>QRDG01002301.1:520484-991637 GCA_012064385.1 Puccinellia tenuiflora
TTGTGCTGGTGCAACTGGCCAATAGTTGCACACAATTACGTATTTGGTGCAAGTAGGCCTAAAATTGCACACAATTACACATCGGGTGCAACTGGTACCTCAAGTTGCGAATAGGGTGCAACTGGCACTATAATTGCACACAGTTACACGTCGGGTGCAACTGGTACATCCAGTTGCGAATGGGTGCAAGTGACCCTATAATTGCACACAATTACACATCGGGTGCAACTGGTACCTCCAGTTGCGAATTGGGTACAATTGGCCCTATATTTGCACACAGTTACACATCGCGTGCAACTGGTACCGCCAGTTGCGAATCGGGTGCAACTGGTCCTATAATTGCATACAGTTACACATCGGGTGCAACTGGTATCTCCAGTTGCGAATGGGGTGCAACTGGCACCTTGCGTACCATTGCGCACTGGGTGCAACTAGCTCTATAATTACACACAGTAAACACATCGGGTGCAACTAGTACCTCCAGTTAGGAATGGGGTGCAACTAGGCTCTTGCATACTGTTGTGCATCGGGTGCAACTGGTTCTACAATTGCACACAATTGCACATCAGATGAAATTGACACTCCCTATTGCATCAGATGCAACTGGCACCCTAAAGTTGCATCTGGCTCAGAGTTACACACATTTATTTTGGCCGTGCAACTGGTTTTACAATTACATATAGGTGTGCACCGAGTGTAACTGATACCCTCAGGAATGAGGCGCAACTGACCCCAGAATCAGAAGAAAAAAAAGAAGGAGACACAAAAACAGACCCCTACTTTTTAGTGAAATGAGACAGAAGAAAAAAATGAGGCACACAAAAACAAACACACGACATGCCTAAACAGCTAAAGATAAGGTAAGAACAAAATGAAATGAACAAGGGTCTGCATGATGTACTATAGCCCAATTAGAGAAGACCAGGCCGGCCAGAATTGAAAAATACAAATGGACCCGAACCATCCCGCTACCAATAAACGTTCCCTCAAAACGTACGAGAACAACACACGTACAAGAACAACACGAATCATTAGACAGAATCGGGTGGTCACGGTATCGACTGAGATTTAACTAATTCTCAGGCGACTGAGAATTAGCAATTCCGTTAATCTATGTAGACAAAAAAAACTTAAAAAAAACATAAACAAAATTTCAGGTTAAGTGAAAACAAGGCCAACAACACTTATATAAAAAACTTTTATATTTGATCTATGTAGACGAAGAAACAAGACATATAAACACATCGTGAGTGAACAATATCTAAAGTGGCAACTAAAAGCAGAAAATAAAACAAAAATCACACACAAAATAAAAATAAAAGTATATTTATAAACATCATCCCATACATTCCCATGGAACCATGTTCGTACAAAAACTAATCAGGTAACCAGAGATTTGCAACAAATTAAAAAAAACAAAAATAATACTCTACTAAAAAAACAAGACACAACACCACAGGTTCAGAGCCCAAGAAGAGGAAGGCCCCAAAAAAAGTACAACCCAACACATAATTCCGGATCGAATGGAAAAGGCCCGCTATGGCCAGCACGTACAGGACGTTCGATCGCTCAGTTAAAACAACGTTCGATCAAGTGAATGAACGGCTAAACAGTTGACTGAGAATTAACGACTGAGAATTAACGACTGAGAATTAGCAAATCTGTTTTTTTTTATTACAGACGACCGTCCAAAACGGGACCTCGGTCCCATCTCATCTTATTAGCTACACACGCACATGAAACTGAACCACCGTGTGCGTGTGCGCATCATTTCAACGACCACTAACATTTCTTCAATCCATGCTCACATCTCGGTCTCTGATAGTAGGAGACATAGTGACTGGAACCACTCATCTTATTAACACGCTTACACACAAAAACACACCAACTAATAAACGCCACAGTGGGTGCATCGATCGATCACACACTAAACAACCACTACATATATAGCTTCGTCGGTCGATCCTCACATCTCAGTGGCGAGGCCCTCGTCGGCGGCGGTGGCGGGTCTCGATGCCGGCGCGTCTGTTGGGGACGGCACAGTTGCGGCGGATCTCTCCCTGGGAGCCGGTGAGCATGCCCATGTTGCTCATCTTCACCATGGACTTGGAACTGGTCGAAGAAGGCGCCCTGGTTGAGCGAGAAGCGGATGGCGGTGCGGTTGGTGGCGGCGTTGACGATGAGGCCCTGGTCGGACTTGAACAGCCCCTGCCTGGCGATTAGGTCGAAGTAGTACGTACTTGTTGTCGAAGACGTCCGGCGTGCACACGTCGAGTGGCTGCTTCACGGTGCCGGCGCGCGCGTCCTTGGCGCACTTGGCCTTGAGCGTGGCGGCGAACTTCGGGTCGATGGCCGGGTCGGTGTCCGGGACCGGGGTGAAGCGGTCGGAGAAGGAGTCGCAGTGGGCGATGCCGAAGGAGTGCGCGCCGGAGAGCGTGACGAGGTCGGTGACGTTGAGGCCGCGGCCGCCGAAGGAGGAGATGAGGGTGGGCACGTCGAAGAAGGGCGAGGGCAACGTGAAGACCAGGTCCTGCAACACCGGGGCCAGCCCGTCGTGCCGGCCGAGGGCAGGTCATAGGTGGGGCCGCCAGCATCGCGACCAGCGCGTCGTGGGTGGCGAGCGCCAGCGCGTCGTGGGTGGCGAGCGCCAGGATGTCGGCGCAGGAGACGACGGGCCCGCACGCGGCATGGGCGGCGGCGCGGATGTCCTCCACAAGCTTGAGCGCGGTTGGACGGAGCGTGAGGTTGGGCCCCATGCCTTGCTCGCTGGTGGTGCCGTTGAGGAGCACGGAGGCGTCGCAGCCCTGCGGGAAGCACTCGCGGTAGAGGATGCGGATGAGGGCCGGGACGATGCCGATGTCCTTGCGGAAGGCCTCGCCGACGTAGAACTCCACAATGTGAGGGAGGATCGAGCACGAGCTGTCGTAGAAGCCCAGCGAGAGGCCCTTGCTGGCTCAAGAAAGCAGGCCCTTGCGGTCGTATCCGCCTTCACGGCGGCACCGCAGAGCAAGGTCGCTAGGACTAGCACTGTTGCCGCCGATCTGGCTCCGGTGGACGCCATGCTAGTCGTCTCAACGAGGGAGCTAGCTAGCTTTTTTTTTGAGTAAAAGGGATTTCTCCCCGATTTCCATTAATAGAAACCAGTAGCTACAGGTTCCACCATAACGCAACGCCACTAGAGTTTTCCATTACATTAACCCGACTACGAGACTAGAGAAAGCAAAAGACTACAGACCCAAAGCTTGCCCCAGCTAACACCTTCTCCTCCCCCAAACCCCCTAGTCTTTATTTATGTTTCGCAAGCTATGAAGACAAAACTTCTTCCCTCCATAACGCCTAGACACATTTTATCAGCTTCTCTGCTTTTAGCCTCCCAACCTCGGCCTCCATGATGCCCAGCTCCTTGCTCCTCTAAAGATTTCCTCCGCGACCCATCCCAGCAACTTTGTGCCCAGTCGTAGCTCCAGTTTTCCGCCCTCCGTTTTCTGCAAGTTAGCCCAAAAATCAATCCAGAAGCAAACCCTATGAATCACCTCAATCGGTTCAGACAGCCATTTGTTCCCAAAGCAAGCCAAGTTCCTTGTTTCCCATAAACCCCAGAAAACTGGTGCTACCCCAACCGCCACTTTCATTGTTTTGTCTCTCCGAATCCATTCAGCCAATCCGTTAGGCAGATTTTTGCATCATCGATCTGACAGTTCACTCCTGTCGATATGCTGACAATGTTCCACACATACCTAGCAAGAGGGCACTTGAAAAAAAGATGGTTTATGCTCTCGTCCTGTCCACAAAAAAGAAAGTTTCTAGAGCATTTTCCCCCTCTTTCCTGCAAGATATATCTTGTTAGGATGCTTTTTTTTTTCAGGATTAACCATAAAAAGGTTTTAATCCTTAAGGGAATTTTAACTTTCCAAAGGAATTTATGCGGCACAGTCCTAAAGGACTGCATAGCTGAATAAAAAGACTTCACAAAGAATTGTTTATCCTCCTCCTGTGTGAGCTCTATGTTTTCACACAACGCTTTTAATTGTGTCATCTCCACAGCTTTAACACCAGTTACGTTCCTTCTAAAAGAGAGAGAATTAATCCCAAAAATAAAAAGTTGTTGGACTGTAATATTGTGATTGTTTGAGATAGCATAGAGCCTTGGGAATTTTAGGGCCAGACAAGAATTTGAGAGCCACAAGTCTTCCCAAAATCTTGTTTTCGCCCCATCCCCAACTCGGAATCTACAACATGATATGTCGGGGATGAACCCCGGGTACCCCAGAGTTGGTAGTTTGCTAAGCTAAGAGAAGGAAATAATATGCAGAAATAGAGGACAGATAAATAAAAAAGCTTGTACTACCTCGGGCCCGCATAAGCTATCCTCGGCTGGGCCAAGCTGTGGCCCAGGCCGACATAAGCCATCCGGCTGGGGACGGACACTGTTCACCCCGACACTGTTCATCCGACATACCCCGGACGGCATACTGCCCCGGCCGACATACATGTCCCGGGACGACACTGTTCACACCCCCGACACTGTTCATCCGACATACCCCGGACACTGTTCACCCCGACACTGTTCATCCGACATACCCCGGACGGCATATTGCCCCGGCCGACATACATGTCCCGGAACGACACTGTTCACCCTCGACACTGTTCATCCGACATACACCGGACACTGTTCATCCGACATACCCCGGACATTGTTCATCCTGACACTATTCATCCGACATACCCCGGATGCTACCGCTACTTCGACCAGACCATCTACCCGGCGCCTAGGTCTCCTTTTCCTTCGCTGCCGGGTCCTGGGACGCCCACCGCTCAGACCTGGCATCGTTGACAAGCCGGTGCGTGAAGACCAAGACCTAGAAGACAAGGATAAGATCGATGACAAGGACCAGGACCCAGCCAACGTGGCTACAGTGCCATGGAAGTGACTAGAGTACACACACTGCATGACAAGACCCCAATAGTCGTTTCATGCATAGTGTCTTGCACAGTGTAGCACTGTACAGCGGGGCCCCCATGTCCCCAGGGCTCCCCTTTATAAGGAGCACCAGGGGGAACCACTCAGGAGACCCGGCCTGGGATGCACTTTCCCCCAGCTCTCATACGAGCCCTTCTTCCTCCTCTAGAGAAACAGCTCTAGGAGCAACCATGTAGCTCTCATATACATCATCCTATACAGATCAGACAAGCAGGAGTAGGGGTTTTACCTCCTCACGAGGGCCCTGAACCTGGGTAGATCGCGTGTGTGCTTTACTCTGTGTGTGTAATTCTACACACTATCCCTCCTCGGTGCCAACAACGTCCATCGGTCCCAAACTTAAGCCTACCCCAGGCATCTGTCCGTTCACCACGACGACAGTTGGCGCCCACCGTGGGGCCGATAGTGGCGCTGGCTGGGTTCCATCCGGACAGGACCTTTTTCTTCAATGCCGGCGAGCTCCCCGGGCCGAGTTTCGCAATTCGGCTCTCGGGACGGCTTCATCAACCTCTTCATCATCGATGCCAGTGCGGCGTTTTCGCCGTCTCCCGTGAGGCCCGGGGGCTTGACATCGGCATGGCCTCCGCGCGCTCATGCTTTCTTCGTCACCGGCGTCGTGCCTGCGCCCGGGGACTACGGCGTCCGTGCCGTCTCTCCCGCTCAGCCCGTTTGGTTCGCCGAATCAGTCGGGCCAATCTCGGTCGGTCTGGAATCCCAGCTTAATATGAATACCGGTTCGCCTACTTCCACTCTCCGTCAATAGTACAAGTGTAAGTATTTATTGTATATAGTTTTGCACCGCACATGAATAGACAACCTCAAAGGTTACTCGGGGACTGCCCCTTCCTATCTTGATTAGATGTTTTCCCCGGGAACGAGATGTCTTGACCCGGGGACTGGCCGGCCAGTCAGTTTTATGTTTCCTCCTAGATAGAAAAAGTAACTCGGGGACTCGGTTGAGACCGAGTCTGCATCTTCATGCATAGTTTTTGATACTAGAGTTAATTTCATCTGGCAATAGAGTTGCTGTTAAAGTTAAATACTCATTATGAATATGCCTGGACTAACACTGTTTGGTGGTATCGGTATCACCGAATGAGAATTCATCACCTAGATCATGGTTATATCGGTTATCTCGGATCGCCCAAAATATCATGGCATCCTATAATCTATCTCAAATCACCATTTATGTCGGTCAGCCAAAGTATCATGGCATCATCATAAAATGTCTCGCAATCACCGGTTATGTCGGCCTGCCAAGTATCATGGCATCATCCGTTATTTCATATCGCCAAGTATCATGACATCGACAAGTACGTCGGATCACCACATATCTCTGTTCGCCATGTATGCCGGCAAAGCCGGTGGACTTCATGTCCAGGATGCCATCAAAAATCTGGTGGACCCCGCATCCATAAACCGAGATAGCACATGTTGGCAACATGTCGACTCAGCCCATGCAGGCTTTACAGAGAATCCGACTTAGCCCATGAGGGCAATATGTCAAAGTAGCCCATACGGGCAAGTTGTTGGTTCAGCTAAATGTTGCCGACATAACATTTCGGTAAATGCCCGAGATGGCTAAAAACCGACATACGATGATGCCCAAGCAGGCTATATGTTGGTCCAGCTCATGTTGTTGACATACGACTTCGGTAATGCCCGAGATGGCTAAAAACCGACATACGCTGATGCCCAGGCAGGCTATATGTCGGTCTAGCTCATGCTGTTGACATACGAATTCGGCAATGACCGAGATGGCTAAAAATCGACATATGATGATGCCCAAGCAGGCTATATGTCGATCCAGCTAATGCTGCTGACATACGACTTCGGTAAATGCCTAAGAAGGCTAAAAACCGATATATGATAGTGCCCATGCAGGCCGTATGAAAATTCAGCCCACGATGGCTATGATTTCGGTAAATGCCCAAGATGGCTAAAAGCCGACGTATGATGACGCCCATGCAGGCTATAAATCGGTACAGCTCGTGCTGCCGGCATATGATTCTGATATTGCCCATGATGGCTATTTTTGGTACCAACTCTGTGATACTTTTCTGGAAAGCCTATGCACGACTCTGCGATTCCTACATAGTCTCGGGGACTACTATCGGGGATGAACCCCGGGTACCCCAGAGTTGGTAGTTTGCTAAGCTAAGAGAAGGAAATAATATGCAGAAATAGAGTACAGATAAATAAAAAATCTTGTACTACCTCGGGCCCGCATAAGCTATTCTCGGCTGGGCCAAGCTGTGGCCCAGGCCGACATAAGCCATCCGGTTGGGGGCGGACACTGTTCATCCGACATACCCCGGACGGCATATTGCCCGGCCGACATACATGTCCCGGGACGACACTGTTCACACACCCGACACTGTTTCATCCGACATACCTCGGGCACTGTTCAGACGACACTGTTCATCCGACATACCCCGGACGGCATATTGACCCGGCCGACATACATGTCCCCGGGGCGACACTGTTCACCTCGACACTGTTCATCCGACATACCCCGGGGGGGGGGGGGGGGACTGTTCACCCCGACACTGTTCATCCGACATACCCCGGACGGCATATTGCCCCGGCCGACATACATGTCCCGGGACGACACTGTTCACCCCGACACTGTTCACCCGACATACCCCGACACTGTTCATCCGACATACCCGGACAGCATATTGCCCCGGCCGACATACATGTCCCCCGGGACGACACTGTTCACCCGCGACACTGTTCATCCAACATACACCAGACACTGTTCATCCGACATACCCCGGGCACTGTTCATCCCGACACTATTCATCCGACATACCCCGGATGCTACCGCTACTTCGACCAGACCATCTACCCGGCGCCCAGGTCTCCTTTTCCTTCGCTGCCGGGTCCTGGGACGCCCACCGCTCGGACCTGGCATCGTTGACAAGCCGGTGCGTGAAGACCAAGACCTAGAAGACAAGGATAAGATCGATGACAAGGACCAGGACCCAGCCAACGTGGCTACAGTGCCATGGAAGTGACTAGAGTACAAACACTGCATGACAAGACCCCAGTAGTCGTTTCACGCATAGTATCTTGGATAGTGTAGCACTGTACAGCGGGGCCCCCATGTCCCCTGGGCTCCCCTTTATAAGGAGCACCAGGGGGAACCACTCAGGAGACCCGGCCCGGGATGCACTTTCCCCCAGCTCTCATACGAGCCCTTCTTCCTCCTATAGAGAAACAACTCTAGGAGCAGCCATGTAGCTCTCATATATATCATCCTATACAGATCAGACAAGCAGGAGTAGGGGTTTTACCTCCTCACGAGGGTCCTGAACCTGGGTAGAACGCGTGTGTGCTTTACTCTGTGTGTGTAATTCTACAAACTATCCCTCCCCGATGCCAACAGCGTCCATCGGCCCCAAACTTAAGCCTACCCCAGGCATCTGTCCGTTCACCATGACGACATGATAGAAACAAGTTTTTAATCTCCATCAAGCCTTGCCAAAAGTGAGAATCACCATTCTTCGAAACACATTGACCTAACGTGGTATTCTTTAGGTATTTGTTTCGCAAGATCGTTTGCCATAACCCATTTTCATTAAATAATTTCCATAACCACTTTCCTAATAACGCAATATTCACAATTTCTAAGTCTAACACTCCCAAACCTCCTTGGTCCTTTGGCAAGCACACAGTCCTCCAATTGACCAAGTGGTATTTTCTTTTCTCTCTTTTATTGCTCCATAGAAACCCAGATCTGAGTTTGTCAAAATGTTTCTTCTTTTCAACCGGTATTCTGTAAAAGGAGAGCATATAAAGCAGGCTACTTGAGAGTGAGGTATTAATAAGCAAAGTTCTCCCACCAACTGAAAGGTTTTTCCCATTCCAGCAACCCAACTTTTTATCCAATTTCTCCCCTGTAGGATCCCAGTCACTATTTTTCAGTCTAACCTCATCTATTGGTACCCCCAAATATTTTAAAGGTAGACTGCCATTTTTACAAGTTAGTATTTCTTCAAAAATACCTCTTCTCTCTAGGCTTACACCAAGACAATAAACTTCACTTTTGTGGAAGTTTATTTTTAGTCCAGACATTTTCTCAAAAAGACATAAGATATATTTCAGATTCCTAGCTTGTTCAAAATCATCACGCAGTAATAAAATTGTGTCATCTGCGTACTGAAGAATAGATACCCCTTTGTTCACCAAGTTGCAAGCCAATCCTTCTAGAACCCCTACCTCAACTGCTCTTTCCATCATGATTGCAAGCGCATCACCAGCAAGGTCAAAAAGCAGTGGGGACAAAGGGTCCCCTTGCCTAAGCCCCTGGTGAGTGCAAAAATATGGACCAAATTCCCCATTTACTTTATTTATACCAACTTTCCCTCCCAAGACTATTTTCATCACTAGATCATTAAATTTACTAGGGAAACCTTTCATCTCAAGAATCTGCAAGAGGAAAGGCCATTTAATTTTATCAAAAGCTTTTTCAAAATCGATCTTAAACAACACCCCTGTTTTCTTCCCACCAGGTAGATCATTTAGGGTCTCGTGTAAAATTACCACTCCCTCCATTATAAATCTGTTTTTGAGAAAGGAAGTTTGAGTTACTTTGATCACTTTCCCAATAATGGGATTCAATCTAAGAACAATTATTTTGGTTATAATTTTAAAGACTACGTTTATTAAACATATAGGCCTGTATTTTTGGATTTTATCTGCATCAGCCCCTTTAGAAACTAATGTGATAACTCCATAGTTCAGTCTATCTATGTCTATTTTGTTGTCAAAAAAATCATTGACCAACTCGAATAAATCTTTCCTGATCAACGTCCAAAATTTCTGATAAAAGTCAGCATTGAACCCATCAGGCCCTGCTGATTTATTCTTCTCCATGCCGAACACTGCATTTTTTAGTTCCTCCATGGTAAATCTACCCGTTAAAACCCCTCTGTCTTCCTCGTTTATTTTTACAACCCCCTTGGATCTAGAGACACAGAGGTTCTTCCAGATTCACCAACGAGGTTTTTGTAAAAGTCAGTAATGTACTTTTGTAGATTCTCATGTCCTTCAATAACACCATCATCTTGCTTTAAGCTTACTATTCTATTTTTCCTCCTCCTCCCATTTGCTTTGGCATGATATTTTTTTAGTATTACTATCCCCTTCCATAAGTTCCTTCTCCCCAGACCTTTGGAGCCATTTAATTTCTTCCTCTTTCAGGATTTTGTTCAGATCCACCCTGCATTCCTGTAAATAAGACCAATCTGCTACTGAAAGGCCATTCATCTCACTTAGTTTATCAAGCCTATCAAATTCCAACGCCAAGTTTCTCTTCTTCTTTTTATTCTCACTTTCAAAATTTGCATTCCAACCTCTAAGAACTCTCCTAAGCTCTCTGAACCTTTGTTGCCATTTGGCTAGGCTCGAGTCCCCTCTAAAATCTTGAGCCCAAACTTTTGCTACAATCCCTTCGAATTCAGACCTGAAAAACCAACAATTCTCGAATTTAAATTGTTTAGGAACCCTAAGAGGCTCTCCTGTCGAAATCAACAGAGGAGTATGACCTGATAAGTCCCTAGACAAAGCTGTGACAGTAACCAAAGGGTATTTTTCTTCCCACATGGGGGAAATTAACACTTTGTCCAACAAAGCAAAAGTGGGATTCTTTTGGTAGTTCGACCAAGTGTATCTTCTACCACTAAGTTGTATCTCCATCAGCTCTGCTTGTGCTATAATCGAGTTGAAGAGCAAACTCCACCTGTTGTAGCCCCTGGCTTATTCTTATCATTTGCTCTCCTTGTTAGGTTAAAGTCTCCAGCCATTATTATTCTAATTTTTGTGTTTTTAATGATGTGCACCAATTCTACCAAGAACTTAGCTTTCCCAGATGGTTGTGCATCACCATAAACCACAACTAAATTCCAGGTGAAATCCTCCATTTTGCTATGCACCATTACTCTAATAAAATAATCTCCCATTTCTTTTTCCAACACATTTAAGGTATCAGTATTAACACCAAGAAAAATCCCTCCAGATTTTCCTCTAGCTGGTGTCCAAGTCCAATTAAACTCCACTTCCCCACCTACTGATGTTAGAAAGGTCAGGGTAAAGTCTTGTTTAATCGTCTCTTGAATACCAATAAAGTCAAGTTTTTTGTCTAGTGAAGTAGCTTTAATAAAATTTCTTTTACTTTTATCTCCTAGGCCCCTAGAATTCCAAATAAGCCCGTTTAACATTTTTTATTTTTGGTTTCCTCCCCCTCCTCAAAACTGTTCTCACAGGGGTTTTAACATAATAAACCTCATTTGAGGATTTATTAGTTTGTGCCCCATTCGAACCAGTCGAGCAAATATCCGTCACATTCAGCTCCTCAAACTCACCATCTACCTCAGCATTGTTAATTGCTAACAGTTCCTTAAGAATAGCATCTACATCACTTGGATGTATAGCTCTATCATCAGGTTCCGTTGCTACATTATTACCACTAGTACGCGTGCACGTGCAACGCACGTCTCTCAAATATAACAAATACTTTTGAGATCTATTTATGTTTAATCGAGTCGATTTTTATTTAGTTTTTGTTCCATTTAAATCGGTATCATGTGTTAACGGTGTAAGCATCCTTAATGCAGTGTACGATTCACAACCACGATATCAGTTAAAATCAACATATCACAAAAATATATTATTATTTGTTTCCAAAAGTTACAATCCAATCCCACTTTGAAGCAATAATTTAGAGAGAAAAATTGAAGCAACATTATATACTATTTATTCTTCGATAAATGTCCACCTCTTTGTGCCATCAATAAAGTCTCGTTCATATTATTTTCTAGTGCTTCATTCTTAGTGAACTTCAAAATGTATACCGCAATCGCTTCCACATATCCAACATTTGATAGGAGAATTCATTTAATATTAAGTTAAAATACAATAGATACGAAGCCCTTGTGCAATGGTAGACACAAAAACTGTAGCATTTTACCAAACAGGAGATACAAATAAGTCAAGTTAATACCATATCCTTGCTACAGATTGGCCATTTGTGCTGGAACCTCAATGAACCTGAAAAATATCACCATGCATACAATAGGAAAGGGTAAGAGAAATACAAAGTGGTCTGAACAAAAAGGGAAATAGAGTTGCAACGCATGGCAAAAGCAACAGTTGTGTTTGCTGAATTTTTTGAACAGTTCTGTCCGAAGAAAATGGGACATAGTGTTGCCGGTAATTTATATTCTGTTGAGCATTGCATCAAGATGATCTACTAACCTGCACATTCAGAAAATAATGTTAAAAAAGGCAGTAGCAAAAATAAAACTTCTAGCCATATTTTCTAATGAGACAGAATAAAACTAACACTCAGAGAAACTGCAGATGTTTTTCATATAAGACTACGAATCAAATATTAAAGAACTGCATATATACTCACTTGTTAAAGTTTTAAAGGCAGTTCATCAAACATCTTATGAGCCACTTACATCCATCCTTAGGTCCAGAAAGGGCAAACATCTTGAAATTAATGGCAGAAGCATATCCAACCTCAATCTTCGGAGCAAGAACATATACAGGGAAATGGGTTTGGGGAGACTAATTGATTTGTTAACGTTACAGCAGATTTATGGCTGATAGCCTCGATCCAGTACACAACTGGCGGCCGCCTCGTCCAGAGCCAATATGGGTAATCGTCTTTGCTCTAGCAGATCCACCATCACCTCATAGATGTCCTCTTTCATCTGCACCCCATCACACAAATAGTGAGAGAGAAATAGATGCAGAGGCACCATCAAAAAGACATGGTCAGCACCTGCAACTCATCCTCCTCTACTCACCCGCAGGGATCCTTACCTCGATTGGCCCGATGCTCCGTGGGGATCCTTGACTTGTACGTACGACGGTACGATGCATCGGCTGTGGGCCTTCCACCCGGTTCCCCTCCTCCGTCTCCCTCCCTGGCTGATATCCACCAGCCGTGGGAGGCCATGTCGACGGCCCAAGCTGCTGCAGCAGCAGCAGCAGCGGCACGCGCTGGAGATGGAGGACCTCCTCCGCTGCTGATAAGGACAGGGAACTCCCCGATCTGCTGGCGCCGGCCACGACTCTGTCCCGCTGCTGCCGACGACCTCCCCAACCTGCATCTGCCTGGTGGTGAGATCCCTCTCCACGCCGCAGGAATCACCATGGGAGAGGCAAGGAGGGAAAGACGGTGGTCGCCTGCCCGGGCTGCTGCTGTCGGTAGTCCGCCCGGAGCTGCCTTCCGTCTTCCGGCTCGTGGGCAGAGGCGGGCGGGGATGTGCATGGCCAAGCCATGCCCGAGGTGCCGTGTGAGCAAGGAGGCGTGGCTCTTGGTCAGCGGCGGGCATGCGCTCGCGGCGCCGAGGGTAGTACTTGTTGTGCGACGCCGCTGGGGTGCCGCGAGAAAGGACGATGGGATTCTTCCCGAGAACTCACGTTCGTAGCACCAAAAATCATGGGGTCCCGCTAAATCCTCATCGCGAAGTCTCCGGACGCGGATGCTAGGGGCGGAGCGGAACATTTCGTCCGCAGGCAGAGTTTCGTCTGCCTATGGAATTGCTAAGCGTACCCCGGTGATGATTAGTCTTTGGTTTGATGATCGGATTTAATCAAATGTGTCACATCGTGAGGTGGTAATTGGTTTTCGTCGCTCTGTGTACGTGCGTTGGGGTGCACCTAGGAAAGATTAAGTTCGCTTGTTTAATAGTAGTATAGATTCCTTGCCATATCAAAAATTGCCATTCTAGCTCTTTCCTGTGACCTAAAAAGATCTACATTTTGCTCAGCCATTTCCAGGGAAACACCTAGCTCTACTCCCATCAGATTTGCAATTTCAAACAAGGTATTATTGTTAGAATTCAGAAATGTAGGGAAGCTTGATGCAGTACCTTCATTGTTCTCCAGAAACTTGTTTTTGTTGATGTTTTTCACTCTCTCCATTACAGGAAGATCTTCTGGATTCTTTGTTGCCAACCTGCTGCTAAATATTTTTCCCAAGTCTTCTCCATTCCCCTGAGAATTAGTCAGCTCTTTGTCTCCCATGTCACTCTTTTTTAACACTGAATTGATCTTCTCCCCAAAGCTTACTGATTGTGAAGCATCATAGTCCTCCCTCATCTCCTCATCTGACAGCCTCACCCTGTCCTCTTCTGAGTTCTCAGCCTCTCCCTCTACCCTGTTTTCCCTAGTGTCCTCAACGGCCTTGTCCCCTGTAGCAATTGCTGTAGTAACCGTCTCCTGCTGCACTGTCAAAGATTTCCCTTGTTTCATTAGATTGATCCTCACATCTTCCTCATCTTGGGAACGCATGTCCCTCTCTCTCTGTTCCATTTCCATTCTGGTCTTTGTACTTGCTACAATACCTCTCTTAGTTGGGAAAATCTGATTAGAGGGTGAAGAGGCCCCCTGTACATCATTTTGTGCCTTTTGGGATCCCTGTCCCCCCCCCCCCCCCCCCCCCCACATCAGGTTGACATTCAATGATGTCTTCAAAGTCTTGTAGAAAGTCCTCTTCCACTCTGTTCCACCCTAATTCCACCACCTCTTCTAGCTGGAAAAAAATCCTATAATAATGCAGCTTTGGGGTGGCCACCTGTGTCCACTTGGGAATCTTGAGGTGGTCAACAACCCCCACCTTCAATCTAATCTGTCCAGTTTTTTTGAGGTGTTCCATATCTGATTCCAAGTGTTGTCCTAGTGTTGAACCAAGTTCACACAACCCATGGTAATATTTCAGGATTTTTGGCACCCCTCTGGCTTTGACCCATACTGTTGTTAGTTTTCCAGCCGCCAAAGACTCATCTGACCATACCTTGATGTTCACCATTATATTTGCCTTCCTCAACGGAACCCAATCATATATTGCAGCCTCATTGATCCTAGGTAGTGAGGGGAAGTTCACTAGGAAGGCACCAGCCGCTACACTCTTTGCTTTCCAAGTCCATCTCCACAGATACGTGCTGCTAAGACCCGGTTCCAATTTCTCTGCACTAACCTCCTCAACCAAATTATCCTTGATTCTAACTAATACAGTGGCATCTCCTTTTGCTCCAGCTGCAGCTTCCCTAGTGTGTTCAACGACAAAACAACCTAGCCCCTCTCCACCGAACCCAACAAAAGTCGCCATGGGCTTCTTCTGATGTAGCCAAGCACACTTAGAAGAAATATGGGTAGTTTTGTCACAGTTGACGCATAGTACATCTTCCTTGCAGTCCTTGGTCACATGGTTCCCATGATTCCAGCATCTGAAGCACTGTAACTTCGCTGAACTCCCCTCTAGTGTTGGTGCAGATGACACAACCGCCTCCTTCTGTCATGTTGCTGCACCTCCACTGGTGCTAGCTGGTGTAGATTTTGTTGCAGCAATCTGTTTGTCTTGCATCCCACCTTTGGGAATTGCCGATTCCACTGACAGCGAGCGCCGTTGGTAACTCTGATATTGCCTCTCTCTGTCAAAATTCCTCTGGTTCCCCTCAAGGTTTTGGATTTCGGCCGAAAAAAATGAATTTCGGCCGAAATTCGCCAATTTTGGTCATGACCGGTAAGATAGTTTACCGGATGAAATAATTTTTATTTTAGGGGAATTTAGTCAAATAAAATTAGAAAATTTGAAGTTTGGTCGAAATTTACACAAAAAACCAATTTTCGGTCCAATTCCGGTCAGTTTTCGCTCTAAGATTCAAATTTTGTTTCCTGCTTTTCGCCTGAGATCGGACCGAAATTCGCGAATTTTGACCATTTCGTTTAGCACCGGTGAATTTCCAAAACCGCAATCCAAAACCTTGGTTCCCCTCATATGGCCTCTGGGTCCCATAATTGAATTGGTTCTGATGATAGAAATTCGGATTCTGACCTCTGTGGTGCTGAAAATTCTGCCCTCTAAACCGATTGTTCTGGAAATTGCCTTGCATCTGGCGTGGCGGCAGCGGCCTGTTCGGGAAATTGTTGTTGAATTACCCCGGAGTACGTCCGCCTCCACCGCTACTGCCTCCCCCTCACCTTGCATCTCTCTCTCCTCCGGTCCCGAGTTCTCTTCTGAGCTCGCTGACCAAGCAATCTCGCCGCCATCACTCGCACCCGGGCATCAGAGATGTGATAGAAGTTGGGAGAGGTGGCTTGTTCAATCTGAGGTTTGCCCACTGACTCACAGCGGAACCCTAGTCGTAACCTCCTCTCTCACCCCCACCCTCTGGAGGCCCATTAGTCGATTTTGACGAGGCCCTTTTCGGCCCAGCGTTCGAATGGAAATACGCGTATTCCCCACGCAAAGCGTGACGTCATCACCCGGATTCCCCTCGAGTCTCGCCGGAGATAGGGAAGTCGATTTCGCCGGCGGTGAGCCATGGCTCAATCCCAACGAACCTCGAGCATCCCTCCTCACGCACAACCCCGGCGAATCCGGATGCCTAGGTAAACGAATCGGTCGACCGCAAACAATCTGAAACCAATCTGAACCCTTGCTGACACTGAGTGAAGGATCATACCCATCCACCATCGCCGGAGTACGGGCGCCGGCGCTGGAGACGAATGGCCTGGCATCAGCTGACAGCATCGAGGCCTTCCTCCGCACTTCCTCTCGTAGCCGAATCGAGATGTCCTTCAGCTCTGCTTTCCTCCCCTTCTTCTGCTTGCTCTTCCTCTCCTTCGCACAACCGAAAGCGTCGGCGAGGGTCGTCGCTGTCGGGCTGCAGAGCGGCTCCTAGTCCTCCTCCGAGGACGCGCTCTCATCATAGTCCTCGCTGATCGCCCAGAATCTCCCACCGAGAGCCCCTTGGTCGCCAATCGCCGCCGCTCGTGTCGACATCGCTCGTGTCCATGACCTGTTTCGGGAGCCAGCTAGATAGCTAAGGAGTGTTGCTGTGTGCGTGTTATTTATAGGATACGATGGATGGCCATCGATCTTCTCATCTCATATCATCACCAAGAAAGCAGGGCTAGAGCTGGAGAGATCTAGAACAGTAAAGTCGTTCGTCGAGACTAAACAAGTGCATCAACTTGTGCAAGTACAGTAGCTAAAGCGCGCGTGTCAGAATTATAAACGTACGCGTGGCCTCATTTCGTGGCACTTTCCTTCCTCCATGTTCTTGCATTTTGACTACTCCAGGAAAATACATAGCCGATGGATCCAGAGGTAGCCTCACGGATGATGTTAACGATCGAGAGCCTAGCTTGGTGATGTTAACTGATCTTAAAAGTTTCCATGATAAACGTAAACCAACTTTAAAAGTTAGCATCGTCGAAGCATATGCTTTGGAATTTAAGACACGTACTGTACTACACTACTACTGTTCCACTTGTTCATCTTTACTTACTAGTGTATGTAATATGTGTGTTATGTCGATTCTGCAACCACGAAAGAATTAGCACTAAAAAAGTAAAAAATACAACAAGTAGCACAAAATGCAATACAACGATCTAAAGCAAATATTCAATAATGGGTTTCCTCCAATCTCCATGCGTACCTGCACTAGATCCTTCATTAGAAACCAAATCAATGGAACTCAATTCGGCTTTTTCTAAACAAGCAAAAGCAAGCATCGGCTCGCCAGATATGTGAAACATACCACGACCAACATGGTAGCCAGATGCTTGTTGTGCTAGTTCATTTGCAACCCAATTATCTTGCCTAGATATATGAGCAATGCTAAAATAGCCCAAGGTAGAAATTATATCTAGACATCTATCAAGATAAACATTAAGTGATTCATCGTACATGAAAAAGTCTTGTTCACTTGTTAAACTATTAGCAACGAATCACCAAAAGCCTCAATATGTGTAGCACCTACAACAATTAAAAGCTCTAGCCCGAATAGTAAAGCTTCATATTCAGCTTGATTATTTGTGTAAAAATACTCTAAGCGGCAGGAGGCTTCAAAACAGCACCATGAGGAGATATATAAACAACACCCACACCTTGGCCATTGTCACAAACTGAACCATCAAAGTATAACCTCCATGGCACTAAAGAAACAAGTTCAATACTAATATAATGCTCATTGTCAACCCGATGTTCAACAATAAAATTAGCAACAATTTGTCCTTTCATAGATTTTAAAGATTCGTAAGCCAAATCATATTCAATCAAGGCGTAAGCCCACTTACCGATTCTACCACTAAGAATCGGTCTGACATTGGTTTGACAAGCTACTGTGCACATGCTAGATAATAAATAATGCCTTACTTTAGTGCAAGCATAAGCATAATTTCTCAATAAATGTATACCTTGTCTCCGCATCCAATAAGCGCCGGCTCAAATATGTGATAACATACTCCTTTCCTTCGGTCTCTTGTGTTAAAACAGCACCAATAACTCCTTCCTCTGCAGCAATATAAAGCCTAGAAGGCTCTCCATGTTTGGGTGCTCTCAACACCGGAGGAGTAGACAAACAAATTTTGATATTCTTGAATGCTTCTTGCTGTTTTGCCCCCCCCCCCCCCCCCCCCCCCCCCATAAAATTGGCATCACTCTTAGACCGAAGGATGGTAGTAAATGCATTAACCTTCCCTGAGAAATTCACTATGAACCTCCTCAAATAATTGACCTTGCTAAGGAATTTCTGCATATCTTTCTTACATTTTGGAGCCTGCACTTTTTGGATAGCTTCTATCTTCTTAGGATCAATTTCTATGCCATGCTGATGTATAATGAAACCCAAGAACCTCCCAGCCGATACACCAAAAGCACACTTCAAAGGATTTATCTTGAGTCCATACTTTCTCATCCTTTCAAAAGCTAGTCGCAAATCGGCTAAGTGAGATACACTTCACGGCTCTCAAGCATGAGTTCTCTCTCAAGGACCTTGGCACATTGGATTATTTCCTTGGAGTCGAAGTTACACGATCCTCAAATGGCATGTTATTATCCCAGTGGCAGTACATCATCGACATGCTTGACCGTGCAGGCATGCGTGAGTGCAACCCATGCTCCACTCCTGTTGATACACAGTCCAAGCTCTCAGCTGCTGGCGCCACCGTTGCTGATCTGTCTGCCTATCGAAGCCTGGTGGGTGCTCTCCAGTACTTGTCTTTTACAAGACCAGGCATCGCCTATGTTGTGCAATAGGTCTTCCTATAGATGCACGACCCTTGGGAACCGCATCTCAATGTGGTCAAGCGGATTCTTCGGTATCTACGTGGCACCGTCGACCATAGATTTCAGATATACCGCTCATCGTCGGCATTGCTCACCGCTTACACTGATGCTGACTGGGCTGGCTGCCCCGAGACTCGCAAGTCCACCTCGTGCTATGGTGTCTTCCTTGGTGACAATCTGGTTTCTTGGTCGTCCAAGCGTCAGCAAACTGTCTCCCGGTCAAGTGCGGAGGCTGAATACCGCGGTGTTGCCAATGTCGTCGCTGAAGCTTGCTGGATGCGACAGCTCCTATCCGAGCTCCGCCGACGAGATGTCCGTGTTCTCCATGTTCCAACATCTTCTCAGTATGCTGATATCTTCACAAAAGGATTGCCATCAACTGTGTTCACAGAGTTTCGCTCCAGTCTGAACATCCGCTCTGCTCCCGCTCCGACTGCAGGGGGGGGGGGGGGGGGTTAGACGTGAACTCCAAGGACACGTATTCAAGGAGGTTTAGGATTAGTTTAGATTATTCGTAAGTTGTAATCCTTTTTTCCTTGGCGTCCAAGCCACCTCCTTGTACTACTATATAATAATATAATCCCATCAGGGGATCCAATCAATCTAAGTGCAACAATTGTAATTGTCTTCACCTTTCTCTCACGAAATAGAAAACAACTTTTATGTGTTTTTCCTCTAATCCGGTTTTCACTCCAGAAAATATTTTGAACATTTTCAAAGTAGTAAATTGTTCCTGACTAAAAATAAATATGCTTGAATTTTTCTTGAGAAGATCCTTCATAGTTTATTTTTTTTATGATTTATAAATATTTGGTGATAGGAATTGGCCGTGAAATCGAGTCTATGAGATATGTGAATGTCCAAAACAATAGATTTCTTGTTGGCAGGATTACAATAGATTTTTGTCTATGTGAGCTTCTCATGTCAAGTAGCTCTTTGCACGTCTTTAATCTAAACTAAATATTGGAAACAGGAGGTCGTCGTACGTCGTCCGCTCGCTTGCTGGATTGTTCGCTCGCACTCAGGCCCATCTCATCGTACACGGTCCGGCCCAGCAATCATCCTCCCCTCCAGCGACTCCAATCACCGCATCTCTGGGCCTAGCGCCACCTGCTCCAGCGCCGCTGCTCTCCCTCGCTCGGCGTCGGACTCCTCGTCGGGAAGGGAAGGACAGAGGGCCCCTTCCCACTGCTCTCCCTTGCTCGGCGTCCCAGTCCCCAACAACCACGCCCTCCGCTCCAACCGCTGCCGCCGCCGCCGCATCCCCGCCCTCGTCCGCCCCGATTGGCGCCGCCATGGCGCTGCCGGACTCCCCCTAGCGACGGTAGCAAAAAATTGTGCATGCCTTTTGGTTCCACCAATCTCCCCATAATCACCGGAGATTGCTCCCCCGAGATAACCATTCCCTTCCCCGGTCTCATCTAAACATCGGGCAACTCCTTTCCGCCTTTCCCCAACCCCTCACCGCCTCCCGCGCCGCCCTGCGCCTCGCCCTCTGGGACTACGCTCGTTCCTCCGCCACGGCAAGCCCCTTTATTGCGTTCTATTCCGCGTAACGATTTAGTCGCCGTCCGCGTCGCGACCAAGCCTTCACCGCTGGCGCACTCCAACGACGGCGCCGCACGATTCTCCTCGACGCTGATGTCGGGGAACCTCCCTCGCGGGCTAGCTCATGGCAGTTAGCCATCCTGTATCTCCGCGTCCAGATTCCGGGCGGTACTACTAGAGCAACTGGTGTCCTCGCCGTCGAAGTCCGAATCCAAACTCTGTCGCCTAATCCCTCCCTGGCTCCCAGCTCTTCAGCACGGCAATCCCCTCAGTCGCGTTTCGCGTACTACTTCTGCAACCCCTCACTGTCGGACTCAGGTGAGCATGTCGACATGTGAATATTTGCCATGAATTGACGGGTTATTTACAGTTGGTTTTCCTTCAGATTTCACTAAGGGAGCTTCATATCTTCTCACTTTCGTTATAAAACCTGATGTGTAGGACGAGGACCTCCCGACTTGCCCGTTCCGTCCGCGACTTCCTCGCCACCTCCGCAGCAGGAATTAGCCGAGCAGGGATGGGTGGATCTTCCTGTCGCTTGCCCTGGAGGAAACTGGTCCATGCTGGAATCTGAAGAAAGAGGAGACTTTTTAGCAGCTAGGTTGGGAGGTCGGTGGCCAGGCGCTGGAGCAGCTCGAGAACGTCGACGCCTTGAGGAACGAGCAAACGGGTAAGTACTTCGTTGATTAACTTTGCTCCATGAAATAGTTTTTGTTTGCATGATTGGTAGCAAGTTTGCAACTGAACTTAATTAAACTGAAGTTGAATGTACTTATGTACATCTATGAACTAAAATCTATTTGCAGGGGAGATGAGTTGTTTGTGCTTAGTAAGTGTACAATTGCATTTTTCACTACAGATGTTCTGTACTCTGAATTTGTAAAAGATATGCTGACAGCAAGCGTGCCACTGCATTTTCTGTATGACTGTAGCAACGTGTGCTTGGTTTTGATTCTTGGCGTTGATAGATAAAAAAAACTGCGAGTCATTGTCAAGCATGTCACTCATTCAGAAGTTAAGCTTGGTCACCATGCTTGTAGCCAGTACCTTCACTGTTGTGATAGCAAGTCGCAGCAGGTTTGTTAATATGTAAGGAAATTACATCTGCTTGATGATGTCTTGGTAGGTAATGAGTATCAAGGTTGTGGGTGTTGCAATTAAACTTACCATTCAAGGGGCAAAAACTTCAACCGTGTGGATTGTTGATTGAACACACGGTTTAAAAATAATATTTTGATCTCTCATGAACTTTTTTTTAAGGTGGTCTCTTTGACTAGCTTTTGGCATAGTATTGTTTTTGAGGGAGGGAAATGTCCTCCATAATAATTTTGGTACTTAAAGTGCGCATATGGAATGACGAGACATACCCGCCAAAATTTTGTTCGGATTCTTATGAAAATTTTGAAATATTTTTTCCGGTAGCGAGAACATATGCTCGTGTGTTCAAAGCAGGGGCCTCCTATATATGCTATACACGTTATTGGGTGCTAATAGCTTCGTTTCGGAACTTGAAAGCATATGCTCCCACCACTCAGAAAAAAATTTTGGAAAGTCAAAAAATTCTGAATAAAAATATGGTGCGCACATCTTGACGTTCTATGTGCATAGAACAAGTTTCACGAAAAAACGATATTTTTTGTTACCTGTGTAAAAAAGACAAAAAAAATGTCTTGCGAAAAGCCTTTTGTACCATCAAAATTTATCTTTTTTACACACGACACAAGAAATGTTGGTTTTCCATGGAACGACTACGTGAGCATATAGAATGTCGAGACACATGCACGGAAATTTTTGTCGATTTTTTTTTGAAGTTTCACAATTTTCGTAAAATGCATTTTAAAAACCGGGAGCACGGTTATTTTTGAGAATTTTTCGATGTTATAAACGGTATTTCGGAATGCTACATACGAGACTGTTTTTGTTGTGAACCCACAAGTAAAATGTTGCAACAAAATCTGAGAAATCCTTGTTTCAAAATAATATGCGTATTGTATTATGTATGGTAAGAAAAACTTGAGAGATCCGTAGCAACGCACGGGCATTCAACTAGTTATTATATAAGAGAACAATTAACATGTCGCTGTGCGGGGTTGTTAGGTCCAAATGTCCTTATATTATATAAGAGAACAATTAACATGTCGTTGTGCGGGGTTGTTAGGTCCAAATACATATACTATAAAAAAGGCCTGTAGCCGTAGAAAGGTTCAATGAAATTAAGAGTGGACACAAACAGACTTTGGTTAAGAGTTGCACTCTTAGTGAAGAGTTCCGGTGAGATTCAACATTCCATGGTCTTTGCACATGTTGCGTTTAATTCTAATTCTTCGTGCGACTTAGGGCGCGTCTTACGTAAGAGATATTTTTACTATAAACCCTAAATGATGTGGAGGATCTAATTAAAGAGTGAGCCTCGGTGGATGCGCTTAATTAGTCTTACGTAATTAGCGGCCAGGTCATACTAAAGCATAAGCTTGGACGATGCAAAGGCTTGATCCATCGGCTTCCGGTCAGCTCCTTGCCTCTTGGCATATTTCCTGCAGTAGTTAACGTGTCACTATGCAGGGTGATCCTATAGTAACCGGCTTGGTCATGGAGGAAGGTGCCACGAAATTAACCGACTATGTTCTGGATATATCAACTTTTGTTTAATTAGTCTCGATCGGCGACTTCATTGTTCTGGATCACATTAGTTAACCTAGTTTCATGGCTGGAGATGATTGAGATGAGATGACCATATCCACCGTGCCTACGTGTATAAATACCAACACTACAGGAGCTAGCTTACACCGTGCAAGCCACACGCACACACCTCCACTCCGCTCCTGCAGCTCCTTGGCTAGCACCATGGCGATGACCAGAGTGGCCTCAGTGCTAGTCCTGGTGGCCTGCTTGGTCTACGGCGCCGCGGCGGACACCACCGGCAACGGCCTGTCGGTCGGCTTCTACGACGCGTCGTGCCCGATCCTCCCGCACATCGTCGAGTACTACGTCGGCGAGGCCTTCAAGAAGGACGTCGGCATCGCGCCCGCCCTCATCCGCATCCTCTTTCACGACTGCTTCCCCAACGGCTGCGACGCCTCCATCCTCCTCAACGGCACCGCCAGCGAACTGCTGGAGCTCCCCAACACGACGCTCCGCCCCACGGCGCTCAAGCTCGTCGAGGACATCCGCCGCGCCGCGCACGCCGCGTGCGGGCCCGTCGTCTCCTGCGCCGACATCCTGGCCCTCGCCACCCGCGACTCCCTCGTCGACGCCGGCGGTCCCACCTACGAGCTGCCCCTCGGCCGCCGCGACGGGCTCGCCCCGGCGTCGCAGGACCTCGTCTTCACCCTGCCCGGGCCCTCCTTCACCGTGCCCGAACTCATCAAGTCCTTCGGCGACCGCTCCCTCAGCGTCACCGACCTCGTCGCCCTCTCCGGCGCGCACTCCTTCGGCATCGCGCACTGCGCCGCCTTCTCCGACCGCTTCACCCCCGAGATCGACACCGACCCGGCCATCGACCCCAAGTTCGCCGCCACGCTCAAGGCCAAGTGCGCCAAGGACGTGCCGCCCAACACCGTGAAGCAGCCGCTGGACGTGCGTACGCCGGACGTGTTCGACAACAAGTACTACTTCGACCTCATCGCCAGGCAGGGGCTGTTCAAGTCCGACCAGGGCCTCGTCGTCCACGGCGCCACCAACCGCACCGCCATCCGCTTCGCGCTCAACCAGCCCGCCTTCTTCGACCAGTTCGCAAAGTCCATGGTCACGATGAGCAACATGGACGTGCTCACCGGCAGCCGGGGCGAGATCCGCCGCAACTGCGCCGTCCCCAACAGACGCGGCGGCATCGAGACCGCCACCGCGGCCGACGACGGCCTCGCCGCCGAGATGTGAGGACCGGTCGACGCACGCACGGTGGTTTGTTAGTTGATGTGTTTGTGTAATGTAAGCGTGTTAATAAGATGAGTGGTCCCAGTCACTATGTCTCCTACTATCAGAGACCAAATGTCATCCTTGTCAGTTTTACTGTTTGATGCTCAACATAGCACCACCGGATATGATATGTCACCCGTTAGGCCGTTACTATCAGCTAGTTACTGTCTGACGGTCAATATAAGCCCAGAAAATGGTACTTGCCGTTCCAAGTATGAGAAGCGGCGTGTAGGTGTTTTCAGAGCACTATCTATGCACGGAGTAGTATATATCATCTCTGTCATGACATGCATGGTCATGCCATTGCCATGGCCGATCAAGGTTAGAGCCTGCAAATTCAACGGTATGTTGGAGATATGCTCTGGTGCCATGTTCGGACCTGGAAGCGGTGGCGATACTCTGGTGTCGCTCCTTTATTGAAGACGCCGTCTTGGAGTCCACCGCTGGTCGAACACCCCTTCAAATCCTCCTGCCTAGGGTGTCGTAGCTATTCTTTAGCTCCTTTGTATCCTGTTTTGGGTGCTTGTGTTGTGGTGTCGAGTTGTATGATGGAGTTGTATGGTCGTTGTTTTATCTATAAAGCGGGACGAAAGCCTATTGCGAGACCGGGAAGTGGTTTTTTTAAACGAGAAAAAGGTCCTGAAGGACCTGGTATCTGCATTAAGTCAGCATTGTGCATATAATTATAGAAAGGACCTCCACAAAACAAGAAAATGAAACTAGGCCCTTAACTTTTACACAGAGCAGCCTAGATGAGACCACATAAACATGATCGGTCCAGTCTTCTCGCCGACAATGAGCATCCTCTAGGCATGGCCGCTACTACCTCCACCGGGGGCAAGACCACTTGGGGAAGTAGGTGCGCTTGAAGCCACACTGAAGCTGATGAAGATCCTCCAGAGGAGGAAGTACAAACTCAAACAAGGTAGTCCTCTCGCCAAGAATAGCGGCTGCCAAACGCCGCTGCCACTGGGGAACCATCAAAGAAGATGCGTGTTCCAAGAACTTCAAACGTCATCCCCACACCCCGGTCACAGCAGAGCAGTCCTTCTCATCTCCTTCGCCACCTAGGCCGGCCAAGAGGAAGCGCACCGCTCCACACGACCTGAAAAACTAGGAATGTCGGCGGTTAATGAAGGAGTCGACACGGAGCTCACCATCCTCACCCTCCCGCCTCAGGAGCATGTCAAGGAAGCTCCGGATCATCCGCTTGGTGTAGCGCCCGAGCACCAAAGAGAAACACCCCCGCAGGGCAGTAGATCGATCATGTTGGTTCGCACCCCCCATCACCACCATGGCAACTAGAATGAGCGAAAGGGGACCAGATCTAAGCCTTTGTTGCATTTATTTAGGGGAGCATCACCAGATCCATCCGCCAGACACCATCCCGACCATCGAGAGTCGCCAGCAGCAAGATCCGATAGCCAGCCATCGATGTGCGCCGGCGAGGCAACAACTCCTAAACATCATCGCGGTAGTCCGCCAGACGGGCATAACACAGAACCTGCAACTATCAACAAGAGGCCCGGGAATCTTCTCCCCCTACTCCGTCCGGCAGAGCCATCGAAAAAAGAGAGAGGAGAGGGGCCATATGGAAGACAACATGTCTCAACAAGGGGAAGTTCATATAGGGAGTGGCGAGAGAGAAAACGGGGCAGGGGATTTGTCTTCAATAGTACACATAACACAAGAAATGGTTGATTTTGTTTATATCATTTGAGCTACTAATAAAGTTGCTTTGGGTTTATCCACATTTGAGGCTAAGATTTATCTACATACTAAAATACGACTTGATGCATCTGTTTGAGCGACAACGAATATGGGACCGAGGGAGGATTATACCTATATCCAAGCAATGATTAGTTTTAGATAACCGGAAGGATTACTTATTACTTGTGTCAACCGAGTCATGACGATGTTAGATTCCTCGATTAATTTGACGGGTAACACTCGCAAGCACCCAACTTTTCTGAAAAGTTTCTTTGAAAAGATAATCGAAATAGTTTCATTTTTTATATGGGCGGACATGAATTACTCATCAATCCACACATTTAAGGATGTATTTCAATGGATCTCTTTGGAATTTCGAAATGACACACGTGGACGGCTCGCTGTGCTAGGGTTTGGGTTGATGAGTGTCCATCGGAGAAAACATCCTATGCACGATGATGGCAGTCCGTTGAAGTACATCTTTAAACGTGTGTTATTGCCAATTGTGTATGGCGATAATCAACATACACACATGATATTCTATGCCTAAGCGTGTGAGAGTTTCCAATATGTAAACAGGTGATGGAAAGACAACCATGTGTGATAGTTTCCCTATCGCACACAATGACTTAATGAAAATCGTCTCTGATGGTGGGCCCTTTTGCACATGGTTACCCAATCCGTGTGCGATTGACTACCCCATCATCCACCCAATGATGGCGACGGATCCATACATCGTCTGCCATGGTTCATTTTAAAAACTCAAGTCCGGGTCCGTGAGGACTTGAAACTAGGTGGCTGGGTTGTAAATCCACTTTCCTAAACAACTTAGTTAGGCTCACTTCTTTAGAACAACATGGATCACATATCTAGTGCAAATTTCAATTACTTTTTTAAATTAGCAGAAATACAAGTAAATTTGAAAATATAGCAAAACATATTGAAAAATTGAAATATTTCAAAGTAGAGCTAAATATATTTAAAAATATATTTCCAGCAATTTGCACAATATTTATTGGACCTGCTTCACAAGGCATACATTTTTAGTCATTCGAAAAGAATGTTTTAAAAACATAAATGTGCCATATTGTTTTTCACAATTATTTATCATGGTTCAATTTATGTCCAGCAATTTGCACAATATTTATTGGACTTGCTTCACAAGGCATAATGTTTAGTCATTCGAACAAAATGTTTTAAAAACATAAATGTGCCATATTGTTTTCCACAATTGTTTACCATGGTTAAATTTATGTTTATGCCAATAATGGAGGACTAGTCAACAAAAAAGGTTCGAAAATTGCATTGCATTAGGTCATTTGGCTGAAAGTCGTTTATGTTCATACCATGGAGGCCATTTTGTGAAGCAAGTTTTTCTTCGCAAAAAGTCAAATTTCAATTGATCAGTTTACCTGCCTACTAGTGGACAAAATAGGACTCCATGCTAAGGTTTTGCCCTTTTAATCGAAAAAAAATAAAAAATAAGGTGCGGATTACATATCAAAATTTTCATACAAGGACTTTGAATTTTTTTTAAACCCATCTGGATATTACATAGATTTATACATGGTTACATTAATATACTTTTTATATTATTTTGTAGAACAACCCGTATCACACACCTCTAGTGCAAATTTCATTTACTTTCTGTAAATTGTCGGAATTACATTAAATGTGGAAATATAGTCTATTGTCTTGAAAATTCCAAATATATTGGAAGTAGACTTAAAATATGATCTAAGGATTGGTGGTGATTGGTCTTGTACGGGTGGGTTGCACGGTCTAAGCTCTTGTGTTATTTTGTACATGCACCAATGCACATACGGACATACGATGGATGGCCATCTTGTTTGCAAGCGATCGAGCAAACTAGAGGTCGATGGGGGCTCTCATTTCCTTCCCCGTTTTTTCTCTCCTCATCTCCTTCCCTTGAGAGCCAGCGCCGGCTCTAAATTTTACGGGGCCCTAGGCAAAGTTGATGAGATGGGCCCCTATCAATTGTAATTTCTAAATAACCACACCAACAAATATGGACAACAAAATCCCCAAATCAGATCAGATGTGAGGCGTGAAGCATAAGCACTCAAGCGATCAGGGAAACGTACCTGGAGGCGGTCACTAGGCAGGACCGCCGGAGACTGGCACCTGGCAGGCAGCACCAGCACGCCTGCGCCCTGGAGGCTGGAGGCGGGTAGGCTACAGGCAGCGCCCTGGAGGCGGACAGGCGGAGGCGAGTCGGGAGACGAAACGAGGATCGATCGATTCCTGCGTATTTGCTCTTCACATTGGCTATTGGGCCGCCTCGTAATTTTTTTTGGCCCAAATCGAACAGCAGGTAGTGTAATGCAGTACCAATAGTGGGCCCTCCCCAGATATGGGCCCTTGGCCTGGGCCAAGGTCGCCATACATCAAGGCCGGCCCTGTTGAGAGCTCCACTGCCGCCATCGGTCCCTCTCCTCCTCTCCTCGGACGGCAAGCGGCCTTGCCGTTTGGAGCGGGAAGGGGAGGGGGGCCGGCCCCTCTCTGTATGAAGTAGTTGTAGGGTAGACTTACCGGTTGTTTCTTACGTGGAGAATGGCGTGATGCCGTCTGCCCCTCCCTGGCGCTTAACGTGGTCGCTCCCAAGCAGTGGCCATGGCGCATGGCATGGTGAGGCTCCTCTCCGGTGGAGATCCATGGTGGATGCCACGGGTTGGAGGCGAGTCTAGAAGTGCTTGAATAAGTAGATCTGGTGAGTTCGTATCCTCTGTTTTGCTGGCATGGTGCCGGTTAAGAGGATTTGGGGTTGCTAGTCTCTGCTACTATAGTACACCTACTCCAGGAAATACATCGCAAAGGTCTCACCGGAAATCCTGCTTGGTGATGTTAACTGATCATAAAAGCTTCCATGATAAAAGAATACCAACTTTTGAAAGTTAGCATCGTCCAAGCATATGTTACGTAGCTGATTACACAGTCCAAATACATCTCATATGACGTGACTACTCTTTTTTGTATGGCCGGACTAATTGCATTCTTGTCCTAGCATATCTCACGATAATTTGTCCATTTGCAAGACAAAAAGACGCTGAATTTTCGTAAGACACACGTGCTGCCGTACCGTACTGTACTGTTGCACTTGTTAATCTTTATACGTATATATAGATAGTGTACGTAGTTGAGCTAGCTGGCAAACCTTGAGCGAACTTTGCCCAAGCACTTCTCATGACAAATTCAAGCGTATTTATTTTCATTTATGTAAATCTAAGTATTTCGAATCATATTCCCCGAAAAAAAAGGACTGTATTTCGAATCATATTAACAGTAGAGGGGTTATGTGGTACCCCCAAATGAACCACAGCCATTTATTTTCGTGAATCTAGTGGCTAAAAACGTTTCATACTGGTCTAAAAACGATAACCAGTATAAGTCGTACTGGTCTAAAAATCTGAGACTCCCGCAGGTGGGCTTTGGCCCAATATGGTATAAGCCCGGTGGCCCAATATGAAATGCTTTACTAGGATTCCCAGTCCAATATGGCCTCATACGCACGGTTGAAATGTCATCGCGAAAAGGAAAAATGAGGAAAAATCCCCAATGTCTGGAAAGAACCCTAGCTGTCCGACGGCGAGACGCCGGTGTCCGTCGGCGAGTCCGTCGGCGACGCACCGCTGGATTGCTTCCTGTGCGAGCTGTCCGCGCACCGGTGGATGGTTGCGGTCGCCGAGGGGGCGCCGGACGCGGTCGCCGTGGGGGCGCCGGACGCGGTCGCCGAGGGGGCGCCCGGCGCGGTCGCCGAGGGGGCGTGGTCGCGGTCGCCAAGGGGGCTGTCCGTGCGGAGGAGGACGCGCAGGTCGCCGGTGCCGACGCCGATGGCCGGGGCGGTGACGCGGATGGTGGCGACGAGGTGCGGCGAGATGGGTTCGGGTGCCGACGCAGCTACGACGGCCGGATGCCGCTCTCCAGTGGCTGCCGGGAACTGGAGGCCGCCTTCTTGAAGACCCCAGCCTGGGCAGAAGCAGCACCATCAGAGGTCACGGCAACAACGATGCAATCCTTCACCTGCTGGGTGGTAAAAGGAAATTTCTTGTTCACAATGGAGTTGAGGTATGCAGCTGCTCCTTCACGTATCAGGGCACCAATACCATCAGTTCTTGTGTTTGAGAGTGCATCGTGCATATTTCCTAGCTTCTTGCCAACGATCATACTGCAGGCAGCGCCAAATGTCTGGCCGATGTTGCCAAGTGAGCCAGTAGCTGCAACTATAGCATCTGGGTGGCCCTTCCAGTAGCTGCATTTCAGGCAAAACGAAACCATTTTAGTATGATTGCTTTGTGATGTTGATACTTATGGATTGCACTCATTCTAGCTCTTACTCGCAGGATCCAATGAATTCATGCTTCTTTGGAATTTCAGGGACATCATGGGAAGGTGTACTTGGGGTGCTCGGGGTAGTGCCGTATGTTGCGTCGGAGTAGTGCCGTAAGTTGTGTTTTTTTAAGTGCTAGCAATATGCATTTTTTTTAACTTTTTCCACTATAAAGGCCAGATGAATGAATGCTTATTAACATACGGCCATCCATGTTGTTTACCAGTTATCTATGATACAAAAAATTTGTTGCCAAACACATAAATCTAGGTGAGTTGCTATTCAGATAAAGTGTGAGCTGAGGATGAGAGGAACGAACTGGTCAGTTTAGATGATTTACATGCTTGAAACATTAATGCAGTCTTAAAAGGCACACTTATTCTCCCAAATAACACATCAACCGGTTTAGATGCCTGCCGTTCTGCCCCAAATATGATAGGATCCAGCGCATATTTAGCAGTAGTCAACAAGTTTTTGAAGCAGTAGATGAAAAACAAACATCAAATCAAGTTGGATAATAGGTAAACGAGTAAAAAATTGTGCGGACTATTACATCCAAATCACCAAATCACCGTCTCATAAAAAACGCAGACTAAATTCAATTGTACTGATTATTACATCCAATCCATCGAATATGATAATTGTTTTAAATCTAAGGTAATATATGTTTCGGAAAACTAAATTGTCCGGTAGACAGCAGATCATTCGCTGTCATCATCCTTCTTGGGGCCTTTAGCAAGTTTGTTGTAGGGCGACTTGATGAGTGTCACTGCCAACTTTGGTCGAAACCTGTTGATAATGGTCTGCAAGTACAATTATACAAAATTAATGTGGTTGTACATAAATGTAAGATTTAATTTGTAACGAAACTTATAATTACCTGGTCAAACCATTCTGTTAGATCTCTCCCAGTCCAATTAATCATATTCTTTATCAAAAAGAGACCGCAAGATGTTCTGCAAAAGTAATTAAGTGTTTAATAAGTTAAAATAAATTAAATAATGTTAATCTGTTCGTTAATCGACCTACCCATCGGTCTGCTGTGGTATGTCTTGAATGACATGTACGGGCCACGACGCCACATCATAGTTTCTATCCGGGTGTGTCCAGGAGCACGATTCCTCACCGAACTGATCTTTTGCGGAGTTAATGTAGATCTCCATGCCCTTTAGCTGTAAGTCGCCAGTACGTAATTTGGTACTAGTTAAATATAATGCAATGGAAAATATTAGGCAGTTCATATTAGATGTAGTAACTCACCGTGTTCTCCAGATACGTGCGTGATTCGTCAGTTTCCATTATCTTGTGGTTGAGCGAGTTAAGTATTTGGATATACTGGATAGTGGTATTAACCACCACCAAGAACCAGTGGTCTGGTTGTGCCATATGAAGTGGTAAAAAGATCTGTACAATAAATGTTAACCATTTAAAGTAATGGAAAAATAACCATGCATATTATATTATTGATTGTGATCTGCCGGAGCTGCGATGTGAGTGCCACGAACCGGCTGTGAGAGACATCTATTACACAGAAAATTACAAGCATTTGTGCTTAATGAGATGCAACCTGCAGGAGGTGAATTTTCCTTTAGTACTCATATATAATATTCTGCAATCTTTTGAACAATTTTTCGTTCACAAGGTGTTCAAATTTTTTATTCTCTGCTCTTATGTAGGAGGGTTGCAGTTTGTCAATCAGAGGGACCTTCTCAACAATTATGCTGAACAGATGGTCAACTACTGTACAACGGCTTCAAACAATAGTCTCCAGGATTCATTGGAGTCGTCCCTTTATCTTCTCAATAAGAAGGAACAACAAATTTTACAAATGGAGAATAAAGTTGAAGCTTTATGGTCAGAACTGTCTGCGTACAAGGAGAAGCACTCTCATGACACATCACTACGCAAGAGACATGTAGAAGAAAAATGCAAATATAAGAAATATTATACATTTTTCTGACTCATGGTAGCCTTATATGTAGCTCGAATATTAATCCCTAGTGTGTAGTTATGCAGTACGATCATACATTTTGTACTGTGATAAACAAATTTGCCAAGTACTTCAATCAAACACAGTTATGCAGTACAATTTGGAAGTACAAAAGTGACTACAATTTTGTAGTCGTAATTGCATAGTCAAGCGAAGTGAGGATTACACACAGTACACAAAGAATAGTTATTGCCATATGTCACTGTCACATAAGTACACAAAGTATCATAACCCAGCGGAATAATTCAAGCGACAAATACTAGTTCATAATTTTATCCCTTCCTCAACAAATTGAGGACAAGCAACTGATAAGTGCTCTGTTTCCAACTTTGCATAAGAACACTGATATATCATCAAGGCCACAATTATCCATATGTTACAGGCTGCTCAATCCATGGAGTGCATCACTAAATACCTGTTTATATAGAGAAAGAGAAATTAATAATGAGCATGGTATAGAAGAGTTTAATTTCATAGTAGGATAATTGGTGTTCATCCTATGGAACACACAGATAATTATTATTGGATCAGTACCTTTGTCGTTGGAATATAATCTCTCGTGGAATGGCTTAGGCCTCTTCTTACATGGAGCACCTCTAGGTTTAATAGGTATTGGATCCTTGACTTTGCCAGTAAAAGCTTTGTTGGACGATGAAAAATATGCAGGCAAAGGACCAAATGTTCTCCCCTCAAATTTCTCGTCATTCTCCTCGCCATCAGCATCATCGTCATTGTCGGCGTTGTCATGCGGAATACTCTTAAAGAAGTCTATCACTCTGCGTGATTCCTCCGCGCTCATTGAAGCTCTGAATAAATATGTATTAGCCATGTTGCGGAGTTCCCGGAACCGATCCATCTGTTCAGACCAAACATGAGTACTGCTATTACTGTCAGGTTCGAATCCATCTTTAGCTTGCAACGTCCATCTAACAGCAACACAGCAGCGAGGCATGTCTCGCATGCCTAAGTGCTTGAGAACACAAAATACATGTGCACAATGGATGTCCTCACGCTCCATTTTCCGACAATGGCACTGCACACTAACCAGTGACGTCTCGTTATACACACAGGTAACATCATGCTGCCCCCAGTCACTGCATACCGCAAACCTAAGGGTAGAAGCATCTTCCTGTGTCGTCTCACCAATATGCCATCCCTCTGATTTCGTGAACTGCTCCTTAACCATCTTGAACATTACTGGAGTATATATACGAGCCGCATTTTTCAAAATTTTGTGATCGGATATTCTGGTGAAAGGTACCGACTGTGAAGCTCTGGCATCCAACTCGCTCCGTAGACGTGATATAAAATACTGAGAGTGCTCTAGCAAATCGACAAGTGACATCGTCCTGTCTAGATGGTTATGAAGCCCTGAGTTGAGACTTTCACTCCTTTGGTTGCTACTCATTCGCAGGAAGTACCCGCCTTTCGTCTACGCCGCCGCCCATTTTCCTCTCAGCTCGTACATCCTCGAAAACCATGCATCGTCCAGCTTCACCTTGTATTGCTGGATAAACGCGGCCCATTGATTCTCAAACTCATCAGCTTCCATCCTCGTATAAATGAAACTCTTGAAGTCTTTCAGCTTTTGCTTTCGAAGGTGCTTTATCATATTTTGCTCTATGTGCCAGCTGCATAACCGATGAAATGCATCGGGCATTACAACAAGAATTGCCCTAGCCATTGCATGATCTCCATCAGTGATGACCGACGTAGGATATTTGTGGCGCATCGCCAAAAGAAATGTCTCCAGCAACCAAATATACGCACTAGTGGTCTCATCCGATATGACCGAACACCCAAACACACATGTGCTGCGATGGTGGTTCACTCCAACAAACGGAACAAATGGAAGATTATAGCGGTTGACGCGGTACGTGCTGTCAAATACCACGACACCGCCATAGGCATCATAGTCCAACCGCGACTGTGCATCTGCCCAGAAAATGTTTCTGAGATGGCCATCACCGTCAACCGTATATCTGTAGAAAAAGTCTGCATCCCTATCTTTCTGTGCCGCCATATAGTTCAGCATATATTCAGCATCTCTACCTTCAATCTTTTTTTTCTTGTACTCACCGACAAAATTATACAAATCCTTGTCTATGAACCCGAGCTTGTGGGGACCACCGGCCCCATGTTCCATAACGTCCATTATCTGGTGCGTGCGGAGGCCACCAATTCCATACCCAACTACATCAGCCTTCTGTCCATCAGTCATCTTACGGTGAGAGTATAAGTAAGCAGCGTCGCCTTCCTTAGCAAGTGCATGGTTGTGCTGATCCTGAAACCTCTTCACGAACCATTCGCCAGTAGCCGCACTCAACTCGATCTCCAAATGAGCCAGGCATCCACAACGAGTAAGAGCCTTTGGAGTCCTTTTTGGATCAGGTCTTTCGAAGTTCGCCAACGTACGGTGTCCTTCCTTAAAACACGTGTAAAGCCGCCTGAAACGCGTGGTCGTGCCTGGCAAATATTTCACCTCTTCCTTCCTGACACTAAAACCTTTGACCTTTGCATATTCATTATAAAACTGGAATCCTTCCTCCTCACTTCGGAAGGTCTTGCTAACCACGCGACGGTACTCCTCACACTCCTCCATGCTAGGGCCTTGAATATCCATGCCTCAAAACTGCCACCATAAGAGTAAGATTCGTGTTAATAATCAAGTTAATCATTTAGTAAGATTTATTTGTTAACAATCATGCAATGATGTGAAGGACATAACCAGCACAAACGTGAGTTGTGTTGTGCAAAAATTCCATGTTTACAAACAACTAATGAATATTGAAGGCAAGGTTGATGTTTGAGCTGAAGCAATGTAGGATTCAAGTTGCAGGACATGATATGAAACATGTTGCTGTAAAAAATATGCAGTCATGTAAATGCAATGAGTCACAATGTTCTTTGACAGTCTTTTGAATTGTAGCAATGTAAAAACCTAGCTGATTATGCAGGTCTCGAGCGCAGTTTAGGAAATTTGTATGTAGAGATTTAGACAAGAGTATAGCTGTTGCAAGAAGTATGGATGCAGTGAACAAAAGATAATTACCAAACTAGTACAGTACATTATTTACCATCATTGACGAATTGATATTTAACTAGAGAGCCCTCTATTGCAGTACAAAATCCAAACAGGATAAATTATAGCTAGAGACAATCTTCCCAAAGGAGAATTAAAGACATAACTGTATCAAACACAGTTCTTCTCACATGATCTAGCTAGTTAAAGCGGACCTATATCAACGGTGACAGTGTTTCTAAAAATCAAATGTGACCTTAAACCCCACATGACAATTCTCTCCCAATTCCCAATCTAAGCAATCAAGCAAGCAGTTGCAATTACGTGATGAATTGACCAACCCACCTTTTCGATGCGACGGCGGCTGAGCGAGCGGCGGCCGAGCGAGCGCCTGCGGTGCTACTGGGGTGGCGGCGTTGGCGGAGCGAGAGGCGGCGGATCGAGCGGCGGCGGTGCGACAGGGATGGCGGCGGCAGATGAGCCTACGGTCGCCGAGGGGGCACCGGACGCGGTCGCCATGGGGGCGCCAGACGCGGTCGTCGAGGGGGCGCCCGGCGCGGTCGTGGTCGCCGAGGGGGCTCCTGAAGCGGTCGCGGTCGCCGAGGGGGCGCCGGACGCGGTCGCCGTGGGGGCGCCCGGCGCGGTCGCCTAGGGGGCGCGGTCGCCGAGGGGGCGAGCGGCGGCGATGCGACTGGGTGGCGGCGGCGTTCTGTTTCCCAGCGACCCAGGAAATGATAGCTTCTCCTTTGTTTTTCTGTTACGGCAATTAATGAATCGTTCTTCTAACTTTTTTTTTCACCAAATTCTAATATCTGGGCCTGTTGGGCCATATTTATCTCCACCGTCGGATGGAACCATACTGGTCATGGTTTATGACCAGTAAAAGGTACCATAGAACATGCCTAACAGTAAAAGTTCCAAACTGTGACTTGACCTATATATATATATCCAAACAAACGATCGATTTTTTTATACCCGGAAGGAGGACTTATTAATTACTTGTTCGACCGGGCCACGTCGATGTTAGCTTCCTCAATTAATTTGTTAGAAAACACTCGCAATCACTCGACTATCTGAAAAGTTCCTTCGATATGATAATGGAAACAATTGCACTTTCTTATACGGGCGGACATTAATTATATTACTCATCAGTCCACGCATCCAACGATGTACATGAACGGGTATCTTCAGAATTTTAAAACACATGTGGGCGGCTAGCTATGTTTGGGGGGTTGGTTGAAGGGTGTCCATCGGAGAAAACATATCCTAGATATATGCACCCATCAAATTGATGCAACGGGTGCCTATATATAAAGAGCTCACCCAGCATCACAAGACAAATTCCTAATCTCCTCAGAAAATTCACACCTGCGACTAGTTAATATGGGCTGGCATAATTTAGTCATCAACTTGAGCATCCAAGGATATACTTGACCGGATATCTTGGAAACTTAGGATTGAGCGATCGAGGTGGTTGGTTGGGGAGGATGCCGGCCACTCTTGCAAGACAGATCCGTTGGATTTTCTTTTATATACTTCCTCCGATACATAAAAAATGTCATTCACTTAATATAAAGTTTATACTAACGTAATACAAAATGAGAGACACTTTTTATGGATCGGAGAGAGTAGTAGATGGGACGGCTGCTGCACTGTGCTGGTTAATCTTGACTAGATCCAGTCAGTCATGGATCGATTCGCACAAAAAGCCAAAGCACTTTCTCTGGATATGTTTAAACAAAATTTGTTCTATGTGCATAGTTGCATACCACATGAGCATACATGTAACTTGGCTTGATCCACGGAGTCTTCAAGTACTCCCTTCGTTCCACAATATAAGATGTTTTAGATATTTCATATGTTATCTAGATTCGGATTAAAAGAATGGAAAGTGGGTAAACACATACACTAAAACATGTCTAGATACATGTGGTACAAATGTGAATGTGAAAAAAGACTAAAACATCTTATATGTTCACCCACTTTTCATTCTTTTAGTCCGAATCTAAACAACATGTGAAACATCTAAAACATCAAATATTGTGGAACGGAGGGAGTATTATGGAACGGAGGGAGTAATTTTCTTATCAGAGCCGGATGGCTAGCAAGCATCAGAGGATATACTTTAGGTATTTGGAATTTGGAATGACTCGGCTAGCTACCTATATACATATGGATATGCCTCCTTGCCACTTGCAAGGCAAAGCGCTGAATTGTCAAACGACTTGATGAGTCAAAATTACAGTTTCCAATAAAAAAAATTACTGTCACGTATATGTGTGGAATCTGCATAAACACCATACCCACTCACGCATGGAGTCTTAAGCTCCAGAACTGATACACGTACGGGCCCTGTTCGGATCACGAGGCCCGACAGCTACGTCCACAATGCTTGTTACCCGGGCCGGCCACCTTGCACTAGTATTGCAGTTGAGCAACATCTGAAGTTGAACAATAATAGATCTTTTTTGAAAAGAGAATATATTAATATCGATAGATACCAATTACACTCAGTCTCTGCAACAACAAGATATCGAAAGACATCCAGGATGCACACAGCGAAGAAAAAAATAAAAAAGAGAGAAAACAAAAAACCAAAGACCCCGTCGGAGTGATGGGACACTCGTAACAGCAACACTCTAACCACCACCAAAATACAACACCCGGATCGTAAAATGGCTCTCCAAAACAGTGGCTTCAGCAAGTCCATTGCCAGGTACAACCAATGAAGGTCAGACCTTGGGATTTCACCCTGAAAAAAGACCGGGGGTCCAAAACAATGTCTTCAAGTCCATTGCCAGGTACAGCCAATGAAGACCAGACCTTGGGTTTACATCCTGGACATCACGGCTCGGTACATAGTACCACCAGAAAGCAGTCCGCCTGTGTTGCCACCCCCTCTTTTCAAGTCCGCTGCTGCAAGTCCCCGACACCTGACACACAGGAAAACCTGTGCCTATAGTCTTCAACACAATCAAACCTCCACTCCGCCAGCACGAGCCTCCGATCCCAGCTACCAAGACTTTCTTCACTACTTGCCACACCCACATGAAGCATAACTGGCCATATATGAGGGTGCGCACGACCGGAACAAAACCGATCTAGATATCCAAAGACGCCATGCGTCAAACCGGAGATCACCGATGGGGAGACCGGAACACGTCGGCAGCTAGATCATGGAGGACCACATGTAGCAGATCGGCGACATGACGCTCGAAGACCAGCGGGTCAACCGCCCGAGCAGTCCGAGATAGGTGATGCGGACTGCAATGACGATGCCTCGATAAGGAAAACGACGTCGAAGACGCCGCCATCGTCCGCCATAGCCGAAGCCGGCGCGATTTTCACCGGCAGCCGCGCCACCCGATCTCGCCGCTGGCCGGATCGCGCTAGGCCCAACATGGGTCCCAAGCGCCGACAGAGGAGCGCCGCCGCCCCTCGCTGTCCCCTTCTCGCACCTTCGGACGAGTCGAAGATGGATTCACGATGGGACCGGATCCGCAGCCGCCGGCATCATCCATCACCGTCTCCGGCCATGGAGGCTGCCGCCGCCGCCGCACATCCAGGGACTCCGCCCTGGAACGCCGCCCGCGACTCCCCGAAGATGCCGCCCCAGCCGCCACCTCGTGTCGCCGCTGCATCCACCCCCCGAGCGCCCTTGACGCCGGGGTCCGCCGCCACCGTGGCCGGTGCCGACGGCAGCGGCGGAGGGGAGATCGCCGGCCTTTTTCTTCTGGCGGCGCTAGGGTAGGAGCCCCTTCGGTCGTCCTGGGGAGCGACGCGAAGGGGTACGGTCCGAATCGATGATAACTACGAGGCGTTGGATTAAACTTTTTGGGGGAGAATTTTACTTCCCCGGCCTCTGCACTAACTAGGGATGCACACAGCCATTGAGCATGAGTACCAGGATTTTTATCTTGATTAATAACCAAGCCTGGTCCTCAGGATAAATTGCATGAGTATCAGGAAGTCCTAATCCTCAAGTATAAATAGGACCTAAATTCGCGTCCGTGAGGACTTGAACTTGGGTGTTGGGTTTGTACATCCACTCCCCCAACCAGTTGAGCTAGGCTTACTTCCTAACAATAATAGATCTAGCGACAATAATAACGTATCGGAGGGAGTATCAAAGACACCAAGAGTATACTAGCTGGGATAGGGGTTGATGGACCTCATGGAATTAGCACCTCTCTTAGAAGAACTAGAGCTGCATATATAAGGCTGGTCACATTGGAAAGTAACATAGACTAATAATATGTATAACAACAACGCTAGGGCATTGTGATCCTATCTGTAGCCCTTGGGCATTCCACGGACTATACCACCACCATAGGAAGATCAGATAGTCGCGCTGGAGACAGGGACGGAGCTACAGCTTCTCGAACCAGGTTGCCCACAGGGTGCAATAACAGAGAAAAACCAATTTTAGAGGGTGCATATATGGTAAAAAAAATACAATTTTGCAAAGAAATCATTTTCTACCTTGTGTCCTGTGCACCTGGATAGCCTGGATCCGCCACTACCTGGAGAAAAGGATGATGAGAAGGGCTAGACATGGCGAAGACAAGCATCACCTGGACCAAGTGTTGCGATTAAAACGCGTCACACGAACACGTCCTCGTGTACCCGCGGTGCCGGGGGAGATACTCCGCAACTCGCCCCGCGGGAGACCGACTTGCAGCGCGATACGCAAGACATGAAGCCGGTTCTTTTCGAACCAGATGCCCCAATCCCTCGGGAGGGACCCCGTCGGAGGAAAACCGGCAACGATTGGCTGAGTTAAGCCGGATTGGACCGCTCTCAACTCGATTGTCGATGCTCGATGAACTCTCGCGAAGTCGCCGAACAACGGAAGCAAGAACAAGGGTTTCGAGGGTAAAAAGTAGGGTTTGTATTGATTGTCGATTGTTTGCTTAGCTTCAATCGACCGTCACCTCCTACATATATATAGCGAGGCGGCTGGACTTTCCCGTACAAGCAATTGTACTTCTACACGGATTACAACTCATGAGATAGGTCGGTTTCTACTTTTAAACTAGGTAAGATTCCTGGCCGAAGTCGTATTCGATTAGGATTTCAGATGTCGTCTCTGGCTTCTTTTGGAAAATTACCCTTTGTCTTCTCCGGGTTAACCCCGAACTCCTTCTGGCTCCACCGACTTCCTTTTTGGGCTTTGCAAGCATTAAGTCACCTCGCATTTGGCTTCTCCGATGCGGCTTCTGGAATCGTCAGGTAGCTTCAAGTCTCGCCTACTCCGGGTTCCGTCAAACCGGGCTCTGGCTATGCCGGGTCGTGACCCCAGGTTTTCTCCGAGTCACCTTTCCTTCCGAGTAAGCGCTTGAACCTGTGATCCGGGTTGTGACTAAGCCGATTCCTGGATATGTCGGGTTGGCTCCTGCCGGGTCCACCGAGTCACCATTCCCTCCTGAGTGCTCCTGAACTCGGTACCTGCCAAAAATGGGTGCTAACACATGCCCCCCTGTTTTCTAGTAAAGCTTGCGTACTAGAAAATATTCGATATAGAAGATTTGTCTAAGGGCGATGCTTAAGCTCATCGGCCATATGTGCGGCTTATGATATTTGCCACACGCTCGAGTGGAATTTCTTCAAATACTTCCCATTGATAGCCCGAGGCAATATGTTGCCCTCCAATGTCTCCACCAGATATGAGTTACCGGGTACAATCCTTACGACTCGGAGTGGCCCTTCCCAACTCGGTGACCATTTGCCGAATCTTCGGCTCTTTGAACCGATTGGCAATATAACTTTCCAGACCAAGTCGCCGATTTGAAAATCCTTGATCCGGACTCTCTTGTTGTAAGCTTTTGCTACCCGCAACTTCTCCTTCTCAATGTCCTTCAGAGCCTTGATACGTTTGTCGGCTACCTCGTCTATGTTATCCATCATCAAACTGTGATAATCCTCAGCCGACAAATCGTTTTGCTTAGCGAACCTCAAAGCAGCCAGATTTACTTCTACCGGTAAAACGGCTTCTTGTCCATAAACTAACTCGAAGGGAGTTACCTTGGTTGCACCATGCCTTGAGATCCGGTGAGCCCACAATGCCTCGGACAGTACCTCATGCCACCTCCTCGGGTAGTCCTGTACTTTATTCTTAATCAACTTGATCATAATTTTGTTGCTTGACTCGGCTTGTCCATTGGCTTGAGCGTAATATGGAGATGAACTGAGCATCTTGATCCCGAGTGATTCGGCAAACTGTTTCACCTCTTTAGCCATGAAGGAGGTACCTTGATCTGTAGTGAGAGTTTGCGGGATACCGAATCTATGAACAATATGCTCCGTGATAAATTGAATTACCTATTTGTGGGTCATATTTCGGAGGGGTACTGCTTCGGACCACTTGGTGAAATAATCAGTAGCAACCAACACAAACCGATGCCCCTTGGACAATAAGCAATGAATCGCCATATGCCTCGACATGAGTTACCCCTGCAACCTTTAAAATTTCCAGTCCAAATAGAAGAGCTTCGTATTCGGCTTCATTGTTAGTGCAAAAATAATCGAGACGACAAGAGACTTCAAAGATAGTACCGTGGGGTGAAATATACACAATGCCGACCCCTTGTCCACTACTGCAGACTGAGCCGTCAAAATAAAGTTTCCACGGTACAGCCGATACAACATGTAAGTCGGCTTCTTGCTCTAGGTCAATCCGATGTTCAACAATAAAATCAGCTACAACCTGGCCTTTCACAGATTTGAGAGATTCATAGGCCAAATCGTACTCGATTAACCCATACGCCCATTTACCGATTCGTCCGCTGAGAATCGGCCTATGTATCATGTGTTTGATGACATTGGTTTGACTAAAAACTTTGCACTCACTAGATAAAAGATAATGGCGCAATTTGGTGCAAGCAAATAAAGAGACAAGCACAACCTTTCCACAAAGCTGTACCTTAACTCGGCATCCAGCAGTCTTCGGCTTAGGTATGTGATGAGGTACTCCTGTCCTTCGGCCTCTTGAGTTAAAGCTGCCCCAATCACCCTTTCCTCGGCAGCAATGTTAAGCCGGAACGGTAGACCACGACTCGGTTTCCTTAGAACCGGAGGTTTAGACAGACAAGTTTTGATTCTATCAAATGCCTCTTGCTTCTTTGCCCCCCAGGTGAACTCGTCATCATTCTTGAGCCGAAGTATCTGTGTGAACGTATCAACTTTTCCAGACAAGTTAGTAATAAACCTTCTCAAATAATTTACCTTGCCTAGGAATTTCTGCATGTCCTTTTTACAACTCGGCGCTTGCACTTTCTGGATAGCTTCAATCTTCGCCGGATCAATTTCTATGCCGGATTCATGTATGATAAAACCGAGAAACCTCCCAGCCGACACGCCAAACGCGCACTTCAACGGATTCATCTTGAGCCCATACTTCCTCATCCTTTCAAACGCGAGTCGTAAGTCAGCCAAATGATTTAACTCGCCCTCCGATTTAACAACCACGTCATCAATATACACTTACAGTATGACTCCCAGGAGATCATGAAATATCAAGTTCATCGCTCTCTGACATGTGGCTCCGGCATTCTTCAATCCAAAGGTCATTACCGTCCACTCGAATAAACCAACGAACCCGGGGCAGCGAAAAGCTGTCTTGGCCGAGTATTCTTCGGCCATGAATATTTGATTGTACCCCACGTTCCCGTCCAGAAAGCTGATGACTCGGTGCCCCGATGCGTCATTGATAAGCATGTCTGCTATTGGCATAGGATATTCATCTTTGGGCATAGCTCGGTTTAAATCTCGAAAGTCTATGCATGCTCTGATCTTACCGGATCTTTTCTTCTCGACCGGCACAATGTTGGAAATCCATTTGGCATACTTGCAAGGCCGAATAAAATTGGCTTTTAGAAGCCATCCAATCTCTTCTTTGATTCAGTCATATATTGCCGGGTTGAATTTACGAGCCGGTTGCTTATATGGCCTGAAACCGGCCTTTATCGGTAACCGATGCTCAACGAGCTCTCGGCTTAACCCGGGCATCTCGTGGTACTCCCAAGCAAAGCAATCCACGTACTCCTTTACTAGCACGATTAACTCGGATTTATAATCGGCTTCTAAATTCCGGCTTACAAATGTCGGCCTGGGAACAGTGCCATCCCCGATATCTACTTCTTCGAGCGGGTCAGCCGACGTAAAACCTTATCCCAACTTAGCCATATCGTCTGGTTCTTCAATTGCTTCACACATATCGTTCCTCTCTGCCCGACACTACTAGGGAAATGGTCATTAGTGGCGCACCTTTTAGGACTTTCTGTGGCGCATCCTCGAAACAGAAGGATGCGCCACAGAAGTCTCGCCACTAAAATATATTTCTGTGGCGCACCTTTCTGGGTGCGCCACAGAAATATTTCTGTGGCGCATGTTTCTCCCGTGCGCCACAGAAATGCATGCGCCACAGAAACCACGAACGGTGCGCCACAGAATATATTATACGTATTTTCATTTTTCTGCTGCCGTACAAATACTGGTATATTATAGAAATACAGATATATCATTACAGGAAAAAAAAACTAGTATATTATAGAAAATACAGATATATCACATTACAGGAAATTCATATTCCAATATTATATAGAGAGAAATATTTGATAAACCAATACAAATACATAATTTCCAATCATAGTTCATCGATCATATTATTACACAAAGTTGATCACAATCATAGTTCATCGATCATATTATTACATATCCAGTAGCTAATACATGAAGCTTAGCTAATTTCAACATGAACCTTCTGATTCATCGACCTGTACTGAGTCGACGGCGGCGCTACGCATCCAAAGATAAGGAACCCTCACAGGGTCATAGCTCACGTGAGCAGGAACCCTCTGAAGAAACGACCACCTACCATCATACTGCCTAACCAGCAGATACATGTATCGACGGACGTGCTCGTCCTCCTCCCTAATACGGCGACGTACCTCCTCCTCGGGGGCCGGCTCCCTCTGCACCGAGCGTGGCCCACACGACTGCCACCACAGAAGATCAGGGTCGACGACGTCACCCGGATTCCTCACCAAGCTGCGCGTCCCGGAAGGTAGCACCTCCCAGTGCCAGCCCGGTGGAGCCCAGTCCTGCACATCGCCCCTCTGGTCCAACATGGACATCGTCACCGAGAACACCTAAGTAAAAAATGCTTAAGTCAAAATTTTATTACAAAAGTAATATTAAAATTTACGAAATGCGAGAAGTTAACAATGGAAAGCCTCATATATCATTGCCGTGCAAAACAAGGCAAAAAGAGTGTGTACAAGACCATGTATTAATATAAACACTCCAATTGTATATACTACAAGGCATTGTAGACACTCTCCTTGCCTTTACCGTGGCATAGTTTAAATCATCGGCTTTGTCAATTCATAGAGAAGAAACAAAAAGATTCGAGTTTATGCCTCATACATAGATTGGACACACACTATCGGCTTAGAAGAAAAAGACAAAACAAAATAAAAATGACTTAAATTTGCGCCTCATACTTAGGTCGGACACACAAGAAGACCTGCAGGATCCTCGGCAATTCATCATTGTGTCACCAAAATCCAGTGGCTGGATTCAACCTACCTGAGGGCTTGTGTTTCCAACAGCATCGTTGTTTTGTCTTTATTCACCGACCTACAGGAGGTGGATCCAATGGCTGGCCGGTGAACAAAGACAAAACAATAATGCCAGGGAACATGCCAGCAGGTAGGCTAAATCCAGCCATTGGGTTCGGTGACAAAGGTAGACGCTCGTTGTGTGCCGTTCGCTGCAGGGAGGCTAAAATGCCTAGTGTCACAACATTTTAATCATCGGCTTAGAAGAAAAAAACAAAATAAAAATGACTTAGATTTTGCGCCTCATACTTAGGTCGGACACTCAAGTAGACCTGCAGGATCTTGTGAGCCAAGTATGATGCACAAGACTTGGTACTTGTGCATATCACAAGGCTCACAAGACCTGCAGGCTTACAACTTAGTGCCACAACATTTTAATCATCGGCTTTCGAAGAAACAGACAAAACAAAATAAAAATGACTTAGATTTTGCGCCTCATACTTAGTTCGGACACACAATTATTAGTAGCCCTGAAGGATCGGCCGAGCCAAGTAGGATGCACAAGACTTGTACTTGTGCATATCACAAGGCTCGGCAGACCTTCAGGGTTACCACATAGTGCCACAACATTTTTAATCATCGGCATTCGGAAAGAGAAAGAAAAAACAAAATGATTTCGGATTTGTGCCTCATACATATTTAAATTGGACACACATTTCAGAGACGGAGCAAGCGAACCAAGTAGGATGCACAAAATATTTATTTGTGTATATCACAAGGTTCACTAGCTCCTCATATTTAGATTTGTGCCTCATATTTAGATTGAACACACATTGATCAGGTACGGGGCAAGCGGACCAAGTAAAAGTATGCACAAGATGTTTATTTGTGCATATCACAAGGTCCGCAAGCACCTACCTGATTAACATAGTGTGCCACAACATTTTAATCATCGGCTTTAGAAAAAAAGACAAAACAAAAATAAAGCATGCATAACACAATAAAGATAACACCACTGTGAAATATGAACACAATAAAGATACCCCATATGTCCCTTTTTTAGCAAATTCATGCCAAAATTTACGAAAAATTTCGGCATGACCTTTGCTAAAAAAAGGATATATGGAGAGTACCCGAATTTGCCGGAACGGAAGTTAATCGACATTCCGGCAATCTCAAGGGCCTCTCGGGGTACCTGCAATCATTTCATAAAAAATGTACATCTTCGGCCGGCATCTCCACGACACGATGGTCGGAGCACAAACAACCATGACATTGAGGGAGAGAACCTTAATAGAAGGAATTTTTGTAGGCATGTTTAAACAGTGACCATATTTAACTTAGCAAAAAACTTAAAAAATTTTGGTTTCCAAAATTTTCCTAACACCACTAGCACCAACTAGAAGCATTACCAACTACTTGCAGCAAGCAATCAATAACAAATCATAGAAATTCTGTAAGAAAACTGGGTTTGGCATTTGACCAAACACCTTGTGTGCAGGTGTGGAGGGGAGGGAGAGGGGAGGAAAGGAGCAGTACCTCGGGGAGGGGATGGTGGAGAGGAGGGAGAGGGGATGGTGGAGGGGCACGGGCGCGTGGTGGGCGGCGCCAGTGCGGGTGGCGGTGCAGGTCGTCCTCGAGCACGTACGGGCGCGTGCCGTCGGGCGCTCCTCGAGCACGGGCGCGTGCCGACGGCGCCGATGCGGCCGGGTGGCGGTGTGACGGGGCGGTGGTGGCTTGGGCGGCGTGCCAGGTGGCTAGGGAGGCCGTCGAGTGCAGGTGGTGGGCTGCCGGCGGCGAGGGGTGGTGCTGGGGATCGAGGTCGTCGAAATAGAGAGAATTTGGGAAGAAAGAGAGAGGGCAGCGCGCGCGGGGGCAGGCCTTATAAGTCCATCTCTTCAATATCTGTGGCGCATGTATCTGGATGCGCCACAGAAAGGCATATATCTGTGGCGCATCCACAAACATGCGCCACAGATATTCTAGTTTCTGTGGCGCATCAGAATCCACGCGCCACAGATATTGGTGGTGGGCCTCGAGTTCAACCGTGGGTGGTGGGGCCCATCGTGTTTCTGTGGCGCATGGCACAAAGTGCGCCACAGAAATGCCATATTCAGTGGCGCACGGCGCAGTAATGCGCCACAGATATTAGTGGCGCACCACCTGATGTGCGCCACTGATAAATTTCTGTGGCGCACGGCAAATCGGTGCGCCACAGAATGATGATCCACCTATAGCTAGTTTCCTAGTAGTGCGATACTTGTCCAGACGCTTCTGCAGGCACTCATTGTTGTTAGGATCCATTTATTTGAGCCGCAACCGATTGCTTATAACCGGCTTTAAGGATACTGGCACGAATCCGTCCCTGGTAGCACTCAGGAAATCGAACTCGGATAAATCACGCCCCGAAAGACATGTAGCATTTGAGTGTTGCCAATCAACAGTAGACTCGGCTAAAGCAATACATGCCGAGTTATCAGCATGAACAACTTCAATCTCGTCGTCGATCCATTGTACAAGTTGCTGGTGCATGGTAGATGGCACACACTGATTCGCATGGAGCCAATCTCGTCCGAGTAACACGTTGTAATTCCCTTGCACCTCAGCAACGAAGAACGCAGTAGCCAGAGTCTTGCTTCCCACTGTGAGCTCCAGACTAATAACTCCTTTGGCTTCTACTCCTTCTCCTCCTTCGAACCCGTTCAATACCATCCAATTATAATTTCTTGAAGACAGAATACGGCATTAAGTTTACCACAGCTCCTCCATCAACCATCATCCTGGTTACCGGCTTCCCGTTGATATGCCCTCTGACGTACAAAGGTTTAAGATGCTTAACCGGTCCCTCAGGTTTCTCGAAGATAGCATTCTTGGGCCCGAAGTTAATCTGCGCTACCTCGGCTTCTTCTTCTACAACACGAAATTCAGCAGGCAAATAGCATACCATGTTAATATCCATACCTACCCGAGTCGGCGTGCTCTCATAGTCCAGTAGCTCTTCATCTGGTGGACTCTCCGAATCATTCATCGCCAACTCTGAGTTTCCTGCTGGCTCCTCGCCCATTGAATCACCTGCCGAGTCTCCGTTGGCTGACTCGGTATCCGACTCGTCTGATGTCGGCTTGTCCTTTGCTTCCAAATCTGCTGCTTCCACTTCATCCGCCCATGATGAATAAGTAATGGCCGGTACAGAAACCAGCCCTGTCTCGTTGTTCACAGCAGAACTCGGTGTAATCATCAAAGGAATCGTCAGAGGATTCGGCTTTGGTACCCACACTTGAGCCGACACCATTGGTCTTTCATCGTTGAACTTGGCGTCTGTGGCCTGCTCGGCCTCCTTTTCTGCCTTCTCCCGGTTCCTTGCCCTTTGCAGTCTCCGCTTCTGTGTCTTCGTTATTCCCGGCGGGCACCACTTTGGCTGGGTGTATTTTGGATCCCGGGGTTTAGCAACTTCGGTTCGGCTGGATCCGGCTTCATGGTCACTAGATGTCGCTTTAGGCACGATAGCAAGTATCGGCTTATCATTTGTTGGCTCTGTAACCAGGTCCTTCAGTTTCAACACTTGCGTCCCAATGACCAATGAGTTGTCTGGGATTAGACTCCTCTCTATATCGGCCACCTTGGCTCCTTGCTCCTTGACTCGCCAATAGGAGGAATTACACGGATACACGAGTCGGCTTTGCACAGTTTGCCGGGTTACTTGACGCTTGGACTCCCCAGCCAACTCTTGATGCCGGTAGCTTCTTTCGGTAAATGGTGACCTCGGTCGCTTCCCATATTGCCGGGTTACCTTAAACCCGGCCTGGCGCACGTACTTGTTCAGCAGCATATCAAAAGTTGGCTTGATTTTCTTTAGCTTGTATTCAACCTGATTTGTCTTCCATTTGCCAACTTCCGGGTTCTTGGGCTTCATGAACCAAGGTTGTCCCCCGAGTTCTGGATTTTGGATTCCGGATTCTCTCGCTCGTGGTTGTTGCCCCCCGAGTGTGGAGTTCTTGACGGTGATCTCGATAACCTCCTATCCACCGGATTGCGGGGTGAATATGATCTCTCTCCTTGCTTCCTTGACACCGGCTTCTTTCCTGGGCTCACCAATAACCACGTTAGATTTGTTAGCACCTTCGGCCGCTTCTAGCCGAAGAAGAACTTTCTTTCCTTCAAGACCTAGCACGTTCATTGGGAACGGCTGTGTATCAATGGCCATGCCGGCAAAGCTTAATCGTCCATCATTGAGGGCCGATTGAATCTGTCGACGAAAGACATTGCAATCATTAGTGGCATGAGAGAAAGAATTGTGATACTTGCAATAAGCATGTCGCCTTAATTCATCAGGAGACGGCATAACATGGTTGACTCGGATTTATCCTGTAACAAGGCATCAAATATTCTATCACATTTGCCTACGTCAAAGCTACACTTTATCTCATCATCCCGGGTTTTACGAACCGGTTTAGGTCATCACACGTATAGGGTTTGGCTTTACTCGGCCAAACAAACTCGGCTACGCAAACATCGGCTTCATCACCGGAGTCGGCATCATATTCGATAGCGTTAAGCCGACCCCTGCTTATCCGATGTGAATCTTTGGATTCGTTAACTCGGCTTTCGTGAGCCAAAGCTCTCTCCTGAACCTGACCGACAGAGGAGAACTCGTGTCCTTCTAGCTTCTCTCTCAGATACGTCCTCAACCCGTTAAAAACTAAGTCGGCCATATCTCTCTCGGTTATCACCAAACTATAACACCGGTTCCTGGTATTTCTAAATCTCTTGATATAATCGGATACCGATTCATCATGCTTTTGCCTAACCGACGTAAGATGGGACAACTTTAACTCGATCTCTCCGGCATAGAAGTGCTCATGAAACTTCTGCTCCAAGTGAAACCAAGTATGTATAGAATTGGGAGCTAAAGCCGAAAACCAAGAAAAAGTAACCCCGGTTAACGACAAAGAGAACAAGCGCACTTTGATATGATCATGATTAGCCTCGCCTAATTGAGCCAAATATTGACTAATATGTTCCCATGTCGATTTGTTGTCCACCCCATTAAATTTAGAAAACTCGGGAACTCTATAGCCAGGTGGATAGGGTTGTAAATCAAAATATCCGGGATAGGGTTTAACGTAGGTTCTAGGTTTAGGCATATACCCGAATTTATCGTATGCTATTTGGTCCAATTTCTTCCTGAACTCGACCACTAAATCGTCCATGTTGGCCGATTGATTCGGAATAGGAGCAGAATTGGTCGCTGGGCCGGATTGCATCCAAGGAGCCGAATCAGAATTCGGCATTGATCCGCGTCCCAGAAGTTGCACCGCTGGTCCCGTCTGACCTGCCGGGTAGGGTGAACTTCGGATCGGAGTCGGACAAGGCAATGCACCATCAACCCGGTTTTCCCTGTTCGGGCTCATCAGTTGTGATGTTTGGGCTTGGACAGTGTTTTTCTTAGCCTTCTCATGTTCCAGCATAAGATCATAAACATTGGTTGTACTTTGCGAAATATGATACTGGATCTCGGCTAACTGTTCAGGAGAAAAGATACTGTTACTTACAGCGGGTGTGTCGGTGTTGATGTTCAGAGGTGAATACGCCGGTTCGTTGACCGGCGTGGTTATGCCTTGCCGATCTAACTTGAAGCTGGCTAGGTACAACTCCTCATCCTCCTGCTCCCGCTTGAGCCGCAGTGCCTCGAACTCCTCGCTTCTCTTCTTCTTCCACTCATCCAGGCCTTGGCGTTGTGCCTCTGACAAATCCTTGTTGGTCGGCTTGATGATGTTTTCGGTGGTGATGCCGGACAGATCTGTAGCCTTAGACCCGGTCATTGCTGTCCGAGTTAGGTTAGAAATCGTCCCCAGCGGAGTCGCCAAAAATTGTGTTGCGATTAAAACGCGTCACACGAACACGTCCTCGTGTACCCGTGGTGCCGGGGGAGATACTCCGCAACTCGCCCCGCGGGAGACCGACCTGCAGCGTGATACGCAAGATAGCAAGCCGGTTCTTTTCGAACCAGACGCCCCAATCCCTCAGGAGGGACCCCGTCGGAGGAAACCGGCGACGATTGGATGAGTTAAGCCGGATTGGACCGCTCTCAACTCGATTGTCGATGCTCGATGAACTCTCGCGAAGTCGCCGAACAACGGAAGCAAGAACAAGGGTTTCGAGGGTTAAAAGTAGGGTTTGTAATGATTGTCGATTGCTTGCTTAGCTTCAATCGGCCGTCATCTCCTACATATATATAGCGAGGCGGCTGGACTTTCCCGTACAAGCAATTGTACTTCTACACGGATTACAACTCATGAGATAGGTCGGTTTCTACTTTTAAACTAGGTAAGATTCCTGGCCGAAGTCGTATTGGATTAGGATTTCAGATGTCGTCGCTGCCTTCTTTTGGAAAATTACTCTTTTCTTCTCCGGGTTAACCCCGAACTCCTTCTGGCTCCACCGACTTCCTTTTTGGGCTTTGCAAGCATTAATTCACCTCACGTTTGGCTTCTTCGATGCGACTTCTGGAATCTTCAGGATGCTTCAAGTCTCGCCTGCTCCGGGTTCCGTCAAACCGGGCTCTGGCTATGCCGGGTCGTGACCCCAGGTTTTCTCCGAGTCACCTTTCCTTCCGAGTAAGCGCTTGAACCTGTGATCCGGGTTGTGACTAAGCCGAGTCCTGGATATGTCGGGTTGGCTCCTGCCGGGTCCACTGAGTCACCATTCCCTCCTGAGTGCTCCTGAACTCGGTACCTGCCAAAAACGGGTGCTAACACCAAGGATGGAGTGAGACATCACAAACACAACGCAATGCGCTCCGCACGAGTCTGAAAAAATCCAGGGGACATAGACATTGCCCCCCAGATCCATTAAGAGCCACCCGTAAGAGGAAAATTTCGAAGAGCCTTATTCGTCGACGTCATCGCCCCAACGTAGCTGAAGCCTTGGACGGGTGAAACCTACCCAAGAAAACTCTAATATTTGTGGACGCACGTGGAACAAGGTCCCACGAGTCGCCCCTCCGCTTCCATAGGAGAGGGAACCCCGATACGTCGGTGGCTACTATGAGTCCTCTCTCTAGGTCGGGGGAGAAGAAGACTTCTCATTCCTATGCTGGTTAATAGAAATCAGGAATTGCTTGCCCTCCTCTCCCCGAACTACATATAATTACTGTCAAATGGAGAAATGATAATTGTAAGTGCAGTTTCAGCCCATTCGAGAACCGGCATCCTCCTCGCTATCACGATGTTTAGCGATCTGGTTCAAAATTTTGGGTTCGCATCCTCTTGCCAAAATATAGTCCCTCGTCATTATCTCGATGGTTGTGGTTCTCTTTGCACGAATCGTTGTTTTGGACGGTAACAATAAGAAAAAAACATAACAAACATTTTGGAGTCCTATTATACAGTCTCATGCTCTTTGTTGCATGGTTGCAGAATCGATATGTAGCTATTGCGATTTCCATTTTTTTTCTTATAGGTTTGGTTTGTCAACGGGGAAGGGAGTAAGCATAGGCTAGAAGGATAATCTATTTGTTGTCCAAAATTCTTCTCTCTGACAAAGTAAAATTTTAGCAATACAAAAACAAACTGCAGTATACGTAATAAATATCGTGTCCAGATTTGGTGCAGGGGAAAATACCAAAGGACACGTCGCACGTCGGATGTGAAACCTGCGGTCCAGATCGATCGATCTCGTCGAAAGCACACCTCAGGGCCTCCCCAACAACAGCTGCTCCATGCTGTTACGGCGGCGGCGGCGTCTCCGGTCCAGGCGATGAATGCCGCGCCGGTGACCCAGGGTTACGGCGCGAATCTCCCTTGCTAATCCTCCCCTCACACTCCGTGCGGCTCCTCCTTCAAGCCTTCCTCTCCGGCTCGGCTAGCACGTCCGGCGAGATCCACAGGTATCTCGGGATTCCGTACTTGACAAAGTCGTTTATTTCAATGCAAGACTAAGGTATTCGTAATCCCTGTTGAACAAATAGGTGTTCTCAGTACTCGTGTATGGGTTCCTCCTCAAAGAAAATATGTTTCCACTCACGGAGGACCCTTCCTGCCTCGATGAAATGTGTTTTCCAATTCCAATCTAGGCTCCTGTTCCTCTTTGAAAATTTGAATATTTCTTCAAATCATTCATACATGTGTTGCCGACATCCTTGTAGTTTAGAAAGATGCCTGCATTAGCCTCCTGCAAAATGATATCCCCTGTTCATTTGTTCCTATAGAAATAGAAAGAGGGGGAGAAGAATAACCGTAAAATTAGTATAAAGCAGAAACGGATTATGTATTCCTACATGACAAGTGTGTACTCTTTGATGAAACACACACAGATACATCTTCCGCCGATCAGTCCATGCTGATGGACCAACCAAGCAGTAGAGGATCTCACGGCAGTCAAGAAGGCTCCATCCAAGACAAGAGTGATGGGTTCAAGAGGATAGTGCGATCGAAGGTTGAACTGGAGCTTCACCTTCTACCCCTTGTAAGGATCGACATGCGTTGTTTATTACCATTTACCCACTTTGCTAAATCACAACGTTGACACGGATCGTTCAACTACTGAACTACTAACAATATTTGGCTTCTCCTGATTCTTACAGGATGTTTTGCGCGACATATTGTCACGGCTGTCACTCAAAGAAGTCGCGAGGATGAGTGTACTTTCACCCGAGTGGAGACGGCTAAGGATTTGTCACCCAGAGCTGGTCTTCACGAGAGACACATTTTTCTTCAGCAAAACCAAGAAAACTAAGCGGGCATCTATGGCTGCCAAATTCATCACCAAAGTGGACAACGTGTTGCACCCACTGTGGTCCTCTCCGACTACAACTACCGCTGCTCTGGATACGTTTGTTGTCAAGTTTGGTCTTGGGAGAAACCACAGTGATCATGTTGATAGATGGATTTGTTTTTCCACTGCATCAAGGGCCAAGCACATTTCTCTTGATTTCAAGTTAGAAGCTGGGTTTTGCTCTGAAGATGAGAAGTACGTTTTCCCCTTATGCAATTTCAGTGGCCCAAATGGATCTTGTGTCAAGTCTCTTGATCTGCGCTTCGTATGTTTAAAGCTGCCCTCCAGTTTCTGTGGTATCAGAAACCTTAAGAAACTCACACTACATTCGGTCTCAGTCAATGTAAGTGATTTCGAGGGCCTGTTGATAAGCTGTGCTCTTCTTGAGAGTTTAAACATCGAGGACATCGATTGGTTAAGCCAAGAACTGTGTTTATTCCCGAGTTTATGCATCCACCAGGAGCTGAGTGGATTGCAGTACCTTCGCATGCACAAATGTGACATGGGCACAATAGAGTTGCATGCTCCGAATCTTACAACAATTGACTTTGACGACTGGAACCAGTCCAAACTTGTGGTTGCCAAATCTTTGAAGTTGTCAGAGGCAGCCTTTACGTCATACAGAAGATATCGCACACGTGTTCATGATGCTTTGGACTACGTCCTCAACAAGCTTCCAACTGATCTTCCTCATGTGCATAGATTGTTTCTAAAAATGGATCTCGAAACTTCGGTTTGTTCTGAAAAGAAGTGCTTTTTTTTTTTTGTCATCGTGATATTTGCATAGATTAATCTCGAGTTAATTATTTTTCTATGGCCATGCACTGTATCGTTCCAGGTGCGAAGTTTCAGTCAAGCCCAGACTAGATTCATGAAATTGAGGTATCTGAACATCAACCTTAGTATCCATGGCACTCCACAGGATGCTAGATGGGTTACGGGGTTAGTTAATCTCTTGGAATTAACACCTCTATTAGAAGAATTTGAACTGCATGTAAGTAATTCAATCATTAATCATGTTAATTATCTATTTTTCCCTTTGATCTTTCTTATTGAACGTAGATTTACATTGAAATTAATGACTGATCAGATTATATGTGTCCAGATGGACGGTCGTGGATATTGCCCTCCTGATTCAAGGCTTGTGAAGGCTGTGCAAGGGCATATGCATCGTCACCTAAGGAGTGTCTACATGACTGGATTTTGTAGTCTGGTCGGGGTAGCCGAGTTGGCGCTCTACATCCTGGGGAATGCTACTGTGCTTGAACGTATGGTTGTAGATTCAGTTGTAAGGAACAGATATGGAAGCTCAACTGCCGATCTAATATATTCGGTCAGCAAGGCCAGTGAGTTTGTTCCGCCTAGTCCTTATGCGCAGGAGATGTTCGGCATGAATAAGGACCGGAAGTTTGCGAAAGAACACCTTGACAGAGAGGAGTATCGTCACATCCTTACCATTTTATGAGTAAAAATGCTAGGACTAGAGATCTTGTCTGTGCAGGTGGATGTTTGATGGATTGTCATGCTAGACCAGGACGTTTCCTTCAGTTATGTCCGATCTGTATGATTAAAGACACACATAGTATGTGCACCAAATTCAGTTATGTTTTGATGGATTGTCGTGCTGGACCAGGACATTTCCTTCAGTTATGTCCGACCTGTATGATTAAAGACACAAGTAGTACGTGCACCAAATTCAGTTATGTCTGCACTTTTCTTGCAATCTGGATTCTGTTTTTTTTTCTTGCTTTGTACTGTGAACAGAAACAGGTCGTAATGAACTGCTGGTATTTTCTGTATCCTTGGGATTTTGTAGTATGTTCTGTATTCTTACAGGAAAAAGGTAAAATTTGATTGAATTTAGGGGGATAAGTTGTGTCCCAAAGTTGGGACTTTGAAATGAAGAAATTGGAGAAAAAAATACAGGGTAGACGCCAATGGAGTATGCAGAGGCTGGGCGGATAATCATTTCGTTGGCTAATAATCTTCTATTTGACAAAGTTTTTTTTTTTTTGCTAAGACGAAAACAAACTGGAAGTTACTGAATCCAAAGTTGGATGTGAACCTGCGTTCCAGATCAATCTCTCTCGTCGCATCAACAGCTCCTCCTCCGTGCCGTGAGCCAAGGGTTACGGCGGCGGCGAGCTCCGGTCCAGGCGACAATGCTCGCGGCGGCGACCTAGGGTTGCGGCGCCACTCCTCCTTCCTAATCTTCCCCTCACCCTCCGTGCGGCTCCTCCTTCGCGCCTTCCTCTCCGTCTCGGCTATCATCTCCAGCGGCGACTCCGCCCTCCGGCGAGATCCACAGGTACCTCGCGATTCGATGCATGAGAAAGTCGTTTATTCCAAAACATTCGTAATCCCTGATGAACAAAATAGATTGGCTCAGGGCTCGTGCATGGATTTCCTCCCAAACAAATGTGTTTCCACTCACAACTGATGGAAGCTACTGCCTTGATGACCTTGTAGTTTGCCAAGATACCTGCACTAGTCTGCTGCAAAATTATACCACCTGTTTATTTGTTCCTACAGAGAGGGAGAGAAGAAGCCGCAAACGTATTTAAAATGCCTCTCAGTCAATTCCTAGTAGAAGGATTTTTAGGCGATTCACGAATACTTCCTGAAACATTGCTGTTGCAGAAAAATAATATACTCCGTAGAAAGAGAAATAAAGCAGAGATGGATTATGTATTCCTCCATGACAAGTTCCTACTCTTTGTTGAATAATAGATATATATATATGTCAATCCGTCTACCCTGATGAGCCAACCAAGCAGTAGACAGTCTATAGGCAGTCAAGAAGACAAGAGCGATGCTTCTAGCAGGATAGTGAGATCGAAGGCAGCGGTGGAGCTTCACTTTCTACCCAATGTAAGGATCGCCATGCCCTGTTTATTACTTTTTACCTACTCTCTTAAATCACAACTTTGGCATGGAGTAAGACTACTGATTTACTGCAACTTATAATTGGCTGCTCATGATTATTACAGGACATTCTGCGGGACATATCGTCACGGTTATCACTCAGAGAAGTAGTGAGGATGAGCATACTTTCTCCTGAGTGGAGACGGCTAGGAATTTACCACCCAAACCTGGTCTTCACCAAAGACACTTTCTTTGCCAGCAATACAAGTACGGACACTCACCTTCTGGCATCTACTGCTGAATTTATCACCAAAGTGGACAATGTGTTGCACCCATTGTGGTCTTCTCCGACTACAACTACCCAGGGGCGGAGCTAGGTGTAATTAGTGGGGCCAATTGACCCCAATGATCTAAAGAAAATCCATGGTAAATGAGTGACAAATATTGTTCATAACTAGAAAATGACCCCAACGCAATGGAGATGACCCCAATACTCTTCTGGGCTGGCTTCGCCCCTGCAACTACCGCTATGCTGGATAAGTTTGTTGTCAAGTTTAGCCTTTGGAAAAAGCACAGTCGTCATGTTGATAGATGGATTTGTTTTTCCACTGCATCAAGGGCCAAGCACATTGCTATCGATTTTGAGTTAGCAGCTCGGTTTTGCTCTGGAGATGAAAAGTATGATGTCCCAGTTAAGAATCTCAGTGGCCCAAATGGCTCTTGTGTCGAGTCTCTTGATCTGTGCTACGTATGTTTAAAGCTGCCCCCCGGTTTCTGTGGTATCAAAAACCTTAAGAAACTCACACTGCATTTGGTAGCAGTCAATTTAAGTGATTTCCAGTGCTTGTTGTTAAGTTGTGCTCTTCTTGAGAGTTTAGACATTGAGGACATCGAGTGGTTAAGCCAAGAGCCGTGCTACTTGTCAAGTTTATGCATACATCAGGAGATGTTTCGGTTGCAGTACCTGCACATGCGCGAATGTGACCTGGACATCATAGAGTTGCATGCTCCGAATCTTACAACAATTGATTTTGACGATGATCTGGTCCAAATTGTGACAAGTGGATCTTTCAAGTTGTCAGAGGTAACATATTTTTCATACCGAAGATACCGCGGGGGAATTGGTGATGCTTTGGACTACGTCTTGTACAAGCTTCCAAGAGATCTTCCCCATGTGCAAAGACTGTTTCTAGATTTGGGTCTCGAAACTTCGGTTTGTTCTTGAAAGAAGTGCCTTAATTTCTTTTTTATCACATCATGATATTTGCATTGATTCATGTCAAGTTAATATTTTGGGCTGTTCACTGTTTCTTTCCAGGTGAAAAGTTTCAGTAAAATCCAGACTAGATTCATGAAGTTGAGGTATCTGAACATCAACCTTATTATCTATGGCAGTCCACGGGATACTAGTTGGGTTACAGGGTTAGTTAATCTCTTGGAAATAATACCTCTATTAGAAGAATTTGAACTGCATGTAAGTAATTCAATCATTAATCCTGGTAATTTTCTATTTTCTCTTTTGATCTTTCTTGTCGAACGTAGATGTACATTGAAAAATGAATGGTCGGATTATACGTGTGCAGATGGACCCTCGTGGAAATTGCCGTCCTGATTCACGGTTGGTGAAGACTGTGAAAGGGCATCCGCATTGCCACCTCAGGAGTGTCTACATGACTGGATTTTGTAGTCTAGTGGGGGTAGCTGAGCTGGCGCTCTGCATCCTTGGTAATGCTACTGTGCTTGAACGTATGGTTGTAGATTCAGTGATATGGAACGGATGTGGAAGTTCAAATGCCGATCAAATATATTCGGTCAGTAAGGCCAGTGAGTTTGCTCTGCCTAGTCCACATGAGCAGGAGATGTTCGGTACGAACAAGGGTAGGAGGTTTGCAAAAGAACACCTTGACAGAGAGGAGTATCGTCACATCCTTACCATTTTATAAACAATATTGCTAGGAGTAAAGATCTATATGTAGAAGTGGAAGATTGAATACGTGCACCAAAATTCAGTTGTTTCTGCACTTTTTTGTGCAATCCAGGACCGTTCTTTTTTGGCTTTTGTATTATGAATAAATGTAGGGAGTAGTAATGAACTGATGGTGTGTTTTGTTCCTTGTGCTTTGTAGTATGATCAGATCAGAAGCAGGTAGTAATAATGCACTGATATGTGCTACTGTTTCGTTACTACAATCATGGAATTATCGCTTCTATCCGACAAAAGCGTGTACGGAAATTATTGACCAATTGATTTTCTTCACTTAACCCGAAAGCAAGTTTTAAAACAAGACCTGCTCTGGGAAGTGATGGAAGTAGTGAAGGTTTAGGCTTCGGATCTGTGAAGTTCAGAAAAGGGAAAGAAGACGGTCATGATAGATTGGTGAATGAGGAAGGAAAAGCCATCTGGGCAAGATAGCGAAAGAAGCTGTCAAGCAAGCCTGTTTTGACTAAGCAAGCAAGCTGGAGCACCTTTCACTCTGGAACATAAAGGCTTTTATCCAATTCATCCACAGTATCTCACTATTGCCAGTTATATGGTCGCAATCTATTGTGCAATCACCTGATATTTCTTGCATTGTCGTAGGTCCTGCCTGCCTCATCCTTCAGAAGAGGAAGAGGAAATTAGCAGGTAAGAACCTTCACACACATGAGTTTCGTAATATCCTCACCATTTTGTGACTAACAATGCTTCCGAGGTTTGAGATCTTATCTGTACATGTGATTGGTGGAACATGTACTGACCAGGAGCTTTTCTTTTCTTTCCGTTCGAAGATTTTCTGAAGCATTACAAGAATCACTGAGAAGCAAGGCACGCTGAAGCTGAATAATTAGACTCAGTAGGTGTGCGCACCCAAAAACTAGTTGGTAGCATTTTGAACTGATATGTGTGGTACTCTTTCGGTAACGAAACTGTGGAATTATTGATATCGGTCCATTCTTCTCATCTCATGATCTCTCTATGATGCATTCAAGGTTCAGAGCTCTCCTTCCTGCAAACATCCTTCTCTGATCCTCTAGAATCAGAGAATCGGGGTGGTGAAAGCTTCCTTATTTTTAGCTGTTCTAACATGAAAAGAAGCAGAGTTTTGTTGATGCAATTTCTGTGCATGTATCCAACAAAAAAAAACTTGTGCCTTAAATTTATTGATCGGTTCATCTCATCTCAGTTCTACTCTTTCGTTAATGAAAAGGTGGGATTCTGGTTTATTCTTCTCATCTAATGATCTCTGTATGATGCGGTCAAGGTTCAGAGCTTTCTATCTTGCCTCTGTTCCTAGAAAGCTTCCTGAAGCTTATGAGTGCAATATGAACAGAAGCAGAGTTTTGTTGGTGAAATTTCCATGCATGTATCAACAAAAAAACATGTGCCTGAAATTTATTGATCGGTTCATCTCATTTCAGTTGTACAATCTTGCCTCAGTTCCTTTCACTACAAACTTCAGTTCGCCTCAACCCTAAATTAATTTGCACTTGTGATTCTCTGATCCTCTACAGTTAGTTCAGCACCAACAAATTAAACCAGAGACACGAACCCCTTCTAACTACTACACTAGACCTTCCCATCAAGTTTTCTAACCACCCAATTGAAACACTATACTCGGCAAATAGTCGAAGGGGGGACCAGTTCATCTCGTCGATCGCTGGTCCTGCCTGCCTTCTTCGACGGTCACCGCGCCACCGCAGGCGACTGTTCTTGCTGCTGCTGCTGCTGCGGAGAAGGAGGAGGATGATGCCGGTGCACGACGATGTCGATGTGCGGGACCTCGCCGGCGGCGGCGGCCTTGCCGTGCTCCTTGGCCTCGCGGCCTTTCCCCCAGAGCACGGCGTAGAGGCCCATGACGATGAGCACCGCCCCGAGCACGCTGCCGAGGTGCAGCTCCTCGCCGAGCAGCAGGGAGCTGAGGACGGCGACGACGACGAGCATCATGGGGTTGAACACGGACGCGAAGAGGGGCCCCCGGCGCTTGACGCACCAGGAGAGCACGACGAGCATGACCCCCGAGGCGAGCACGCCGGTGTAGACGACGGCGAGGAGTCGGATGTCGAAGCCGAGGCGCCACTGGACGACGTCGCGGTCGAAGCAGAGCGCGAAGAGCGCGGACTGGAGCGCGCTCATGACGCACATGAGCGCGGTGGTGGAGTAGTGGAAGGGGTACTCCCGGCTGAGCCTGGCCTGGAGGATGAGCCAGAGCGCGTAGAAGAAGCAGCTGCCCATGCACAGCAGCGACCCCATGACGCGGTTGCCGCCGTCGCCGCCGGTGCTGAAGGACGATGATGGTGGTGGGTCGGAGGAGGTTGACGTGTTGTGGTGGTTGGCGGCGAGCTGGGCGGCGAGGTTGACGTGGGTGGGTGGCCAGAGGTCGACCTGGGCCCCCTTGTAGAAGGTGAGGAGCATGGCGCCGCCGACCCCGAGGAGCGTGCCGGCAACCTTGGCCTGGCCCGGCACGGTGCGGACGGCGAGGCGCTCGTAGCGGAAAAGCACGGCGAGGACGAAGGTGATGGCCGGGATGAGGTTTGTCATGGCGGAGGCGAAGGTGGCCGAGGTGAGCTTCATCCGGAGATGTAGAGGTTCTGCGCCAGCGAGCCCCTGCACGCATACGACAAGAACATTGCAACGAGTGAGTCATCAGATCGATATGCATCAGCTGCATGTCTGTCAGGTAACGTAATCGATCACACGTACTTGCGGTACGTAGCACAATTTTGTCCTATACGTACGACGTACGTACGATTGTATCGATGTATTTGCCACGTGGTGCACGTACGTGGCCATCTTCTTCGTGGTTCGTCGTGACCAAGTTGCAGAGCTCCATCCATGTCGCTCCAGGACATTAATGGCCGAGTATATTCTCCTTACGTACGTACACCAACAAAACTCTGGGATTCTAGACGTAGCTAGGAGACGATCGAGCTGGCGTCTGAAAACATGTACCGATTTTGTAGAATGAATATTCGAGAAAGAGGAGGAGGTGTCAATGGCGGTGCTACAGTCCAAGGAACCAAGTCCCAACATCTGGATACGCAAGTCAAGACGAAATTAATGGCCTACGTGTGCTGCATGTGGATCCATTGGTGGCTACATCGGTGCAAGCTGCAGCAGGACGGTGACGATTCACGCGGCGGAGTTGACAAATCCGACGGCACGAGTGACGACGACGACGACGACGACGACGACGACGACGACGATGTTTCTTCACATGTTGTTTCTGGACTTAATTAGCTACCTAGCAGGCGCCATAACAAGATCGATATATGGGGTTTGTTTGGCAGAGGAAGCTTGAGGGGATTCCATCGGTTCGGTTGTGCCTAACTTTCACAATCAAGTGGTTGACATACATGTGCTAGCTAGACGATGGACGGGAAAGGAAGCTAAAGTGTTGCCCGCCGGCGAGCACCCCGTGACGACGCACGCATCATTGTCTGATATATAGATGTACGGCCGGCGACGGCGAGGAAGCAAAAGTGGCCGGCCGGCCGGCACCGAACCTAAATTCCGGCCGGCAGCCAATAATCGATCGAAAAGAGAGAGAGAGAGAGATGGAGGAGACAAGCAATTAAGTTGTTGCGTGCTTAATTACCCGCAGAGGCCGCACACGAAGGAGAGCAGGATCACTCGCCACGTCAGCTTCGTTCGCTTCTTCCTGCAGGAAACATACATACTAGTTTATCATCCTCAGTACAGTACGTACGTACACTTGCATGTAATATTAATCAGGTAGCATATATACTTTTGATTTTCCAAGTTCCTTTATTATCTCTCTCAGCGGAATAATAATAATAATAAAATACGAAACGGAAGCTAGGCCGTAGCTTTTTGACGATGCTCTTCTTTTGCTACGAAAAAGAGGCCGGCCGGGTCAACAGGGGGAGCATCATATCGGAAAACATGGAGAAATACTCCACCAAAGAAGGGACAACATGCATATGCATATGCATGCATCCACTGGCAGGGTTCTTCAGCAGAGAAACATGCACACCGACTTGGCCCAACACAAAAGGCAGGAACAATCTCATTAATTAGCGAGCAAAAAGCAAGGGATCGATGCTCTGATAATGGTGGAGAGAGTTGCAGGCACAGGTAGATAATCAGACCAACTTGTAGCTGATATATACGTACGAGTAAAGAAGATCGATGCTTTGTACAGGTATGTAGTTTAACTGACAACCTGTACGTGCTCCTGACGATATTTTGAAAGGGGACTCAGAGACTGTATACTAGTACAATTGGGGAGCATAACAGGGGAATGTAATGCGGACATACTACTATATATGTTGGGTTGGGTACTTGGGTGGTGAATTTATCTCAAGTGGGTCGAATTGAATTTCTTTGAGAGGATCAATCGATCAGTCAATCGATCGATGGAGCTGACGAGTAAGCAGTGCCTACCTCTCGACGAAGTATGCGAGCGGCGCGAGGACGACGGAGGCGAAGAGGTAGCGGTAGGCGATGAGGACCCTCATGTCCATGCCGTCGCACACCGCCAGCTTGTAGAAGATGTTCACGCCCGCGAACACGAACTGCACCACCACCATCGCCGCCACCGGCTTCATCCCCTCCATCACGCCACCCGCCGCGCCGCCCATTGGTTAATTACTTCCTTCCCGCCTCGATCGATCCCCTTCCTTCCCTTCGATCTAGCTAGCTGCTGATCGATCAACGGCGATCGATCAGTCGGAGGAGAGGCCTGTAAATTCTAGCTGTTCTTCGAGGGGGGCCGCCGGCGGGATGTGAGGTGATGTGAGCGGCGGTGGGAGATGCGGGGAACGGAGCGAGATGGTCGATGGAGCAAGTGCATGGCGCATATATATAGCTAGGCAGGTGGAGAAGAGAGGAGGAGCTAACGGAAGGAGCGAATCGAGTGGAGAGGAAGCACGATTGTCTTTCTTTCTCTCTTCCTCCTCTTCTCCTCTCGTGCTGGCATGCACGCATGCTACAGTAATCAATGACGTCAGCGCAAGGTGTGCCATACCACGCACGCATAGGCATGCACGAGGGGCTTTCAAATTTTTTTGTTCACTTATCTATCTCCATAGATAGTGCACGTGGGCATATATGTATTTCTTTGTTGATTGATGAGCATCATACGTGGAGTTCTCCTTTCTTTTCTGAAACGAGAAAGAAGATTTGGGTTTTCATTGATATAAAAGACTTGGCCACTTTATAAGGAAAACCGAGCAAAAACGATACAACACAAAACACAACAGCGCTAGCCCTGACGGCATATAAGATATGGGTGATTTGGCCGCTCCCCTCTCCTCCCTGAAACCCGATGGCATCCGACGTTGAGATTGTCCCTCCCCTACATCAGTAGTGTAAGATAGGTTAGGTTGCTACTATGCCATTTTCCGTGTTGACTCGTCTGTTGCGTCTTTCTCATGCTTTTGAGAAACATGGGAAGGCCTCGTGTACCCTTCTCCAATGTTGGATCTGGATCCGTCCTAAATAAGCTCGTTTTTATGCTCTTGGTTCAAGCAACCATGGTGTTTGGAGGAGAGAAGTGGGGAATGCAAGATTTGACCCTGCTTGGTTTTGCATTGCTTTTCTTTGAGTTACCTTCGTGGTGACGGCAATGCTAGATGGAACAGTCCTTCTTCATCTGGTCGAGTCAAGAGCTTCACCACAGCTTCGACTTGCCGAAGTCTTTGTGTCGGCTACTGCCTCTATCTTCGACGAGGTAGTGATGGTCACTTGCCTATCCTCACACCACTGTATCCCCTGACTGGGTGAGAGTCCCCTTGTCTTGAACACATTGCTTAAAGTCGACATGCATATTGCAGTCAAAACCATTGTGAACCTAGAAATTTTAGAGAATTGAACATATCGGCTACATAAAACAATAATCTCAAACTCGAATAAGCCCCTAACTATATAAAATTTACCTCGTTTGAGCATGTCTTGTTGTCGATATGCTCGTTCCTAGAGACCATGATGACACTATTAGTTTTCTTTCAAGGGAGGAATGGGATATGGGCAGTACGAAATAACCTTTGTGCGATGTATCGTACACATTTCGTCGGGATGAATCATGTTCTGTGTACATGGCATCGTACACGGCTTTAAATTTATAACATAAGCGATAGGTCACATCATATATGGGTCGCTCCATTTGTGTGTGTGTGTGCGTGTGCGTGCGCGTTTTTGAAAAAATGGGGAGCGACGCCTCGACCTCTGCATCGAAACGATGCGCACATCTCTTTTATTGTGTGGTTATAGATTTAAATTACCTGATCTGACTATGTGTTTCTCACATGAAATTCAAATATTGGAACTTAGAGGAGTTTCCTACGCTCCAATTAATGTATAATCTTAGGCGATTTCGAGTCATAGAAAAATGAAGAGATTTAAGATACAGTTCCTTACCACTAGTGGAGAAAAAGCCTGTAGTCCTGGGTGGGGAGGACCTCTAGTCCCAGGTGCCCATATCCCGTGATATTTCCCGTGTTGAAACTTCTCGGAATCAAAGAGAGCAAGCACCCGAAAAGGAATACGGAATTAAACTGGGATATATGTTGCTTTGCATCGATCAATTGGCCGGCTTGGTGCCGCTTTACAGGGCAGGAAAGAAAGAAGGAAACATACATGTTTTGTTCTTGTTCTTCTTTGTCAACCATGCATGCCTGCGGAATTGGCCATGCGCTTAAATTCCGGGACCGAATAAGCTGCTCCCGGCAGCTGGAATGAGAGACGTGGTGCACGTACAAAAGCGGTGCACAAAGGCTAGCTCGGTCCCAACGCAAATGCAAGGCGCCCCAGCTAGCTAGCCAGATATTTAATCCACCTTAAAATCTACTCCCGTTCAGAAACATATGCACACACACCTATATTTTATTTTACTTTATTACGAACACTTTTCTCTTTGACTAAGATATTTCTAAAAATACATTGTCCTTTTTAGATATGTTGTAAGTGTGGATTGTCTAAACTTTTCGATTTGATCGGACTTTTAATTGCGTTGGTTAGTGCATAAAGCTTAGACAAGATAAAGCTATCGTACTATGTTTGTTGTATATTAAATCCAGTATCCACAAACTTTATGCTAGAGTGCCTTGGTCAAAATTAAATTAAATCTTAGAAGACACATGCTATTAATCGTTTTAGCATTTTTTGGCAGAAGCTTGGTACCACTTACAAGACGCACGATCTAGCAAAAGTATAAAGGTACTACGCTTAAATAGGCGACAGCTTCCACCGAGCTTCAAACTGACTACGACATTAACATAGACCCGTCTCGGTTGATTTGAAGAAAATAAATAGACGAAGAGGTGGGCAGATGGCATTGAGGAGTTTAAGGTAGGAAGAGAAAATCATATGTAGCTCCTGCGCTCCAGTCATCCTATTATCTGAGAAAATCGATTTTTTATATTATTTTTAGGTCTAAAAAATCATATGTAATTTCCTGCGCGCTCCAGTCATCCTATTGATGTCGCTTCTTTGTTGGATGCATCGGTTCAAGGAGACACGACTTGGATGTGCTTGTGGCTCCGATGGTGCTTCGCTTGTTAGTTTGTCGCTGCCCGACGCATGGGCCTCTGAGTGGCAAACTGGCAATGTACGCCATCGTCGAAGTTTTCAAGATGGAGCCTTCGACGTTACCAGCCAGGTTACTGCAATCCTGAAGGAGTACTCCTTCCATGGAGGTGATCTACAATGGTCGAGACGCGGCCTCGAGGCTCTTTGCTAGGTAAGGTGTGCCCTTTTGTCATGGTTTGTATCTAGAGTGGTGGCTATCCGTTATGTTTGTGTTGTATGCGATGTTTGTTGCGCCGTTTGTGTCGTATACGATGTTACATCGACCATCGGCCTCTTCTTCTATGTGACAGATATGTCTCCCACGGCATATTCTTGACATAAAAATCTCAAATTAACAATATACCATGCATGGATATCGACAACCGATTGATTCCTTTTTCCACTTGGTGGCAGCAAAAATATCTGCAAGCACGCTCAACCAAACAGGCAGCTATTTTTGCACGAGGCTAGTATTCTTGAAGAAAAAATGTATGCACGAGGTTCAGAATATTTTATCTTGCATAGTTTCATATGGAACAAATCCTTGCCTGTTGCTCCATTAGTACATTGATTGACATCTCTTTCGCTTTATTACCTTTTGATCGATGGCTGTCGTTGATGGCCGGCCCATGGATGATGGATCGCGACTAAAATAAGAAATGGTCATCATATATTCCATTCATGCATTGCACTGTAGAGAAGGACTTGATCATTGGGATATATACTCCCACTTGAAGCATCTTCAGTCACAAGAAGGTTCGCCAATGTGCCTGCATGCAAACCTTCTTAATACATAAGCCTGAGACCTGAGTCCGTCCGGCCATCTTAAAAAGAAGGTCGTCGAGTTCTAAAAGCAAAACTTTTGTCTGCAGCTTCCAGTCGAGTGAGATAACATTTTCCTGCGGCGGCCTTTAATTCTTGGCCTAATTGATTTGACTTGTGGGTGGATCAGATTAAGATATAGCCAAGTTCCATCGACCGATCAATCGATGAGCGCCGTGGATGCATCGCAGCTGGCACTACTTGCTTTCTTTTCCAGAATAAGGAAAAGCAACAGACCAGATGTCTGAAGGAAAACCAGACGAAGGCGATGCTGTTTGCAAGCGTCAGATCGTGTGTTTCACATGTGCTTGGACAAGTCTGCATCGTCCAGGTGCATGCCCGGCATATATTTCAGGCAAGCTTAGCTGCAACTTGCAAGTTCCTAGTTGTAGTAGTAGTAGTAGTAGTGCAGGCTGGCTGGCCAACTTTCAGGCTACTTACTGTACTCTACCTGAAGTGATCGATGCATGGAGCAAGCAAGGTGCGATGCCAAAGCAAGGCAGCTTTGAGCCCAACTTAGTAGACGCGTCTCGGCGACATGTCAACTGCATGCGCTATATTTAGCTAGCCTTTCAGTTGCTGAACGAAGAAGAGAACATGCATGATGCAGGAGCATGCATGTTAGATTTCAAAAAGAATCTGGCCGGAGCACACGGTACCTCTCAGTTGGTGCCTGCTTGCAAGCTTTGCATGCGTGTGTCTTGGATGCACATTGTCTGTCGTTTCGAGCTGCTAGCTAGAAGAGAAGATATATACGTACAAAGTTTATATTAACTTAGTATAAAATGAGCGACATTTTTTATGGATCGGAGGAAGTATATGTATGTGTGCAGCTATATACGCTAAGCTAGCAGACTGCAGCTAGCATGCTACCCTAAGAAATGGAGGGTCTGTCCGTGTCAACTGAATGATATGTTTCTGGGGAGTGGAGTATTGGCAGTTGCATACATGTAGCATGCAAGCGTGGCCAACCTAGGAATTGGTTGGAAAGTCTAGACAATTGCATGAGAAAAGCGACTAGTGAGAGTTGGGTGTGCGTCTGTCGGTGTCTGGGTTACCATTTCGATCCATTTGTTCAGGCTATCAATTAATTAAATTAAGCCAATCCTGCTTGCCACATGCGATTTTTTCAGACATACATGTTTATCCAAGGGAGCACTGCATCAGCTATATCTTTACCGGACTCGGGTAAACTGCCGAGAGTGCCCGAGGCACTCGACAGAAGAAACACTTGTCATATGGCCAGGGGCGGAGGCAGGATTCCCTAAATTTAGAGATTAGGGGGCGGTTTAAGAAAAAAATATCAAAATATATACTGTTCAAAAAAATCAGCAGCAAATCTGTGGTGCTAGGGGGGGGGGGGGGGGGGGGGGCCTACTGGTCCCCCTCTCTCCGCCCCTGCATATGGCACTCTGCAACATTTTGCTAGGCATCTACGCATTTGTCGAGTGTTGTCCACGTGGCACTCAGCAACAAACCATATGCCGAGTGTCAACCATGACACTCGGCAAACAAAACGCTAGGCGAAAAAGTGTAGAAAAGCTTAGTTTGACGGTGTTGGTTTGTTTGCCGTGTGTTTGGGGACTCGGTAATGAGCAAGCCCCGCTTGGCATATGCTTTGTTGAAGGGGTTTCAATGTGTACCACGTCTTTATTACTATCCGAATTATCAAATAAATAAAAATAAAGGGTGGGAAAATAAAAGAAAGAAAGTAAAAAGAAAAAATATCAAAAGTTTGGATTCCACACCATCAAAATTTTGGCAAAATCAATCTTAGGGTGAGGCGGCACGGCCCAGATCTGTCGATGGCCGACGAAGAGGATGTGCCCAGGCTGTCAAGATCAGCATCACCAAAAGCATTCTTTTCATTGTTAATTTCTCAATATGTACGTTCTTTCGAGAAATATATTATTTCCCCGTCTTTTTGTAGCAATACATGACATGCTCCCTCTTGTCTCTCATCTTGAGCTAAATTATGAGTTTCTTTTTAAACGCCTGAATTGACATTGTTGGAGACAAATACATAAAAAATTACAGAGTTATAAATCCTAATTGACACCGCCGTTCAACCATATATGTAAATCATACATGTATCCATGCATCAACTCAAGTATCTGGAGGGAAAAGCCAAGTGGAAGTCCATGGACCGTCATGTGCAAGCACCACATCCTCCAATGGCAGTGGCGCGAGTGTCCCTTGTCTAACGTTGTAGGACGCCAGAGTATGGCCGGCGTCGTCGCCCTGACATGAAAGTAGTTACTCTCATTCAGAAAGTATATGCAGTTTTCTCGGGGTCCGTGGCATTGGCTGTCATCGGCGGGAAGCATCCGGGAACAGTCTTCGCTTAGAAACAGAGCATGTCCCATGAGTGATTCGATCTTTCTCCAGCTTCCATTGCCGCTGCTGAGCCCCGCCGCCTCAAAGACCTCGAACCGAGCCGGCATGAGACCTAAGCTTAATAGGGTGTGGGATGTCATTAATGGCATCTCTTGGTGTACTGAGTAATGCATCGTAGGTTGACCTCTGCTTGCCGTTTTCTTTCAGAGAAAAGGCAACCGACCTGCTTGCGGTCCATCATGTCCATGACGTAAAGTTCATTCGTTCCAACCTTTTGTGGCGAGAACGTAGAGCTTCTCTTGGAAGAGCGCGACATCGAGAGCACATGGATAGGATTGCGGCCTCCACTGGATTCCCACGGTGGACTGGCGCAGAAAGATAGAGAGGAGGCTATTGCATACGGTTCCTTTCTGAGTGTGATAATGTGGTCGGACATCACCACCACCTTGCGGACATTGTCCACAGCTGCGAGACGCGAGGTTATATGAGGACGGAAGCAGACGGGGGCTCGACGTGTACCTGGGAGAAGGGGTTCATCACGGAGCTCCGCCTGCCGTCGCCGTGCATGAGGTACAAGTTGCTGCCCATAGAGACGCGCCGGCCGGGAGACTTGGCTGGGGAAGAAGGGTATGATGCGGTGGATAGCGCCGTCGGAGAGGCCAAGGTAGGTGCCGTCACGAAGGGCGACCCAAGGGAGCAACCGCGGTAGCGGCGGCGCCGCGCCGTTGCGCCACGAGCGGCAGACGGCACAGAGGCGGACGCGGCCCGCGTGGGATGGTACGTGAAGGATTACGAGGTGGAGCAGCTCCGGGGGAAGGTCTCTTCTACGGTACCTTTTACTGCTCATGGGAGGGCACCAGTATGAATTGATATGGACGGCTCAGATCAATTGACGGAGATTAGGCCCAGCAGGCCCAGTAAACCGGAAAGCTTATATATATAAAAAAAGGAACGCTGATCCAATCGAGCAGTTCTTTTGAAATAAAGTCCAGCCGCCACCGCGCCACCACGTCCAGCCGCCGCCGCGCCACAGCGTGCCACCACATCCAGACGCCGCCGCATACATCTGATGCGCACCCACCGCCCCACCGCGTCTAGACGCCTCGGCCGCTGCGCCGCCGACGCCGGCCCACACGCCCGACGGTCCGAGCACTCCGCCGCCGCCTCCATGCGCCGCCGCCGTCGAAACTTTCTCCTGATGCGATGGCAGGGACGCTGGTGTCGATCGCAGCCTTGTCAGTGTGAGCATGAGATATTGATTTCAATTAGAAAACTTAGCAATGTAAATTATCCTCTCTGTGTGAGCATGAGCACTGTTATGAACTTGTGATGAACATGTTCTAGTCCAGTCATTAACAGATTGATGGTGGTGTACTTTTTTTTTGAGGGATTATTATCACTGTTTAAGATTTTAGTGCAAGTCTGCTAGTAGTCTAGTACTCAGTCCGGCAAAGCTAGTCGTGCAAGTCTAGCCATTTGCTAGCAGTCAGCTTGGCAGGCTAACGTCGAAAATAGCGAACTTCGGTTTGCTGAAGTTTCAGTGTGGGGACTGGAATTTGCATTTTATCTCTAAAATTTTAATCTCAAATGCCTCACTTCAATCAAGTATGTTTGACTATTTGGGAACGCTAATTATATGCTTTGTTGTGTTCGGCTGCAGCTCGCTAGCTAGCTTTTCTTGTCTGGTTATAGGATCATGTTTTATTTCCTTCTTTCTGAGTTGCTGTTTTTAAGAAAAATCATCTACTCTTTTTTTAACTAAAATCATCTACTCTTGGCGCCCCAACAATGGTGGCACATACAAGAGAATGCAATATAACTCTTTGCATATTCAGACTTTTGTTAGCAAGACCTTCAAATTGATATGTCCTTGTATGGTACTGTAGGTGTGGCCTCGTAAATTGATGTGGTTTTGTTATATTAAATTCATGAGTTCATCAATTCATGTTCATGTCTTGTATGTACAACAACAAATTATTAACTTCAAGAGAATGTTGAAATAAGAGTTTCATTTTTGACGGTTATAACAAGTCAGCAGTAACATACACCGGTTTCTTACAACACGTTGCAATCCGTGTGCAAGAAACACACCAGTTTGTTTAAATCGATAAACCGAGCACGACGAGAGATATATTTCCTGCATATTCCCCTTATACACCGCACATAATTTCTATACACGAATATGTACAATGTACAATTAGTTTATAACTGGCAGAAACACAAACAGTTGACACCTGTTAATTCTAGCAGATCATTGCCATCCCAGCCTCAGTTACAATACAATAAAATACCAATTTGGGAGATTCACATTTAAAGAATCCAAACATCTATCATGGACAAAATATTGCTGCAAATTTCTTTTGACTCTTGAGAGAGAAAAAGTCATCATGCAGGTAGGTTCTCCTCAGACAATACACTTGTCTCAAGAAATTCATAATCCATTGAGCTTGCTGGTCAGCCCGGACAGCGCCACCAATTTCTCAAAGACACAAACTCCGACTTGAGGACTCGATGTCACTCTTGCACTGCAACAAGGATGGAGAGAGAATCAATGTTTCTGAAGGGAACTAGAAAATATTTTGGAACAGATAGAATGTTTAGGACAGGAAACCATCTCTTAAATCTTCAGCAAGAAGAAACAAAGTATAAATACCCGAGTAAGGAGGCCCACGACCAACGAGGAATTGAAGCTATTTACTGCATTCTTCTCCCCACTGCTTGAGCTAAACAGTTGCATAAATACAGTGATAGAAGTGAGGTCCATATCCATTGTTCTTTCACAATAATCCCAGTTTGCAACAATAACACATTGATTAAATCTTTGTAGAACAACAAAATGGTGTACTGGCTTGAATAACACAAGGATGGAAAATAGTGTCTAATCAACAATCAGTCTAACATATAGCACATTCTATGGAGGATGCACCTTATATAGCACACGCTGTAAATATGAGTAGCTTGAGAATTGAAACTAGTTCGTAAAGCATTACCCTGACAGGCACACTACTTTTGTGAAATAAAATATAAAGGGACAATGTTGGATGGCAACTTGGCATCCGTGATCAGTGTATATCTAGCTTCGGGTAAAGAGAACTAACCCCACTGGTTTGTGTTTTCAACTTTCAACAACTAGGTACTTCCAATTAGGGCGGTGATATTTCCCAGAGAATCAAGGGCGTCTCTGGCACATGCTCGCCATGCATCAGCCTAACAGCCAGCCAAGACAACGCCTCCTCCATCCCTTAGAACAGATCAAACCGCACTATAGTACACAAGCTACCAGGAAGGGAGCTGGGAGGGGCGGATCAAGTCAAACCTGACCTGGATGACGGCGAGGGCGGGGAACTAGTCGAACTTGAGGGTGAACTAGTGTGAGAGCTTCGGCTGGTAGAGGTCGGCGGGGGCAGCGTACCACTCCGCCAGCTCCGTCCGGGTCGCGCCCTGAATCTCCAGGAACTCCAACGGCGCCGCCATCACATGGTCTCTACCGCATCTTCATCTTCCCTTCTTCCCAGCCAAGAAGACAAGACGAGGAGCAGAGATCTATTTCGGTCGCGATGCGGTTGGACGATAGCCCATACATGCAATAGCGAGTTGGACTATGTTGGGCCGGGGCCCGTCTACGGCCTTTTTGCTGAGCGGTACAGATTTTGTGAGTAGTATGAATTGTACTTGTCATGTTTTTGACACCAGTATGAATTCTTGTGGACCTTTGAATGGTCGAAAATAGAGGGCTATTATTCATTTGAGGGTACCATAGAACACCTCCGGGGGAAGGTCCTGCCATGGTGGAGGTGACGGCGTCGTCGCAGGTACGTCGTCCATGGCCTCTTAGTCTTAGAGATCGAGCCGTGTCTGTCCTGGTTGATTATATAGATACATTGCAGTGGTGGAATCCGAAGCCGACTCGATCTTCTATTGCAGGTAGATCTCTCATCAAGTTGTGCAGTTTCAAATTAATGCCACCGTCACTGGGTCAAAGACACCACGACGAGGATGCCCCGACATCGACATGGAAGACCACGGCCACGAGCCCACGACGACGATCCCGTGCGGCCGACGGCCGCCGAGAACCAGCGAGCATGTGCGTGGCGATGAGCCTCGGCAAGAACGGTAACTGGATCGTCCCGCCGCCCGGCCCACACAAAAGCCACATAAGGCCTTGTTGGTTACTAGAGGTTTTGTAGTGATTAGTGGAGAAAAATTCTATCGCCTACTCCCCGACCCCGACGGCGCGGCGGCGAAGGATGGCGACGACGCAGCGGGGAGCTGAGGCGCCATGCTCCATCGGCATCCGCTGAATTGAAAGGCTAGCGGAATGAGTTTTTCCAACTTGCAAAAAATTCATAATAATATTAGCGGTCATTGCATTGTCTCCTCTTCAGAACGACTTCTCTATAGCTTCAGAAAGCTTTTGAACGGAAGTAGTGATCGATGAGATGAACTAGTCCCCCGTCGATGATTTGTTGAGCACAGTGTTTTAATTTGGTGGTCAGAAAACTTGATGGGAATTTTTCTCGTGTAGTTTTTTTTCGAGAATAGCGGGGGAAGAGCTTTCCCCACCGATTTTTATTAACTCGAGCTACCAACAATGGCCAATGTCACATTACAAAATTCACCCTACACACAGGGCCTCAACGGAAGAATGAGAAGAAGCTGGCACGCGGTGAGACCAAACACTAATGTCGTCAGCCGCGCGACGGAGAACATCGGAGGACGAGGTGGTAACAGCGTTGAACACGCGATCGTTCCGGGCTTTCCAAAGCTGCCAAAGAATGGCAGCCGAGCAGAGCTCCCAGGCCGCATCTCGAACGCCCAACGGAGAAGGGATGTCCCATATCGAAAGAGTAGACGAGACGTCGCAGCCCAGCCTCCGCCAAGAGTCCGCAGCCGTGGCACATTCGAAGAGGAGGTGCCTGCAGAGGTCTCAACCTCACCGCACGCCACGCAATGGGGGGACGGGGCGCAGCCTTTGTGGTCCAGGTTGCCGCGCGTGATCAGGCGGTTGGACTCAGCAAGAAGGCTCGTGTAGTTAGAACTTAGAAGGGATTCGTACGTGTCTCTGATTTAATTTTTTGGTGCTGAACTAACTGTAGAGGATCAGAGAATCACGAGTGCATATTAATTTAGGGGAGAGAAGAAATTGAAGGTTGTAGTGAAAGGAACTGAGACAAGACTGTACAACTGAGACGAGATGAACAGATCAATAAATCCCAGGCATACGTTTTTTTGTTGGGCGTGCAGCACTGCAGCCTCGAAATTTCATCACCAAAACTCTGCTCCTGTTCATGTTAGCAAAGAAAAAAACAAAGAAGCTTTCTAGGGGAAGGAGAAGAAGGCCTTTCATCACGTTGATTCTCTGATTCCAGAGGCAGATCAAACAAGGTTGCAGTATTGCAACGAACAAAGGCGAAATAATTTGCAGGAATAAAAGCTCGGCTGATCCTTGACTGCATCATACAGAGATCGCGAGACGAGAAGAATGAACCGAGATCAGTAACTCCACATATCATTTCAAAATGCTACAAACTAGCACTAAAAGTAAAAACAAACATTGAATGAAAGCATATATATTAAACCCAGATTGGACCTCTGTATTTTGGGTGCACACACTGCCGTATCCAATCATTCAGGTTGTACACGAGCATGTCTTGCTTGAAGGAAAATCAGTCCATTTTCACATGTATGGGTAAGACCTCAAACCACATAAGCATTGTTACTCACAAAATGGTGAGGATATGACGAAACTCCTCTCTGTTAAGGTTCTTCTCCGCAAACTTCCTCTTGTGATTGATGTAGCCCTTATGCTCCTGACTCTTACCACCCTTGCTGACCGAGTAGATATCATCACTCGAAGGATTGCTACATGCCGCTGGATTAACTACCATACGTTTAAGCGAAGTAGCATTCCCAAGGATGTAGAGTGCCAGCTCGGCTAACCCAGATACTCCACTAAATCCAGTCATGTAGACACTCTTGAGGTGACGATGCAGGGGCCCTTGTGCAGCCGTCGCAATCCTCGAAGCGGCAATATAACGTGTATCATAACTGAGCTGCACACATATATATATGAATTAATTCCCATATACATCTTCATTCGGGCAGTCAAATAGGACAAACTTATCATAATTAACGATTAACTTACATGTATTTCCAATTCTTCCAATAGAGGTGCTAATTCTAAGAGATTAACAACCCCCATATCCAGACTAGTATTCCGTGGACTATAACAAAGTATCTCAATGTTCATGTTGAGATGCCTCAGATTCACAAACTTAGTTTGGTTTTCACTGAATGTTAGCACCTAGAATAATAAAGAATGCACAGGCACATAATAAATAATTAATTTGAGATTGATTGAGATGTCAATTCTGAATGTAAATAAAGCACTTCGTTCTGGAGCAAACCTGATCAATACTCAAAAGTAGAAATAGTTTATGCACATGAGGAATAACAGTTGGAAGCTCGGTGACGGTGGAGTTTAAAGCATAATTATTATATGGGAGAGATCTCCTAACAAAGGTTGCCTCTGACAACTTGAAACATTTAGTCAGCACAATTTGCTTCAGACGGTCATCAAACTCAATTTTGGTAAGATTCGAAGCATGCAGATCCATCATTTCAAGGTGACAACTGCGCACACGCAGGTCCTGCAACCGGCACAGATCCTTCTGTATGCTTAAACTTGACAAGAAGCATAACTCTATGCTTAAACTCTCCAGAAGAGCACAAGTTAGCAACAGGCACTCAAGATCGCCTTTATTGATGGACACCATATGTAGTGTGAGTTTCTTAAGGCTCGTGATACCACAGAAACTGGATGGAAGCTTTAACCAAACGTAGCCAAGCTGGAGATGCTTGACACAAGAGCCGTTTGAGCCACTGAGATCGCACACCGGGAAGACATACTTGTCCTCGTCACATTGAAAGATAAAGTCAGCATATTCTGCGCAATCAATAGCAATATGCTTGGCCCTCGACGCGATGGAAAACCTGATCCATCTATCGATATGATCCTTATGTGTTTTGCTTAGCTTAAATTTGACAACAAACTTATCCAGCGTAACTGTAGTTGTGGTCGAAGTAGACCAGAACGGCCGCAACACGTCGTCCACTTTGGTGACGAATTCGGTGTCAATGGATGCCGGGTTAGTAGTTGGGACTGTATTGCTGGCGAAGAAGGTGTCATGGGTGAAGACCAGGTCTGGATGGCAGATCCTTAGCCGTCTCCATTCACGAGAAAGCATGCTCATCGTCACGACTTGTTTCAGTGATAGCCGTGAGAGTATGTCGCGTAGAACGTCCTGTGATGAGCACCGTCAGTCAAGTGGTGGTACTAATCCAGAGAAGTCACGCTCCTCACCGAGGTTGTGATTCGGCAGAGCATTGTCATCGAAGATCAATGAGGAATGTGGGATCTTACATGTGGTAGAAGGTGAAGCTGCATTTCTGCAGACTTTGGTTCCTCCACCATGGTCTTGTTTTCGATGCAGCATTCTCCACTTTTGCTTGGTTTCTCCATCAGGCTACACTGATCGATCAAAGTACCTGCGTGTCAGCAAAGAAGTTGATGCAGCATCGCTATAGTGTGAGCAAACAATCGTGAATCACAGCAATACAACTCTGTTCTAGAACAAAAACAGAACAGGGCCAACTAACAAGGTTCATGCGTAGCTTGTGTATACATCAAACTAATAAGGTTCCGTAGATTATATCAAAACCTATGAAGAAACGGTGACTAGTACCAGTACGAAGTAGATTTTTGTGTACTTACAGATCTGGATTTCATACCTGTGCGGGAGGAGGGAAGCACGACTGGGAGGAGCCACGCCCAACGGGATCGCCGGAGCTTACCACCACACCTTTGGCCGCCGGGACACGGAGCTCACTCACCGCCGCGTCGCCAGCGATCGAAACCTAGCGCCGGCGGAGGCTGTAGGGGAACTCATCGATCGGGAGGAAAGAAGGAAAGAGATTGATCTTGGGCTGGTCCGAACATATGGCATCCAAGGTCGGTTATTAATTCTCCTCTCTATTTTTTTTTTTTTTTACGGTAAAGACCGGAGCCCTGCCGATTCATATTAGTTTAGGGAAAACCCCGGCGTTATTACCCCGTGCGTTGCCATGGAAAGCAAAAAAAAAAAAAAAAAAAAAAAAAAAAAAAAAAAAAAAAAAAATGGAGCGCACCGATCAAACTTTTATTTCAACAGTAATAAAGACTAAAGTGCACTTGCATTGCGACGAAGCATAAAATGTCACCATGTTAAAAGGGGTTAAAAAGATGAAGATTAAGGATAACCAGTAATAAGGAACGATGATAAACAAATTAAACGGCGGGGTAGAACTTGATTCATTCTTACTATGCGTTGCATAAATAAAAACGAAGTTGCAAAGGAAGTGTCAAATTGCTTGATTGTTCATTGTTGCAGAAGGATTGTCTGTTTATGAAAATAATGAGCTAGGTCAAGGCATGCATACATAGTTTAATAGCCCAATCTATGACTATAACTTCTGAACCTTTCTTGTTACAGATTGTCGTGAAGCCAAACTTTGATCCACAAACAGTTGTATGATCAAGAGGAAAAGTAGTTTTGAGTTGTGTTCTGAGGTACTGAAATACAACAATCTACACAATCATATAGTGGTAAAGTTTATCTACACACAAACCACGATGGCAATGGCGTAGGAGATATTTTACATCGTATGGAGTATTTATGTCCACGGAAACTAACCAATCTGGAGTTGAGCCTGTACCTTGTGTGGAGCACGTACGGCCGGCCGGAGTTCCGACGAATTCGACAGAACGGCAAGAGGGCGGACCCGCGGAGCAAGCACTGGAACCAACTGGCCTACTGGACTGGGTAAATCTCTGCCTGCTGCTCCCTGTCACCGCCGTCCTCATGCGAAATCTTGGTGTCGGCAACGTCGCTGTTGACCTAGGCATCTGTGGCTCTGTGCGCCTGCTCCGACGGCTGCGTGGCCTGCTTCGATGCTCTCAGGAGGCCGGAGGCGTATTTATGGGATGGCTGACCTCGAGTTAGAGTCCCCATCCAAGGTGTGGTGCCTCTCCTCCCAGCCCGTTCCCAAGTGCAGCGCCGGCGCCGTGTGGACCGTGGTGCATGTCCGGCAAGAAGTGGGACAACGGCGGGAAAATTCGGCACCTTGAGCTGCTGCAGGCCTGCAGTACATGCCTGGATCGAGGCCTCGGGCGACGCAGTTCACGAGTGTAGGCGTTGCATCGAGCAACGCCAAGCTGCCAAACTCGATCGGCACACCGTCGGCAAGCTCCTCCACGACGACGCGCCGACTGCTCTCCAACTGCGGCCGCCGGCGCCACCGATTAGGACTAAATCACGTGATCCGATCTATGGTATTGTTCGGCGTGATAGCCCAGCCCAGGAGGAATTTGACCCGAAACGGTAGCTAGGTCGAGCCAGGCCAGTAAATATTAAGATCGATGTTTCTTATACGAAACGGTATCGCTGTTTTAGTCGAACGCGACGTACGACCACCTCCAATTCCAATATTATAGTTTAGATAATAGCAGAGTGCCCGTGCGTTGCAACGGGATATCAATCAGACGTGTTTCCCGTCTAACATGTTTTCCTATTTTGCATTGCAAACACAACTTTAAAAATTAATTTTAATTTAGAGTAATAATTAGCATTCATTTATTTATGATTCTTGAACTATGTTCTGATTACAAAAAAAAAAACTCTCATACGAACAAAACACATGTACATCAATATTCAATACCAATACAACATCGGCTGGTAAACTCTCTTGCCCACACAAAAATAGCTAGTAATCTTCACGGTTATAGCCTTATAGGTAGCGTACATGGGACTGAGATTCAGTGACTTTATGAAGCAAAGTCTCACGGTGACTTTGCCAAAAAAATCAATTTTAAATGTTTCAAAAAATTCTAAAAAAAATTGTGGATATTCACATCACATGAATGTACAATCCCTAAAAATTCCAGGTCTAAATTCGAAATATACATTGAGAAACAAAAAAGACAAATTCAGCATGAATGGTGTTTTAAAACGTCACCATTCATGCTGAATTTGTCTTTTTTGTTTCTCATTGTATATTTCGAATTTGGACCTGGAATTTTTAGGGATTGTACATTCATGTGATATGAATATCCACAATTTTTTTTAGAATTTTTTGAAACATTTAAAATTGAATTTTTTGGCAAAGTCACCGTGAGACTTTGCTTCATGAAGTCACTGAATCTCAGTCCGCGTACATGACACATAGCACACAACAGCAGCACAGTAGCAACACGCACAAGAAGCAGCACCTCCTGCTCTCTGTCTCACGCGCCCGCTAATCTGCTTTGAAACAAAATACTCCAAAATTACCTAGCAACGAAAAGAAAGTTGAAACGGAGCGTGCACGCAGCATGACTGATCCTTTTGTTTAACAATTATAAGAAGAAGAAAGGATGAGAGATTACATGAGAATCACATGCAAGGAGCAGGGGGAGATGGGCTTGCTGGCTGGAGACCATGGAAACAACGGGCGACGAGTCAATGCGGCTGTGGGAGTGGTGAAGATCGTTTGCTCGATTTTGGAGGCTTCGACCTGAAACTAAAGAGGGATTCGACTTCAGGGGAAGAAGAGGGGGGCAGAGGCAAAGTTAATTGCAGAACGGGCCATCCACGGGCTCTTGCGGCTTCAGACCGATGATTCGGCCGAGGGGCTCGACGATCTCGCACGAACGGCCGCTTCCAACTGAAATTTGACGGGCGTTGGAGGCGTCCAGAGACCAAAGCAGCGGTTGCGAATTCCATGGCGGCTGCGCCGGTCGCGCCGGTGTTAGGCAGTGACCTCCTACCACGCATCCCCGCCGTTGCTCGAGGCTCGCAAGGGCGAGCGCGTGGGCTTACGCCAAGAATCCTAGGCTGCGAGCACCATCCCACGATGGCGACTCGGACGCGGAGGACGGGAGCCGGGAGGGGGCACTTGACGGCTGGAGTACCCTGAGAGGCGGCGGCAGAGGACAGGGCGTTGGGCTGAACGCAGTGGCGGATCCAGGATTGAAGCAAGACCCGGGCCAAAAAAAATAGCGCAAAAAAAAACTACTAAATAAAGCTCTTATAATAGAACATAAAAATGGATACGGTTGAAAAGATTGACTCATCTCTTCATCTTTTATTCCTAAAACATGAAATTAATTACAAGTCTACAACCAATCATTACTAAATAAATGATTCACTTTAATTAGATGCTCCACGCCTCAGCTGAGAAGAATCAAGTCAGTTCAAGAAAATCGTCCAAAAAAAAGTAAAGCCAGCGGATTGTTGGGCTAAACCTGGGCTGCATCCCGGGCCAAAATGTTTTATTTATTGATAATAGGCTGAAAGTTTTGGTGTGACCCGGGCCATGGCCCTGGTTGCCTGGGCCTAGATCCGCCCCTGGCTGAACGCAGGGCGGCGCTGCTCCTCGGGATACCCGTCGACTGCGGTTGATCCTCCAAATTCTGAGGGTTAAAGTGCAAAACAGAAAACAACGTACCAGGGATTTGGTAGCAGGAGTGCGGGTTGAGTTTCCAAAAGCTGAAGGATAAAAGTATAAAATACGCCGACGTACGACGACCTCCTGTTTCAATATTATAGTTTAGATAGATTCCCCTCTCTATTTCCAGGGAGATTTTATAATTTACAACATTTTACTTTGATTTTTTATTATTTGCCACATATTACTTGGTCTTTAATTATTTGAATAATCTATTAAACAAAACCCTGTATCGGGCTGGGCAGAACCAGATCTGGTCGAACCCTGTATCTATTGCTCAGGACACCAGTTGTGCATCGTGAGCGAGTCCCTAGGATCATCATGGATCATGCTCCGGGTCATGGAATGGCAACGACCCAGTTAGGGGCGTGCCGAGAGCCACGGAGTGCTCTCTTTTTCTTTGAATAAAAAGAAGATCCGAAAAGTGGAAGATAGTACGCTTAACCAAAAATCCTCATGACTAGTTCGACAGCTCGGTATTTCTGATAGTATAGTTGTGCAAAACAAAAATATATCATCGCCAGGCTATGGAATACATTAATTTTGGTGAATACTTCAGCTTAGAAATAAGGAGGTCAGGTATGAAGTTTTTAATATGGTAAAAAAAACTATAGTTTTGAAGAATACTTTAGTTTTTAAACCAGGATATTCATTATATCTACACACCTTAAAGTATTTAATACTTCAGTATTTCTAGAAAGCAAAGTATTCTTTGAATACTTCAAAAATACTTTTTTTATTCCATCTCTCTATGAATTCTTGAGTTCGGGACAACAACGAGATGCGGCACAAATTGGTTGTCGAGTGTCACACTGTGTTATTTTATGGTGATCCAAATCTAGTTAGACAGATAAGGCTGCCAGCTTCTGACGAGCAGAGCGTGAGCGACGTGGAGTCTGAAGTTGGCCCAACACCTGCCCGACCCGTAATGGGAACGCACGGAGGGGGTACGATAAGAGTTGTAACCGACCTGGACACGACCTGGATTAGGCTAGGACCACTATAAATACATCTTGTAAGCCGCCGCACGAGATAAGCCACACATTGTAAATCTCGGCGGTTTGTAACCTCACCCGATATAGTGAAGTATTTCTGGCTGGCACCCGTGGTTTTTTTCTTCCTTGTTAGAAGGGTTTTCCACGTTAAAATCTTGTGTCCCCGTTGGTTTGATCTTGCGGTGGGTGCGGTCTATATATGTTTGACGTGATGTCTACATGAATACGTGCCTTGTTCAATCTTCTCATAATTTTTTAATTATAATTTTATCAATTGCCTAGATGTAGTTTGATCACCCAACAACGTTATTATCTTTGGAGAGGTACCACTATGGCCCCTGGTCCATTCTTTAATACTATTACAAACACGTTCTTCCATGTCCTGTTTATAATATTATTTGTATTCTCGTTGTTATCCACACTATACATTTAACCTCTTTGTTTTTGGCAAGACGGGAAGATAAACTCTCTTTTTGGAACGATTGGGAGCAAGGTTGTTTTGTGTGTTTTGGACAGTTCCTACACCAAACTTTGTGAATGTACACACTCATTCTGGTTCGGTAAACCTTGGTTCTTACTGAGATAAATTTGCTGATGTGCTCATCACCTTACTCTTGAGGGGGGGGGGGGGGGGGGGGGGATTTCCAACGCTCAACATACGCGAATTCCTGGCGCCACCGTAGCCCATCATGCTCTCGCTCCACCGTTCTGGTTTCTCCGGGAGAAACCCTAGACCCCGCATGGGATCGGGTAAGGGCTGCACTCTTGTGTTACTTTCCTCTTGGTGCCTCGCCTTGGATTTTCCACCGACCTGAGGGACCATCGAAGTGAGGTAGTGGTTGGCAGCGGTGATTTGTTGGGCAGCCTCGGTTACGACGGTTAGGCGTCCACGACTATGGTGTTGGTGAGCTCCGCGTGGAAACCCTGCATCGACTATGTGAAAGAGCATGGTTGCCCCCATATGTTGTTTGGGTAATTAATGATAATCTCTATGGACTAATGTGTGCTTTGAGTCATATTTGCAGTGTTGATCCGTATGGAATGCTTGAACTCCATATGTTGGAGTCGAGGCTAAAAGAAGAAGATTATATGTTGATCAAGGCTAAGTGCAAGTTGATCAACATACAAGATAAGGGCAAGTAAAGATATGAGAAAGAGTGTCTCTCCCATATTGGTGTATGGCGGAGCAATATGCGAGTCTTCACTGAGCGAAGCACAATCAGGAAAGGTGATCCACTTGAGAGTAGATCAAGATCGTCATCATCTAGCTCAAGTGGAATGCGCAAGGAAAAGGTATGATCTTGATAGGGTTTCCATTTTACCGGTCTCGCGGTGTAGTTGGGAGACCGGGTTTTATGATATGTAACTGTACTATCAAGAGGGGCTCTCAAGTGAGCTTTAGCGTATCGGTCGTAGAGAGCTCAAACCTTTGCATCCTTGGCATCATCTTTATTGGTTCTTATTTGGCTCTTATAGTGGTATGGCCTTGGTGCTTGTCGTGCTTGTCATGACAAGGCCAAGCTCATCAAAAATGGTTTTTCATATGCGTCTTACATTGCGTTTTCGATATTAGAAATATTATCGGTTTGCCCTTGAGAAATTATCCACACATACATGTGTGAGAATTTATCTCTTAATTGTTTTCAATATTTTCAAGGAGAGCTATTATCATCCTCTTTCCAACAAAAGTGGTTTCACCTCTTTTGGACTTCATTTGCAAAAGATATGGCGGTTCTGGTTTGTAAGAGAGTGGTTTAACCTTTCCACATTTTTTATTATAATATCTTGTTGGATTATGATGTTTCTATGCATAATCTTGTAGTGCTCGTTGTGGTGATTCCAACGAGTCCAAGATTATCAAAAATGGAGTCCGGATACAAAACTTATTGCATTTTCACTGTCGGACGTTTTCTAGTCAGAATTAAAGAAAAGAAAAACGTGGTGGCCGGCCCCCAGGCCGGCCCAGGCCGGGCGACAGGCGGGGCAACTCTGTGGGGTGGCCGGCCCCCAGGCCGGCCTAGGCCGGGCTCTAGGCCGGGCGGCTCTGCGGGGTGGCCGGCCTCCCAGCCGGCCCCCCGGCCGACCTAGGCTGGCCCCCAGGCCGGGCTCCCTGCGCGGAAAGAAAACCCCTCCAACGGCTCCTTTTTGGAGCCCCTATATAAAAGGTGTCTTCTTCCCCAATATTTTGTTAACCTTTTGCCAACTTCTTGAGCTATCTCTCCCCTCCATTGTTGACCCTGTTGAGCTTGTTTATCTCTTCCCCTCCATTGTCTTCTTACTCGGAGATCATTCTTTTGTGGATCAAATAGGATGAGAATTGCGTAGGGCTACGAAAAGCACACCTTAAAGTTCGTATTCCACATCTATGGACACTTCATGCTGTCACTATCCGCATCCAAAGATAGTACTAACAAAACACCACAACCTATTTCTTGAATAGTCTCTTTCTTCAATAACACAGCATCAAGAAACCCATGATCTATTCAAATCCAAAAATAAAAGAACAAACTCATGATGAAGATCCTTCCAATCTATTATCCATAGAGTCACACACGGCACCCATCCTGTCACCGAGGTACCATGATCACAACGGTGGCTCCGGAAATTGTACTAAATACACCACCTGAGCAACATCATATCCATTACACATAGGGAAACATCATGTATTCAACTACACTAACAAAGCTCATAATCACAACGAAGATCACATCATGGGAGAGAGAGATAACCACATAGCTACTTGTATAAGCCTCAGCCCAGGTGAGGGACTACTCCCTCCTCATCGCGGGAAGCAGAGGTGTTGATGGAGATGGCCCCGGCGGTCGATCCCCGTCCCGGCAGGGTGCCGGAACAGGACCTTCTGAACCCCCGAAACATGTCGGTGATGGCGGCGGAGCTCTGTTGCGTATTTGGGAAAATCCTTCGGGGGTTAGGATTTTTGCGTCAACTGTGATTTTATAGGCGTCAGAGGCGGCCGAGGGGTGCCCCACAGGGCAGGGGTGGGTCCCACCCGCGGGTGGGCCCTAGGCCACGGCAGGGGGCCGCCCCTGGCCTATGTGGGTCCCCTGGAGTCGCCCTTCTGGCTCCCTTCCTCATTTCTTTAATAAAAAATCTCCGTAAATTTTTGTCCAATTCCGAGAATATTTCTAGAAGTAACTTTCTACAACAATTTCAGCACAAAAACAGGGAACTGGCACTGGGCATCTTTTCAATAGGTTAGTCCGAGAAAATGCATAAAAATGATGTAATATGATATTAAAAACATGTGACAACATCACAAAACTAGCATGGATCACTAATAAATTATAGATACGTTTAAGACGTATCAGCATCCCCAAGCTTAACTCCTACTTGTCCTCGAGTAGGTAAGTGATAACAAAATAATTTTTTATGAGACATGTAACCAACACAAACATGATCAAGATAGTAATGTAAAGCATAGGATGTGAATGAAGTGATACAAAACAATTGTCCATAGTTGATAGCAAGAAAGCAATGAATAACCAAGTTGAATCATTCAAGCAAAACCTTTCATAAATAGTACGTTAAAGACATGAAATCAATGTGATCCATATATTTGATTAATTCTCAAAGTTAACAATTCCATGACAAAAGTGTTTGAGAATCAAAACAAAGAAGATGCAAGTTTTAGCAAAAAGCTTCAATTTCCAATGGTAAAGTCAATATAAAGATTCATGTTTAATCTGACAATGCAATATGATCAATGATACCCAGGGTCAATGCTAGATGTTTGCTTTGGTGGAGATAGAAGGAAGAGGAAAAACTGACTCAACATTAAAAGTTAAAAGAAAGGCCCTTCGCAGAGGGAAGCAGAGATTAGTCATGTGCTAGAGCTTTTTGTTTTTTTTTACGAAACAGAAGTAAAACAATTTTGAGACATGCATGCTTTCGTCAACGACTTCAAAACAGAGAAGCTATCTAGTCCCCCATAACAAGCAAGGCTTTTAGACTTGTGAGAGCAGCTGGTTTTTAGAGGAGCGAGTTCTCCTTGGTTTCACCACTGTCCAATGTTTTGAGCTGATTTCTCAGATTTTCATTGCGCGGAGGAGAATGGTGAGTTATATTTATATTTTGCTTAAGCTGCTCTCGGGTTGATTCAAGTGAAGACGTAATCCATCGACACCGGGTGAAAGGGGGGAAATGAACCTGATCGTCACGAGTTATATCTAGCTCTCTACTGCTCCCTCGTGAGCTTTAAAAACAGAGGCACAAAAAGGAGTATTTTGAATTTTTACAGATAGCACATGACAAATTTACTTGGCAGGAAATAACATGCATAGGTAGATATGGTGGACTTAGCTGGCAAGATAGTTTGGCTTTGTGATTTGGATGCACGAGTGAACCATAAACTCAGTACGAATTTTTGGGCTTAGCAAAGAAGGTATTTGAAGCAAACATCTAAAATTAACCGGTAACAGAGTAGCATAATGAAGGGGTCGCAGCATAGAAAACAAAAAAATTTCCTATTGCGGCAAGCGGAATAAACCCCAAGGATCTAGATCTACTAGATGAAGGATAGCGAAGGTGAGATCAATCTCTTACCCTTGAAGATCACAAACGTGTGTTTATCGGTGCAGGGGTTGGCTAGTCGATCCCCGCAACTAGACTCGTCTAGTCGCGAGGAGATGTATTATACCGAGATCCAATCCGGTGAAGTGCAGCAACGGGCAGCAACTCCGCGGGTGTCCACACTACGGCTCGATGAAGACGTCAACTCCTTGATCCCGCAAGCGAGAGGATGTGGCCTTGATGATCTCAGCAGCACGATGGTAGTGCCGGTGACGATGACGATCCCACGTGCGAGGCTTCGCCAAGCCAAGCGAGAGGAGTGGGAGAGGAGGAGGTGGCGCAACACCCTAGGGTTAGGGTGGTGCGGCAGCTCTAGATGGAGGTGGTGGTGGCGCAGCCCTCCGGGAGAGAGGCGTGCGACTAGGGTTCGGAGGGAGAGGTGGTGCGGCTAGGGGTGCTCCCTTGGTGTGCCGCACCCTCCCTCCCCTCCTTATATAGGAGGCCGGCTAGGGTTAGGGTAGGGGCCGGCCGGCCCCTCTTGCCTTGCCCCCCAAGTTGGAGTCCAATTAGGACTCCTCCTTGGGCCACCCTTTCCTAAAGGGAAAAAGGGCCCAAGTCCTAGTCCAACTAGGAGTGGGATTCCCCCCTCTTTCCTAGCCGCTATGGTCCATGTGGGCCCCCATACAATATGTGGGTCCCACTTCTAGACCCCTCTAGAACATTCCGGAACCTTCCGGTACCCTGCAAATAATTTCCGGAACTTTTCCGAAACCTCCGGAAACAACTTTCCATATATGATCTATTTTTCTCCGGACTCCTCCGGAACTCCGCGTGACGTCCGGGATCCCATCCGAGACTCCGAATCACCATTCGTTCATTTCATCATTTAATTCATCGCAAAACCTAATTTCATCGGAACATTAAGTATGTGACCCTACGGGTTCGGGAATGCATAGACATGATCATATCAATAATTAATAGCGGACCGGGATGCCCATATTAATTCCTATACACTCAACGAAAACCTTTTCTCGATTGAACCACGATGCCGGAGATTCAATTAATCTCATATACGATTCCCTTTGTCTCACGATATTTTACTTGCCCGAGATATAATCGTTGACATCCCCATGTCTAGTTAATCTCGTTACCGAGAAGGCCTGGAGATATCTTCTCCGTCACATGGAGGGACAAATCCCACTCTCGATTCATATCACCCAACAACCCACCATCGGAGATACCTGAAAGCCACCTTTATAATCACCCAGTTACGAAGTGACGTTTGATGTCCACAAAGTATTCCTCCGGTGAACGGGAGTGATATAATCTCATGGTCTAAGGAAACTATATTTGGCATATTAAAAGTGTTGACAACAAAACTTTTGTGACACGATTAATTGCAACTCTTTATTTGGGTCATGTCCATCACACCATTACTCCTAATGATATGACTCCGTTATCAAGTGACTATAACAAGTCCATAGTTAGGAAACTCTAACTATCTCTTGATCAACGAACTAGTCCTGTAGAGGCTCACTAGGGACTCCGGGTGTTTATATTCCACACATGTATTATGTTTCCATTTAATACAATTATAGCATGGATAATAAACTATTATCATAAACGTGAATATGCTTAATAAACCATTTTATTATTGCCTCTAGGGCATATTCCCAACAGTCTCCCACTTGCACTAGAGTCAATAATCTAGTTTACATTTCCGATCCAACACCCATGGAGTCTCACTCATGAAGTCTCAGTGCTGATCATGTTTGCTTGTGGAAGAGGTTNGGGTTTGTGTGGCTGCTTGCTTGACCTAGATGGCGCACCCTCCTGGCCTTTATACACAGGCCAGGTCTCGGGTGGACGGTGCGGATCGCACATTAAAGATAAGGAAAGTCATCACCGGCCTAACCAGCTACTTGGGCCACACGGTACACTTCATGGGCTTCAATGGGCTTCCCTTGGCGTGACCCAGGTACCACCACCGTGGGGTACCCAGAAGGTATCCCACGACAGTAGCCCCCGAGTGCTTAGTCGAATCGCAGAGTCGAGTAAAGGACTCCTTCCTCCGGGCACGCCACCTGGTTCCTTACAAGTCAACCTTCGGCTGCATCGTCTTGAATAATCGGGTGCGCCTCATGAGCTTCTTGATTCGCCAACTTTCGACTGCCGTTGTCCTTAGTCGTCGGGTGCGCGAACAGCGCTCCCGATGGGAGTAGCCCCCGAGATTAAGCTGAATTGCTTGCAATTGAGGTTAAACTCAATTTTTCTTTCAGTCGAAAGTCCGGTCCGATGGGAGTAGGCTTACTGCGTAAGTTTGCTCAGCTCATGGAGCTTACCCGTATTTGTCTGGCACTCGAACGAGTTTGTCGAGTCGACTCGGCTCCAGCTTACTGTATCCTTGTTGCACTCGAAAGAGCTGTCCGGGTGCTCCATCAGCCCGTTGGCTTACTTGATACGTCCGATGACGGCAGGGCTGACGTTTTCGGCGTGCTCTGCATCCGATGGGACGTAACAGAGTGGTCCCAGTGTCAGTATTGACTGTTCTGACCGTTGGGCGCGAAATTTTCGTGGTATGATGATGGCGCCTCGATTCCCGCGCGTAGTGGGCGGCGTGGCCGGCGACGGTTTGCTATCTCCGCGCGACACGTGGACGGCCGGATGTTGCCTCGAATTGCCGCTTCGTGGAGGACGGCCAGGATGAATTGATCCCGCGGTATATAATTTTCACCGCGGTGGGGAACAGTTCATCCATCCCATTTCGCCGTCGTCTCCCTTGCTTCCTCCTCCATTGCTGCCCTTGCGCCCGATTCTCCAAAGCTTTCTCCACTTTCCCCAGCGAAGATGGGCTTGAAGAGGCGAAGACCACCGAGGGCACCGCCGCCGCGCTGCGACGCGGGCATGAAGAAGGTGGAAGGCGACTGGGTGAAGTCGTCGGTGAAGAAAGCCGATCTGGAGAGCCTCCGCGCGCAGGGGCTGCTGCCGCCGGCGGACCAGGCGGCCGTGCGCGCTCCGGGAAAAGAGGTACTCCCCCTCTCCTCGCGATGGGGAACGCGTTTGCTTCGTGGAGTTCCTTCCACGGGGTTTCGGGTTCCCCATCCACGATTTTGTTCGTGGTCTCATGTTCGCTTATGGGATTCAGATCCACGATCTGACTCCCAACAGCGTCTTGAGCATCGCGAGCTTTATCGTGCTCTGCGAGTGCTTTTGGGAATCTCTCCCAACTGGCTTCTCTGGAAGTCTCTGTTCCTCGTTCGCAAGAACGTTGGAAGTCGAAGCAGGTCTACCCAGTCGGCGGCTTCAACATCCAAGTGCGTGGCGACACCGCGTTCTTCCAGATGAAGAAATCTGACTCCATCCAGAATTGGCGGAGGAAGTGGTTCTACGTCAGGTGCGACCAAGAAGGCCTTCCCGACTTCGCGGCTGACCGCGCGTTGCAGAAGACGAAGGCGTGGACGCACCCGCTGTCAAAGGAAGACAGGGAGGCGACCAAACCGCTGCTGGCACTCCTCCGCGATCTTCTGAAGACCCTTGGTCGCGAGTCGGGTGGGGTGTACCTCATCGCCACCTTCTTCAGGCTCCGAGTGCAGCCACTCCGCCGCCGCGCGACCAGCCAATGTGGGCGCGTGCATCCGGCGATGAACTTGATGACGAAGGAGTCGAGTCGAAGGTGAGGAGCATCACCAGCCTCCGAGCCGCAGACACATGCAGCGTCAAGTGCCCGGTGCAGCCATATGGCCTCGACAACCTGTGCCTGAGGTAAGTCTTGAACCTTGCTTGTCTTCGGTTTTCTTCAGTCGAATCTTATTGCTTGACTCGAACTTTTTGACAGGGTCGTTCCACTTTGTTAGCCTTCCTCCGCTGATGGAGAACGGCCCTCACGAAGAGGCAGAAATTTGAAGGAGGACGAGGAGGATGACGACGAACTCCCTTCCGCCAACTCTCCGAGCGAAGAGGTGGAGGAGGATGATGAAGACGAAGAGCCGCTGCACAAGCGGCAAAGGCGAAGGATTGGCGAGTCTGCTTCGGCTTCGTCACCCGCAAAGCAGGTGGAGGTGGAGGACGTGGACGAGGCGAGCGAGTCGTCTTCGGGTGCCAGGTACACGAGCGACCCGACAGAGCCTGCGTTCGTGCCTCCGCTTAGCTCTGCGCCACCGACTAGGTTCGCGAGACTGCCCTCCGTCTCCGTGGAGAGCGATGATGATCAGGACGTCACCAGGTTAGTCTTTCAGCCATCATCTTGTTTTGTCGAGTGCCCTTTTTGCCTTTGCGAGTATTTGAATTGAATTATCCTGTCCAGCAACCGCACTGGTGCTGCCGGTTCTTCGCCTCCAGAGACGGAGCATACCTCTGCTCCCGTGCTCGAGCGCACCGCGAAGGCGACCGAAGAAGAGCCGCAGGCGGGTGGCGCGTCAACCTTGAAGGCTTCGACCTCCTCCGTGCCAGAGAAGACTGCTGATGCGACCTCGGTGGACGCTGGATTGCTTGAGCATGTAAGTTTCTCTTGACTCAGTCTACAAGATCTGTATCGGGTGCGCGAACAGCGCTCCCGATGGGAGTAGCCCCCGAAGATGTGCGTGACTAGAATAGTCGGGCACAGATTAATATCTTGTTCTGTGCACAGCCGTTTGTCGCCAACTGCTGGAGGGAGCCAAGGCATTTTTGGGGATGGAGAAGGAGAAGAACCGACTCCACGCTGCTTTGGAGCAAGCTAACAGTAAGTACTAACCCTTGTGTTCGAGTGGTGCTGCGACTGTCTTCATTATTGACTGCTCGGTGATCCACAGGCGAGAAGGGAGAGCCTGGCGAAGCGGGTCGCGGAGCTGGAGAGATCCCTGGGTGCAGCTCAAAAGCGTGAGCAAACCCGGGGTGATCTAGAGAAGACCCAGGTTGAGCGCTTGCTCACACTCGCCAAGGCAATTGGAGGTAAATATCTCGGCTCATTGCCTACTTTGTCTTGTGTCGCTTTCTGATTTCTTACTGAGTTTGGTCCTCTCTTCGTTGTTCAGAGCGTGCGGAGGCGCTCCTCCGGAAGATACCTCCAGTGAGAATCTCGACCTGGAGAAAGCTGTTGGCCTTTGTTGACCGCGCCTACGCGTATGCTCGGCTGCGCTGCAGCAATCGTCGGCGGCGCTGCAGAAGTCGAAGGATGCCCTGGCGAGTGTGCACCGGAGCATCTTCCCCGAGCAGCCGTCGCCGGTCGGTGTCGATGCGCTTGCGGCTCCGTTTGAAGGCGAAGCGACCACCCTGGCGGAACTTCACGCGTGCTCAGACGGTACGCGGCTCAGAGCTCACTTTCCAGCTCCTACTTGGTCACCAAGTCGCAGGTGACTTTGAGAAGGTTGTCAGCGACTTCCCTCGGAGGCCTGACGGCAAGACCGCGTCCCTCAGCGTGTGAAGGTGCAGGCGAGTCAGCTGGCTGAGAAGTTGATAGCCACCTTCGAGAGGAAGATCGCCAAGGCTAAGGAGTTGGCTGCTAGGAAGAAACGCTCCCAGTCAGAGTCTGCCATGTAGTTTCCTTTGTCTTAGGGTTCTTCTTTTGGTCATAGCCTGTAATGAACCATACAGTTTGCGGGTCTTCTGGCCGCGGACAACTGATTCTGAAATGTGAATATGTGCCTTCGAGTCTTTTGTCATACTTTCTTCTAGGATGTGATCTTTTCCTGCTTGACACTGTCGAACTTGGCAGCCTGAGATGGGTGAGACTCCCGAGGTTGCTGGGGCCGCTGGTGTGGGTGAGGACGAGGATACTTCTTCGGCTGCACCCACTCGCCCTCGTCGTCAAGCTCCTCCAGCCCACGCGCGGATCGCCAATGACCAACGAGTGTTCACCTATATGAGGAACAAGATTGTTAAACTTGAGTCGAAGGTGAGGACCGCCGAGTTGGAGTTGGAGCGCTTGAAGTCACGGCCTGCTGCGCCGTTCTCATAGCGTGAGGAATTCCTTATTGGCCAGATAGACCTGATCAGTCGACAACTGCAAGGTTGGTCTTCTGACGCTTTGCTCTTGTTTCTTTATGCTTGCACTGTTCTAAGTGCTGGGTCTTCATGCAGATGTGAATGCTGACCGGACGGCCGAGCAGGGTCGAGTGGACGAGCGAGTGGATAGAGAAGCCGCCGGTGACTCACTCGAAGCTCGTCAATTTTGGTCGGACAAGTCCAAGGGCAGTATACTTGCAAGAATGCTGGATCGCACCTGGCGGGCTGCTTTGCTCTTGGAAGGTTGCAGAAACACTCTATTGCAGGTCAACAAGGTGTTCTTTCCGCACAACGAGCAACCTAGCGGACTGGCTGCGCTGCTGGAGAGGTACCGTGAGGGTAAAGTCAAGGCGTTGAAGGAAGTCGTGCACACCCAGCTTGTTGCCGGGGCGAACGTGGCGCTGGCGTACGTTCGAATGCATCGGCCCCATCTTCCCTTGGACAAGGTGCTTGACGGCTTGCCTGGAGCAGGTGACTACGCCGATACTCTTGCGGCTGCGCGTCAGATGATTCAGCAAGTCCAGGCCTTCAGCGAGCAGCTTGTGGGGCCGCTTGATGCGCCAAAGGAGGAACCTGTAGAGTAAGAATAGCAGTCTGTTGTTGTATGATGTTAGCTTGTAACGTAAATATGCATGTATGTATGCCCATGTGATGTTATTCGCTTAATGTACAATGTGTGATTTTGCACTCGTAGACCTGTATGGCGCGAGCCCCCGAGTGGTTCGAGTGGCGGCCTAGGATTTTCGAGTTATGCCTGTGCGGCGCAGCCCCCGAGTGGTTCGAGTGGCGGCCTAGGCTGGACTTAGACCTGTATGGCGCGAGCCCCCGAGTGGTTCGAGTGGCGGCCTAGGATTTTCGAGTTATGCCTGTGGGGCGCAGCCCCCGAGTGGTTCGAGTGGCGGCCTAGGCTGGACTTAGACCTGTATGGCGCGAGCCCCGAGTGATTCGAGTGGTGGCCTAGGATTTTCGAGTTATGCCTGTGCGGCGCAGCCCCCGAGTGATTCGAGTGGCGGCCTAGGCTGGACTTAGACCTGTATGGCGCGAGCCCCCGAGTGGTTCGAGTGGCGGCCTAGGATTTTCGAGTTATGCCTGTGCGGCGCAGCCCCCGAGTGATTCGAGTGGCGGCCTAGGCTGGACTTAGACCTGTATGGCGCGAGCCCCCGAGGCGATTCGAGTGGCGGCCTAGGATTTTCGAGTTATGCCTGTGTGGCGCAGCCCCCGAGTGGTTCGAGTGGCGGCCTAGGCTGGACTTAGACCTGTATGGCGCGAGCCCCCGAGTGGATTCGAGTGGCGGCCTAGGATTTTTGAGTTATGCCTGTGTGGCGCAGCCCCGAGTGATTCGAGTGGCGGCCTAGGCTGGACTTAGACCTGTATGGCGCGAGCCCCCGAGTGATTCGAGTGGCGGCCTAGGATTTTTGAGTTATGCCTGTGTGGCGCAGCCCCCGAGTGATTCGAGTGGCGGCCTAGGCTGGACTTAGACCTGTATGGCGCGAGCCCCCGAGTGATTCGAGTGGCGGCCTAGGATTTTCGAGTTATGCCTGTGTGGCGCAGCCCCCGAGTGATTCGAGTGGCGGCCTAGGCTGGACTTAGACCTGTATGGCGCGAGCCCCCGAGTGATTCGAGTGGCGGCCTAGGATTTTGAGTTATGCCTGTGTGGCGCAGCCCCCGAGTGATTCGAGTGGCGGCCTAGGCTGGACTTAGACCTGTATGGCGCGAGCCCCCGAGTGATTCGAGTGGCGGCCTAGGATTTTTGAGTTATGCCTGTGTGGCGCAGCCCCCGAGTGATTCGAGTGGCGGCCTAGGCTGGACTTAGACCTGTATGGCGCGAGCCCCCGAGTGGTTCGAGTGGCGGCCTAGGATTTAGGTTGATTGCTCGCAAAGGAAGAAATGACAAGTCTTTTCCTTCAAATATCTTTATTGATTCTCGCAAACAGGCCGCCTCGTTAAAACCCTTCCAGTCCCCTTAGGTACCCTGGCGAGGGAAAGAGTGCGTAAGAAACCTGCTGCTACTTAACAAGGTGAAGCTTACAAGCTGGGGTCGATCAGGCGTAGAAGCGGCGTAACTGTGCCACGTTCCACGGATTGCTGCAGACTGTCCCTGTCTTCGAGTCCTTCAGGCGGTAAGCTCCGTTGCCGATTGCCTCTGTCACAATGTATGGCCCCTCCCATGGGGAGGCGAGTTTGTGCACCTTCTTCTGCTTGAGCCGGAGAACCAGGTCCCCTGGGACGAATGCTCTAGGCCGCAGTCGCCGACCGTGGTAGTTGCGCAGGTCTTGCTGGTAGACAGCTGTGCGGCTGAGGGCGATGTCGCGTGCTTCATCTAAGACATCCACATCATCTTCAAGTGCTTCTTCCGCATCAGACTCGTCGTATGCCACCACTCGTGGAGCGTCAAATTTGATGTCGCTAGGGCAGGACTGCTTCCGCACCGTACACCATGAAGAATGGTGTATACTGGGTAGATCTGTTTGGCGTGGTGCGTAAGCTCCACAGCACACTTGGTAACTCCTCCACCCAGGCTCCTGCGGCTCGCTTCAATGGTACTCGCAGACGCTTCTTGATGCCTTTGCTGACTAGGCCGTTGGCTTCTCGACTTGCCCATTGGACTGCGGGTGCGAGACGGATGCATAACTGAGCTTGACACCTTGTTCAGAGCAGAAATCCCTGAATTCCTCGGCTGTGAAGTTCGTCCCGTTGTCGGTGATGATGCCGTGCGGCACACCGAACCTGAAGATGATTGACCTGATGAAGTTGACCGCTGAGGTTGCGGTTGAGCTTGTGATTGGGACCGCCTCGATCCACTTCGTGAACTTGTCGACTGCCACCAGGAGGTGAGTGTGCCCGCCTGGGGAGGATTTCTTGAAGGGACCTACCATGTCGAGTCCCCATTGCGCGAAGGGCCACGCGAGTGGTATTGTCTTCAGTGCCGACGCTGGTGCATGCGGCTTGTTGGCGAACTCCTGACAGCCAACACACTTTTTGACCAGTTCTTCTGCGTCTTGCATTGCGGTGGGCCAGTAGAACCCTGCTCGCAAGGCCTTGGCCACCAGTGCTCGACTGCTTGCGTGGTGCCCGCATATGCCGGCGTGGATGTCGAGTAAGATTGCTTGGCCATCGGCTGGATCGATGCACCTTTGGAGGACTCCTGAGATGCTTCTCTTGTAGAGCTCGCCATTGATGATGGTGAAGCCTTTGGAACGGCGGACGATGCGCTTGGCTTCGACTGGGTTCTCCGGCAGCCGCTGGTGCAGCATGTAGGCCAGATACGGGCTTGTCCACGTGGGCTCGACCAGCATTATCTCCATGACCTCCTTCTCCGTGCTTGGCGGGTTGGCGGTGCTTGTTGTCGATGTAGAGGGTCCTGGCTGGGGCCGGACCTTAATTGAGCGCTGTGTGATGCACTCGAGGAAGACTCCGGGTGGCACCGGAGCTCGATCTGAACCTAGGTTGGCCAGGACGTCAGCTTCTTCGTTGCTTTCGCGGCCGATGTGCCGCAGTTCGCAGCCGTCGAAGAGGCCTTCCAGTTGATTGTACAGCTCCCTGTAGGCTATCATGTTGTCAGCGATGGCATCGCACTGCTTCATGGTTTGCTGCACAACTAGGTAGGAGTCGCCGTAGATCATGAGGCGAGTGACACCGCAGTTCTGGGCCATCCGCATGCCGTGGATCAGGGCTTCGTACTCTGCTTCGTTGTTGGAAGGAGTTGAGAACTTCATCTGCAGCACGTACTTCAGCTTGTCGCCTTTAGGTGAAATGAGCACGACTCCTGCTCCGGCTGAGTTGAATTTTTTGGATCCATCAAAATACATTGTCCATGCATTGGACAAGTCGGGCTCGTCGGGCAGTTGTGCTTCTATCCACTCTGTGGTGAACTCTGGGAGGACCTGGGCCTTGATTGCCTTCGGGTGTGCGTACTTCAGCCCCCATGGCCCTAACTCGACAACCCACTTAGCGACTCTTCCTGTCGCGGCTGGGTTAGTGAGGATGTCGGATAGGGCAGAGGAGCTTACCACCGTGATCGGGTGCTCGGAGAAATAGTGGACCACCTTCCTGGACGTCATGAAGACTCCGTATGCCAGTTTCTGGTAGTGCGGGTATCGCTGCTTGGAATCAGTTAGCACCTCGCTGAGGTAATACACAGGTCGCTGAATAGGGTGACTCTTTCCTTCTTCCTCCCGCTCGACTACGAGTACGGTACTGACCACCCTGTTCGTGGCTGCCACATATAGGTACAGTGGCTCGTTCTCATGTGGTGCCACCAGCACTGGAGGGGTTGTGAGGGTCTGCTTCAGTTTGTCGAATGCATCTTGTGCCTCCTCTGTCCACTCGAACTTGTCTGCCTTTTTCATCAGTTGGTAGAAGGGCAGGGCCTTTTCTCCCAACTTACTAATAAACCGACTGAGTGCTGCGACTCTGCCGGCTAGGCGTTGTACTTCATGAAGTTTGGTCGGTGCAGGCATGTCGAGTATGTTCTGCACCTTCTCAGGGTTGGCTTCGATTCCTCTCGCAGAGACAAGATACCCCAGTAATTCTCCGGCTGGGACGCCGAAGACGCACTTTTCTGGGTTTAACTTGATCTGGTACTCGTTAAGCGCGTCGAAGACCTTGCGGAGGTCGTCGATGAGGCTGTCCTCTGTGCGGGTGGTGACGACTATGTCATCGACGTAGACCTGGACGATCTGTCCTATGAGCTCCTTCAAGCAGGCCTGCATCGTGCGCTGGTATGTGGCTCCAGCGTTCTTCAACCCGAAGGGCATCATCTGGTAACAGAATACACCGTGTGGTGTGATGAACGCCGTCTTCTCCTGGTCCTCGACTTTCATCCTGATCTGCTGGTACCCAGAGTAGGCATCCAGGAAGGATAGACGTGCACAGCCTGCAGTCGAATCGACGATCTGATCAATCCGCGGGAGCGGAAAGTGATCCTTGGGGCAGCATTTGTTGATGGCGGTGAAGTCGACGCACATGCGGAGTTTCTTCGTCTTCTTCTTTTCCACCAGTACCGGGTTTGCTACCCACTCTGAATCCTTTATTTCCCGAATAAATCCGGCGTGAAGCAGCCGGTCGATCTCCTTGCTGATAGCATCTCTCTTAGGACCCGCGAAGCGCCTCAAGGTCTGCTTGACTGGTCTAGCGTCTTTACGGACGCGTAAGGAGTGCTCGGCGAGTTCCCTTGGTATACCTGGCATGTCAGAAGGTTGCCAGGCGAATATCTTCCAGTTCTCGCGCAGGAACTCGACGAGCGCGCTTTCCTATGCGCTAGTCAGGCTTGATGACACCCTGACCGTCTTGTCGGCGTCCGTCGGGTGTACCTGATGGGCCCTTGTGTCGTCGCTTGCGTTGAATGCAGATTCCTTGGATGATTTCTTCCGTGGTGGAAACAGAGTCCTGTCATTGTCGACTGCCATCATCTCCAGGTGCTCGTCCAACCCAAAGAACTCAGAAATCCTGCTGAACTCGCGATCGCAGCTGTCAGACCGGTCGAAGTCGCCTTTCACCGTGATGACACCCTTTGGTCCCGGCATCTTGAGCAGGAGGTAGGCGTAATGGGGCACTGCCATGAATCTGGCGAAGGCCGGACGACCCAGTATGGCATGATATTGTGACTTCCAGTCGACTACCTCGAAGTCGATCGCCTCTCGCTGGAAGTTTTCGGGTGTGCCGAATATGACGTCGAGTGTAACTATTCCCATGGGCGTGACTGCTTGACCTGGTACAATACCGTGGAAGGTATTTGCTGATGGCGTTAGGTTGGATGTTGACCTGTTCATCCTTCTTAGGGTGTCAGCGAAGATGATATTTATACCGCTGCCTCCATCCATGAATACCTTCTTCAAGGTGTACACCCCGATCTGAGCTTCGACTACCAGAGCAGCGTGCCCGGGTCGTGGTATCGCCGGCGGGTGGTCCGCTCTGGAGAAAGTGATCGCTGTTTCTGAGCCTCTCAGGTAATCGGGTACTGCGGTGGATTGGTGAGTGCTTGGTAGACCTGGCGGGTGATGATTTTTCTGGGTCCTGTTGGAAGGACGTCCCTTCTGTATCATGTTGATCTGCCCACGTGCTGCCGGGAACACGTTAGCAGGATCCTGCGGCTGTGGCTGTGGTTGTTGTTGCTGTTGCGGGTAGAAGGCCAGCGCTGCTTGCGCTGGGTTGGCGACTGGAGGAGGAGGTGGCGCCTGGAGGGCCAGCTGTGCGGCTGGCTGTGCCACGGGTGCCGCTTGATTATCACGCTGTCCGTTCTGAGGGACTATTCGCGCAAACGCCCTGTATATCTTACGCGCCTTTCTGCAATCCTTCAATAGGTGGCGGGATCCCCACTTGCCTGTTTCTGGGTCCCTAAACATATGATGCTTGCAGGGTTGCTCTAACTCTTCTTCTTCGGTCAGTGGGCGTCTCCGCCACTCGCGCTTGCGACTTCCGTCTCTATGGTAGCTGCTGCCACCGTCCTGGTTGTACTGCCTTTCATTCTCACGGGGGGTTTCGAATCCCGCCGCTACTAACTCGATCGAGTCGTTGCCGACGTAACGCGGCTTCTTCTTCAGGCGCCCTTCTCGCCAGTTGCTAGGTCCTGCTTCTTGCCTCGGGGATCGTGGTGCATCACGAACAGAGTCTTCTCCATTTGCCCACTGATTGGCTATCTGCATGAGCTCGATCATGTTCCTCGGCCTAAGCCTACCAAACTCCTCACGGAGGTCGTGGCGGTAAACGCCGTGCATGAATGCGTCCATTACCCTGTCTTCTGAGGTGGCTCCGTCCATGGTGTTGCGAAGTAAGGTCCACCGCTGGATGTACGAACGGAGTGGCTCGTCTCGACCTTGCTTGCACGCCTGGAGCTCAATGAGGGTTGTTGGCCTTGCGTATGTCCCCAGAAAACTCTTCACGAAGGCGTTCCTGAACTCGTCCCAGGTGCTGAAAGCGTCCCTGGGCTGAGTGTTGAGCCACCCGCGAGCAGATCCCGTGAGCATCAACTGGATGTACTGCATGACAGTAGTCGAAGTACCACCTTGACAGCTGCACGCGATGAGGTAGTCTTCCAGCCAGTCCCTTGGGTCTTGCTTCCCGTCATACTTGGGTGTCTCCGCTGTTAGCTTGAAGCCTTTGGGCATCTTCGTGTCGCGGATGTTGAAGCTGAAACATGCGGCTCCGCATGGCTCGAAGTCGTCGTCGTCGTAGTCGTTGGCTTGTGCACTCGCCGCTCGCAGCCGTCGACTGCGGTCCACCCTTCTCTGTGCGATGACTTTACGGACATCTTCGCCTGGCTGCAGCTGTCGCAGTCGAATTGGGGTTGGGTCTGCAAGTGGTGCGGGTTCACGATCACGGCGGCCTCGATTCTTGTGCACCCTTTCTGCTGGTGCTGACTTTGCCAGGACTTCCTCGACTTCCCTGAGGGATTGAATTTGTCGCCTGTGGAGGCGGGCGTGGGCGTCACCCTCCAGCGGCTGTGTTAGTCGCAGGTAGGTTTCGACCGCCATGAGGGCCGAAGCGGGTGTCTTGGGGACGGGGATTCCGTCCGCATCTTCCGTCATGAATGACGACTCCAGATTGCGAGTGAGGTGGACGCGATCAGCTTCTGGCACCCGTGGCATGCGAGCCCTGTGACGTCCTCCTTGCGAGACTTCCTCTGATCCGGCCAAAAACGAGTGTGCTGCCCTCCTGGCACTCGACGCGTCGGCTAACTCTTTGCGCCGAATCAGATCAGCCTTCTCTTGGCGGACTCGCTCGGACTCCTTCCAAAGCAAGTATTGGACCGCCAGTTGGTCTTCTCGGGGTTCATCTGGTGAAGGGAACATGCCTTCGTCCACGTGCTTCATGGCCTGGATCGCCATCTCCCGAGTGATGGTGAGTCTTGTCACCCTGTCCGGCATGGTCACTTCCAGCGGGTATACGGGTTCCCCGCCGTTGGATCGTGCTGGGCTGGCCATATAGACTTGCGCGGGGTAAACCCGCCGAGTGGGGCTGATGCTCCCAGTCCTGCTTCCTTCGTCTGAGCTATGCTCAGAGTCGAAGATCACAGCGACGTGGCGGGTGCCACGGCCACTGCTACTGGCGACTCCGCGATGCGGAGGCGCGATTGGCGTAGATTTTGGCTTCATCCGGGGCGCGGACAAGAAGGTCGGGGTAGACTTGTTTCGCGCCGGGGTTGCAGTAGATGCGATTTTTCTGGTGACTGCGGGTGTGGTCACCGCAGTCGCCGTTGATGCGGTTGTAGATGGTGCTGACGCAGTCGAGGTGGACACGATCTTCGCGGTAGTCGATGACGCGATCGCCGTGGCCGCAGTAGATGCGATCTTCGCGACGGGTGAAGCCGCGGTCGGCGCAGTCGATGTAGATGCTGGCGCGTCCATCGCGCGCAACGTGGCCAGCGTGGGCCGGAGCGTTCCACGACTGTCCACCAGATAGCGCAGACTACCGACGGTAATCCACGTGCTCTGCTGCACCTCAGCGTACGCCGGGAGATCCGCCGGCGAGTGGTGGACGAACTCGAGGAAGCCGGTGTAGATCGACTCCCTGGCGCTGATGCTATTCTTCATTGCAGATGAGGCCGGCGCAACCATGATTCCAACGATCTGTTCTTCCCACAGACGGCGCCAATTGACGAGCAGTGGACTCGGCAAATCCCAAGGTTGTGTACCCCGGGTTGATTGAGGGGGAGAGAGTATGAACGTTGGTGGCTGTGACGGCTAACAGGGGGCGAGTTTACCCAGGTTCGGCCCCTCGAGGTGAGGTAAAGACCTACTCCTGCTTGTCTGGTATTATCGAGGTGGCTACAATGGCGAGATGGAAATCTCGCTAGGGTTTGTGTGCTGCTTGCTTGACCTAGATGGCGCACCCTCCTGGCCTTTATATCACAGGCCAGGTCTCGGGTGGACGGTGCGGATCGCACATTACAAGATAAGGAAAGTCATCACCGGCCTAACCAACTACTTGGGCCACACGGTACACTTCATGGGCTTCAATGGGCTTCCCTTGGCGTGACCCAGGTACCACCACCGTGGGGTACCCAGAAGGTATCCCCACGACAACAATTGTATATTGTTTGTTTGTTCTGATTGCTTATCAAACATATGGCTTACGGAATGTGTGGTCCGAAATGAGTTTATAAATCGCCTGGATGTCTTCTGGCTAAGCGGTGTGGTACTAAACTACTAATGCAGAATGCCAGTTCAATAAAAGAATGTGGAATGACACCTGAATAGTACATGCCTCGGTAACAAAGCCCATTGCAGAAACACAGAGAAAAGGGCCCGTAATGGACGGTCGGCCGACCAACAATCGTCATCATGCTATGTCTGAAAGAAATGCAATCGTCAAGCCGTCATGGATGAAAACCTGCTAGTCGTGTCTGGTCTTCAAAATAGCCGTTTGCCCCACTTTATAAATAAAGCAACCACAATCATACACCGAGTTCGAATGCAAAAAATGCTGACAGCACAAACATGTTGTCCCTCGTTGCCAGTGCAACATCATCGCAACGTCCAACTAACAAAGCATGAATCAAAGACTGAAAAATTGGTGAAGAACCATCGGCATGAAAAGCTCCTTTATCTCAAAAGTAAAACTCCTTTGCTCCTCAGCGCGAGACACGCCAATGAAATTGCCCCCGTGACCCAGCATGCTCGATCGGCAATCGTCTTAACTTGTTGCCTCACTCAGTTTGGATTCTAAATGTTGCACGTTTTGGATGTTGCCGAGCTCTCTCAGTCGTCCGGTGCGATCTCTCCGCCTTCAACGCAACCATTTATCCCCCCCCGCCAGATCCATGGCCTCGGTGTCGTGGGGTCACTCTTCGACTACCCCACGGTGGAGATACCTGGGTCACGCCAAGAACATCTGCCTTATGACGAGGGCCCAAGGAAGGCCCAAGGACGACGTGCGGCCCAAGATAGTCGACGTTAGGTCATCGTCTTGTAAGTGTCATCGGCACCGTTCACCCGAGACCTAGCCTATCATATAAAGGCTAGGAGGGTCCCTCGTCTAGGGGGACGAACGCATACGCTCACGCTCATAGCCGCCACAAACCCTAGCGAGATTGCCATCTCGCCATTGTAGCCACACTCAATATCAATACCAGACAAGCAGGAAGTAGGGTTTTATCCTCCGGGAGCCTGAACCTGGGTAAACGCCTCGCCTGTTAGCCGTCGTGATCACCAGCGCTCATCTCTCTCCCCCTCAATCAACCCGGGGTACTCGACCCAGGGATTTGCCGAGTCACAACCTCGTCAATTGGCGCCGTCTGTGGAAAAGAACGAGCGCTGGAAGCATGGTCGCACCGGCCCCATCAACCTTGAAGATCGACGCCTGCACCAGGGAGCCAATCTGCTTCGGCTCCCTCGAGTACGTCAGCCACCCGCCGGCTCATCGCTCGGCGTACGCTGAACTGCGTGAAGGTATGTCGATCACCTTTGGTACCATGCACTACCTCATAGACAGCCGCGGAACACTCCGATCTACGGCGGCCGCGCTACGCGCGGTGGAATCACCCGCATCTACCTCGACTACGTCAACCACGCCTTCACCCGCCGTGGAGATCGCATCCGCTGCGAATGCAGCGATCGCATCTTTGACTGCCGCGAAGATCGCATCTGCCACGACTACAACGACCACGTCATCACCTGCCGTGATCGCATCTACCGCGACTGCGGTAATCGCATCTTCGACTGTCGCGAAGATCGCGCTCGCCTCGACTACACCAACTGCCTCCACGGCGGAGATCGCGCCCAACGCGACCACAACACCCGCATCTCCGGCTGCCAAGGAGATCGCATCGGCTGCGACCCCTGCGCGGATCAAGTCTACTTCGACTACCTTGATCGCGTCATGGGCAAGGCCAAGATCTACATCGACTCCGACTACGTCAGCCACGCCTTCACACCGCGAGATCATCCGCAAGCCAATCGCACCCGCGTCGACGACAGCGACTCCATTCCTCGCGTCCGCGGTGAAGGTCGCGAAACTCTACGGAAAGAGCCTCAATGGCGAATGTGGTACCCACCACGTTGCAGCCATTTTCGACTCCGAGCACAGCTCGGACGAAGGAAGCAGCAGTGGAAGCATCAGCCCCACTCCCCAGATTTACCCCGCACAAGTCTATATGGCCGGCCCGTCGCGGGCCAACGGCGACGAACCCGCATATCCGCTGGAGGTGGTCATGCCGGACCAGGTGACGCGACTCACCATCACCCGCGACATGGCAATCAGATCAGCAGGGGTGGGAGTCGTCCTCATCTCACCCAAAGGCGACAAGCTGAAGTATGTACTGCAAATGGACTTCCCAACACCCTCCAACAACGAGGCAGAGTATGAAGCCCTATTCCACGGCATGCGGATGGCCAAAAACTGCGACGCCACTCACCTCATGATCTATGGAGACTCCTACCTTGTCGTGCAGCAAACCATGAAGCAATGTGACGCCATCGCCGACAACATGATAGCCTATAGGGACCTATACAACCAGCTGGAAGGCACCTTCGACGGCTGCGAGCTACGGCACATCGGCCGCGAGAGCAACGAGGAAGCCGACACCCTCGCTAACCTGGGCTCAGACAAAGCACCGGTGCCACCCGGAGTCTTCCTCGAGTGCATCACGCAATGCTCCATCAAGCTCCGGCCTGCGCCGGGACCCTCTACACCGACAACGAGCACCACCAACCCGCCCAGCACGGAGAAGGAACCTATGGAGGTAATGCTGGTCGAACCCACATGGACAAGCCCATACCTGGCCTACATACTGCATCAGAAGGTGCCAACGAACCCAGTCGAAGCCAAGCGCGTCATCCGCCGCTCCAAGGGCTTCACCGTCATCAACGGGGAACTCTACAAGCGAAGCATCTCAGGAGTCCTCCAAAGGTGCATCGACCCAGTCGATGGTCAAGCCATCTTACTCGAGATCCACGCCGGCATCTGTGGACACCACGCCAGCAGTCGAGCCTTGGTGGCCAAAGCCCTACGAGCAGGGTTCTACTGGCCCACCGCAATGCAAGATGCAGAAGAACTCGTGAGGAAATGCATCGGCTGCCAGGAGTTCGCCAACAAGCCGCACGCACCGGCATCAGCACTAAAGACCATAACACTCGCATGGCCCTTCGCTCAATGGGGGATCGACATGGTGGGTCCATTCAAGAAGTCTTCGACTGCCGCGAAGATCGCGCTTGCCTCGACTACACCAACTGCCTCCATGGCGGAGATCGCGCCCAACGCGACCACAACACCCGCATCTCCGGCTGCCAAGGAGATCACATCGGCTGCGACCCCTGCACGGATCAAGTCTACTTCGACTACCTTGATCGCGTCATGGGCAAGGCCAGGATCTACATCGACTCCGACTACGTCAGCCACGCCTTCACACCGCGAGATCATCCGCAAGCCAATCGCACCCGCGTCGACGACAACGACTCCATTCTTCGCGTCCGCGGTGAAGGTCGCGAAACTCTACGGAAAGAGCCTCAATGGTGACTGTGGTACCTACCACGTTGCAGCCATTTTCGACTCCGAGCACGGCTCGGACGAAGGAAGCAGCAGTGGAAGCATCAGCCCCACTCCCCAGATTTACCCCGCACAAGTCTACATGGCCGGCCCGTCGCGGGCCAACGGCGACGAACCCGCATATCCGCTGGAGGTGGTCATGCCGGACCAGGTGACGCGACTCACCATCATCCGTCTACGACCATGCGGCCGCTACAGAATGGGTGGGGGTGTGCGGTGCGGCTCTGGGCGGCGACGAGGAGGAGCAACGCCGCCTTCGTTGCTCGAAGGCCGTCCGCAAGCACGGTCGCCGCTGTTGGACAACCTGGGATAGGTTGTGCTCCCCACGAGCCATAACCCACCGACATGACCCCGCAACGCTACGACCTAGAGGCGGGGTTCTTGTCGGGCGCTGCGCATGGCCCACTTCGGCTGGCTGACAAGGACTCCGAGGAGCTCGTCGGGATCGACGACGTAGAGCTGCTGGAGCATGTTTGTGACAAGTCTTTGCGTCCCGAGCGCCGTGGAACACGGACCAGCTAGAGCGCGATGTCCCCAGAAAGCTGGTCGAGCGCGGGAGTGGGAGGAGGAGTGGCGACGCCAGGGCTTCGTCCAGTTCTACTACTCCTACGATATCAAGTAGCTTGGTGACGCCTCCACATCATTAAGGCCCGTCAAGATCCCCCGTGGCCGCTTTTGGTTTGGATGGGATAGATTATCTAGAGTTATAGTAAAAATATATAGCCCTAAATATGTGGAGGCGGCGTTTCGGGTCACGGGTGCATCTGCACCCGTTGTGTAAAAAATTTTAAAAACTTTTCAAAATGTTAAAAAATTCTAAAAAAAAATTCGGATATACATCAGGAAATTTTGTGTTAGCACAAAAAGTTTCGCGGTGAAAAGACATTTTTTATGATCTGTGCAAAAAAGACAAAAACATGTCCCGTACAAAGTCATTTTTTATTGCCCGAATTTGTCTTTTTTGCACAGCTCACAAAAAATGTCTTTTCATCACGAATTTTTTTGTGCTAGCACAAAATGTCTTTAAGTATATGCAAAAAAATTATTTTGAATTTTTTGACATTTGGAAATTTGTTTTTTGGGAGTTGGTTCATCTACACCCACTACCTGAAATGGATTTCCGTAAATATGTATATTTTCAATGTTTATATGTTGTTTGCTGTGCAAACATGTCATGCCACTGCAAGATATTTGTGAATGTAGTCTTGTAGCAACGTGATATGGGATATAACATTTCTTTTCCCGGCCATAGCAAAAATCAAATCGACAAAGTCCAAAAAAAAAAAAAAGAGCAAGCACTCCATGTCGGAGTGATAAGCATGTCAAGTGTACAGCCGATGGCTGCCGCTTGCATGTGTGTTCAAAGCATGATTATATATCAGGTTTTATTTGCTAACAACGTATACCACGTTGTGAAACAATCGTCCGTGAAGCTGTATATAAGTTGCTCTGATTTATGTTCCCCAAGCGATGTGGTACTAAAAAAGAAGTAAACATTGCACTCCATCCGAACCTTGAGCCTGGGGATCAGGGCCGTAAAACTGAGGGCCTTCTTCTAGCCCAACAGGCTGAAAAGGAATTCTCATCGTTGGCCCTGTCCGTAATGGACGTTGCCACGGCACGCCCTATGCTTCCAGTCTAGGGTTCCCTCTACAAATCACTAACACGGTAACACCCTGCCCGCTCGTCGCCAACATCTCGAGCACTAAGCACGACGTAGCTTCCCGTAGAACATTGCATGTCCAACCTAGCTCACATAGCTTTTTATTGATAGGTTCTTCAAGCTCTCATGTATGTGGGAAGCTTGCCGTGGAGACTCCTGTTCCTGAACCTGCTCAGAGCAATCAACAACTCACGCAAATACACACGATGGCGCGATTCCTCGTGCGCCGGCCCTGGCATCGTTCAACCTCTACTTGATCAGAAAACGGTCGAGTTGGTGATGAGGCTATGGCATGGACTTTTGATGGCGGCGTGATTAGAAGACCATGATTCGTTATTTGGTTTTGAACAATCGGTAAACCGGTCGAGGCCAATAGAACCGGCTGATAAAACAGGCCTAGGGGAGATAATTGCCCGGTTCAATAGGATTAGGGGGTCAACTATAGCCAAAAAAAGATTATGGAGAAATTTTTCCTAAACCTGATAGTTCAGGGGGGTTAAACATACTTAAGTCCCACTTGGGCGATTTTCCGCTTCAGAACACCAACGCTGACTTGCATATGGTGCCAAAATCATTTCCTATTTTTTAGATTGTTAAAATGGTTTTTTAAAGCAAGTGCAAGGAATATGGTGCAAAATGTCACCACTCTAAATTTCACACAAAGTGGAACATATTTGATAGACGATGCCCCAGGTTTTATTAATTTTTAGGGAAATGATAGTATTCCCCCGGGGGATCCGCACGTTTCATCCTCCGCTTCCTACGTGTGACGCGTGTCCTTAGTGGACCCCACCCACGTTGCGTCCCCATCCCTATCCTTCCGCACCGCGTCTTCTTCCTCATCCCCATGGCTACCTTCCGCGCCGCGAGCAGCTCGCGCTGTCGGCCACCAAATCCCGCGCCGGCGCCGCCCTCCACGACCTCCTGCGCCGGCGCCGCCCTCCGCGACCTCCCGCACCAACGCCGGCCCTCACCGACCTCCCGCGCCGGCCGCTGCGCCTCCACCAAATCCCGCGCCGGCGCCGCCCTCCACAACCTCCCGCGCCGACGCCATCATCCACGACCTCCCGCGCCGACGGCGGCCCTCCCCGACCTCCCGCGCCGGCCGCTGCACCTCCCACACCGACGCCGGCCCTCCACGACCTCCCGCGCTGTCCGATGCGCCTCCACCAAATACCGCGCCGGCGCCGCCCTCCACTACCTCCCGCGCCGGCGCCTCCCCGACCTCGCGCGCCGGTCGTCGCTCTGGACCTGTGCTGATTTTTATCGACGCTTTGATGCAACCAGCGCAGGCCTGCTGCTGCTGCCGGGGGAGAAGGGCCAGGAGGCGCCCAAACAGCCGCCATGGACTCCTCGTCCCTCCTACTCGCCATCAACGCCGACGGCAGCGGCACCATGCAGCTACCAAGGTCATCGGTGCTACCATAGGTGGGATGTGCTGCTACCAAGTAAGCTCGTTGGTGCTACCATCGGTGCGGCGAGCGGTATGCAGTGGTGCTCTGCAGGTGGTGGTGCTGCCAGAGCACGACGGAGATGCTACCGGCGGCCGTCGTCAATGCTATCAGCGGAGGTCGGCGATGCTACTGACGGTGCTCAGGGTTGCTACATGGTCTCCGGCAGTGTCTACCATGGTGACACGACGGTGCTCGCAGCACACAGGCATGGTGCCGTGCTACTAAGATGACACGGTGGTGCTACCATCGGTGATCTCCGTTGCTGCCAGCGGTGTGCGGAGGTGCTGCCGTAGAGGGGTGGCGGTGCTACCAACGAAGTTCGTCGACGCTACCATTTGCTACAACTCTCTGTATTTTTGCACCATACGTTCTGTGAAATTGCATTACAGGAAGAATTTTTTTGCTACAATTTGCTCTGCCGTTTTGCATCATAAGTCTCACTGGAGGACCTCGTCGGAGTAATTTATGCTACGATGCTGCCGTATAATATTTTTTTTGCTATTATAGTTATGTTGTTTTGCTACCTTAGTACAAAGATTTTGCTACGATATCTCCGGCGAGGTCTTCGTCGATGTCTCCAGCGAAGTCGTTTTTGCTACAATAACATATTTTTGTTGCTACGAGATCTCCGGCGAGGTCTCTGGTGAGGCTCCGACGACGTCAGTCTTCTCCTTTTCTATTTTGTGGGTGAACCGTTTTTTGCTACATGGGAGCAAAAGCGGGCTATTATTTGCTACCTGGTAGCAAAAGCGGGATTTAGACAGAAAAAGGTACACGTGTCAGCACGGGGACCAGGAGGATGGAAACCTCCGATCCACCGGGGGACGCTCAGCACTGTCAAATTAAGCTTTCTCGCTACTTTCATCATTTAAATGACTTTATACCGATTTACCGAAAATAATTCAATTTTTTAACTTTAAGTGTGGTCTACTTGGTCTTGCAAATTCACAAAATTATTTTAAGGTATACAAGCAGGATTATATGCATTATCCACAAAGAAAGTTGAACGATTCAGGCCCTAGCTACGAATAATTTGATGTACGATTTTGATCATATTTTGAAAAATATAAAAAACATTCAAAAAAATAAAATCCTTTGGCATGTTGTCCTTTATCTGTACTAGTTTCTATGATAAATGATAACCATGGATTTTGACATATTTGGTTAAAAAAAATCAAGAAATGTGTAGTATCATATATGAACATTCATGATTTCAAGCCAAATGACCGAGAACATGATCATATCCCCGACATATTTTATTAGGTGCACATTGGTGCATCTTGACATGAGAAACAATGTTGGCAAATAAAACAAAGATTGTTCATATTCTGAGTGTCAAAATGGCTTTTCTGAATCAAGTCTAAAATGTATTTTGCAAAATGACTCCAATTTTCTCACGAAGTTGAACATATGTGATGGAAAATTCACAAGTTTTATGAATTTTGAAGCTTTCTAACTAGTTTCATGTGTTTAAAATGACTTTAATTGATTTACATAGAGTAATTTAAATTTGAACTTCAAATGTCCTCTAGTAATCTCCTGCGTCCAACCTTCTGGATGTAGACGACGACACTGTCTGTCGGTGAGCTTGCGCCTAACACATTCGGTGACGGGGAAGACATCCATAAAGCACATGTTGTCCGACAAGATGTAGGCCATCTTGACAGAGATGTCACCGTCGGTGAGCCGTAAGCACCTGCCTAGATTGCACGGATGACGGTCTAGCCATTTGTCCAACCTTCTAGATGTAGGCGACGACACTGTATGTCGGTGAGGTTGCGCCTGACACAGTCGGTGACGGAGAAGACGTTCATAAATCACATGTCGTCCGACGAGATGTCACCGTCGGCGAGCCGTACGCACCTGCCTAGATTGCACGGATGATGGTCTGGCCATTTGCAGAGAGGCAGGCAGCCAGGCATCCACTCATGCTGCTGTCGGACAAAAAAGCAAGCACTCCATATCGGAGTGATAAGCATGTCAAGTGCGCACCTGTTCAAAGCGTGATCGCAGATGAGGTTTTATTTGCTAACAACGTATGCCACGTTGTGAAAGAAGCGTCCGTGAACCTGTATATAAGCTACTCGTATTTTCGTTCCTCAAACGATGTGGTACTAAAAAAGAAATTGCACAGCATCCGAACCTAAAACCTGTAAAACTAGGGGCCCCTTCTTCTAGCCCAACAGGCTGAAAAGGAACTCTCATCGTCGCGTCGGCCTAGCTTAGCTGTACTGGACAGTACGAGGGTGGACCACAAGGTTTGCGTGTCGGAAATATATAGAAAGAAGAGAAAATTACAAGGGTGGACCACAAGGTCCTTACAATGCGGGGATGGGGAGGCAGAGGATTAGGATTACAGTTGGGCGAACTGAGACCTGCGCCAAGACGACTACAACACCCCCCCCCCCCCCCCCCCCCCCCCCCCAAAAGTTGGGGCTCTTTTACGGTACGGACAGGACAACAGAAACCGTCCAAGCCGCCAGATCCAACGACTCAGGTTCATTAATACTAGTCAACCGAACCAGCAGTATTTTTCCAACAAAGGGTAAAGAGGGTAGATTAGAAAACAGTTTTCCTATAAAACAACTACTGTTTTTTAATTGGGAAACAGACAGATTTTTCGTCCGTCGGATCTGTCTTGCTCGAATCTTGGCGCGCCGCTGTCGTTGAGTCGCGCGTGTCGTCGAGCCGTTGAGTCTAGCAGTCCAAATTGAGTTTTCCCTTTTTTTTCTTTTTTGAACTCCCCCTTTTCATTTCGTTGTCGAGGGAGCTTCTGTCCGGGGGCGAGGGTGGGGAAAGGGGATGGCGATGTCTTCGCCGCCGGCCCAGTTTGTGCCGGCCGCGGAGGCGGTGGTTTCAGAGCTGGTGAAAGAGCGGACGGAGGAGGCGGTGCTCCCCGACCCGGTGAAGGATCCGTCGGCGAGAGAGCGGGAGCGGGTCACGAAGCCGTCGATGGGAGCGAGGGATGCGGTGATTCCCGATCTGGCGAAGAAGACGGCGGAGGAGGCGATGCTTCCCGTGCCGGTGAAGAAGTCGTCGGGGAGAGCTGTGCTTCACGAGCAGGTCACGAAGCCGACGGGGAGAGTGAGGGCTGCGGACGGGCGGCTGGATCCAGTGGAGAGTGTCGTCCCTGCCGTCCATCATCGCCCAACGTCGTCGAGGTCGTCGATTAGCCACCGCGCGAAGGTTGTGCGCCGCCGTCAAGTGGGGTATGATTTCTGCTCCTCATATTTTGGCTATCCTTTTGTGCGTAGCTATCTTCCCCCTCTCATGTATCTCGTGTTCTATTTTTGTCTGCGATGTGTTGGTGTTCATCGTCTTACATGCACGCGAGGGTAGTTGTGTGTTGGTTGCTGATGGTTATGGCCTGAACCCGAAGGTGGTTTTATTTTGTCTGATGCATATTTTGTCAGTATAGGTTGTTGATGCAGGGAGTTGATGATGCAGAGTTTTGTTTAGTATAGGCAGTTTTTGATGCAGGGTTTTGTCAGTATAGGTTGGTGATTTAGGGAGTTGATGATGCAGGGTTTGTTAGTATAGGTTGTTATTTCAGGTTTGAGTGTTTTTGTGCATTTTTGTCATGATACCTTTTGCTGATGTAGGGTTAGGGTTCAGGGAGTTGATGCTTTTTTATAGGGGGGCAAAAGGTATTGCGTGTGCTGTGTTCTTATGTCCATTTTTCAGTCAAATTCTATATCTATGTGTGATGAATGGTTTAGTGTGATGCTTTTAGTATCGGTACACTGTGATGTATGGGGTTCAGTTTCATGCAATATAGGTTAGTGTGATTCAGTCACGACGCCCTACGACGTATTAGGACCCAACACAGAGCCAATTCATCTTTTGAGTTGACAGTCTGATTTTGAGACTTTTTGTGGTGATGCTGTTTTGTTTTATCTGGATGATTTAGTTAGTACAATTGTTCAGACAATTAGACCATTTGATTTTAGTGTCCTCATATGGTAAAATGGTAGCTACTGTTGTGTGTGTTTAGGTTTTGAGTTGTTGTTAGGCATTATTAATTTTGAACACCATCTTATATTATTTCTTGTCAATGGTCCATCCCATTTGTTTACTTTTGTTTATTTTTTGTATTGCAGCCATCAATCATTCAGAATGTTTGGTGGTATTGATTCCATTCCTCAACGATCACCAGATTACGAGCGTGACAATGAAATGTCATATATTGATAGCTTTGAGGACAGTTTATCATCCAGTGGGAAAGTACGTTTTTCTGAATCCTTTTGTGTCTGTTTTATTAGTTTATTTTGTTTTTCTCTAATATCTTTTTGCATTGTGTTGTTCAATATCTGATGTTTTCTACCTTCTTTTTTTTAAGGAGAATGTGCCACATGGGAGGAAGAGACATCTTGATGATGCATTGTTTGAGTTTTTCCGAAAAGAGGTTGTTACTGATAACTATTTTTCTAGAATCTGAAAAGATTTTTCGCTTATTCATTTGTACCTTTTTTTCTTTTTTTGCTCGCACGTTACTCCTTTTTGCTCTGGTTTTTGTTTCTAGGCTGTAAAATCGCTCAAGGGTGACTTTGCCAATTTTTGCAAAGAACATGATGTTTCGCCGAAGAGCAAAAGGCTGAAGGAACATGCAATTGATAGAGATTATTTCTTTTCATACTCCATAAAGTATTTCTGGGAAGTTCTGAAATCATTGTCCATACGTCGGAAGGAGGTTATTCGGAAATTTGGTTTTGGCTGCCTGTTATCCTTTAAGAAATCTGATATCCCTTCAACATTTGTTCGTTGGCTTGCTGGTTCAGTAGATCCTGTGTCGTCTCAAATTATTGTTGATCATTGCAAGGTTATTCCCATTTCGAAGGATTCTGTTTTTCACGTCATTGGTTTGCCAAACAGCGGCAATGTTCCTTTGCCAGATAGTGAGCGCGGCGCTAGGTTGATATTGTCAATGTTTGGACTGTCTGAGCTTCCTCATATTACTTTCTTTGGGAACAAGTTGAAGTCTTCAGAGGTTTTGAGTGACAAAGAAGTTCTTGTTTGTTTCATTGTGGTAGCTTTTAAGTGCTTTCTATTGCCTTCGTCTGATGGGTACCCAAATACCGACTTCCTGCATATTCTGGAAGAACCCGATTCATCATGTACTTTTGACTTATGTGAGATTGTGTATGAATATACTATTTCTGGAGTAGCAAATTTCAACAATACTTGCAAAATGAATGGCAGGAAACCCAAAGTTTTTGAGTTCTGCTACTACATCCTTACTGTGAGTTCTCGCTAGCCCCTACGTTTTTTGTCTTGTTACTCCTGCTTCGTTTTTTTCTCTCACAGCTGTCTTTTTGAATTATCTTTTATTTTTGTAACTATAAGGTTTGGTATCTTGATTCATTGGATTTTGGTGCTAGAATCATTGACTAGAGTTTGCCTAGGCTGTTGTTTGGAACGGGAATATGTTTAAATTCTTCTCAGATTTAGATCATAAGAAGAAGAATATTTTCGGGAAGAGGCAGTTGAAGAAAAATCTGCCTTGTTGTTATAGAGAGGTATTTTTCCTTGTGGTCCATTTTTATTTATTGACATCTATTTTTTTCTGTTTATTTTTGTACTTATTTTTTATTTATCATCTTTTCTTTTTTGTTAATTTTCCTGTAGTTTGGTCGAATTGGAGATTGTGAAGGCGTATCACATGGGCCATTTGAGTCATCATTATTTTCTGCTGCATTCAAGGAGAACTTGCATGCTAGGTTTGAGAGTTCATTAAATACAGAGGTAATTCCCTACCTTTCTTCCTCGCTTTTTTCCTGTTGCTGTATCTATCATTTTTGTTTTTGAAAATCTTATGTATATTCTTTTTGGTTACACACTAGTTCATCGATGGCATTATAAATTCAGTCAATGCCGCAGCCAACGCAAAAGATGATAATGTATCCAAGTGGGTTTTGTGTGTAAACAATGTGCTGAACTTTCTGAAAGAGTCAAAGTTGTTACAAGTTAAAGTACCAGCACTAGAAACCATTGTAACAGGTACTATCTATAATGATCATATATTATTTTTGTTTTTGTTTTTTTTATGCGATGTGCTGGGTGTGTTGTTAATTATTTTGTATCCTTCTGTTCAGAAACGTATAGTTGTGAACCTGCCAAACTTGTGGATAGCCCAGACTGTTCAATAATAAATGAAGTCAAGGCTTGTGCTATGAATACAGGTTCCCTCATTTTCATTTTTTGTGTTTTTTGCTTTCATTTGAATGTGTTCCCTTCTATATATTTTTTCCTTGTTTTTTCTCTGTGGTATGAAATTAATGTATCTGATTTTTTTGTATTTTTTCTGCAGCTCCGGTAATGCATCCGACTAAGAAAATCATGGCAAGATTTGAGCAAGGGTTCCATGCAGCAAAGACGTTCCCTGCTGGTGTAAAAGAGACCACGTCTTTTCTGTACCCTGATTTCACAAAGTCAAAACCTCAAGTAATGCAATTTCAGTCTGTTGGAGGTTTTGTTTTAGCAAATAAGAATGTCTCTCCTATCTCTTGGATTTCATTCGCAGAATCTCCAAATGAGAAGGTGCTTTTCTTTTTTTCTTTTTTGTCTATGGATCATGTATATGCGTGCTATACATTAACATGCAAATTTATCTTTTTTTCTATTGGTGTTTGCTTGTTTCGTTTTGTTTATTGAGTAATGGCATTTTTGCTACAGGTCACTACTCTTCATAAGTCTGAAAATTTTCCAGCTGCTACTAATCAAGTTGGTGCGAGATTTAGCACCATCGGAACTGAGAAGACCCCAATAAATATTGATTCAATTCCCAACCTACCACCGGTAAGTCTCTCATGACCAAAAACAACAGAAACAATGTGTCCCAGTTAGCTTTTTCAGTTGTGTTATGTACCTTTTTCTCTCACCAAAATTGTGTCATTGTCTTTTCATTCCAGGCTCACAATTCTGATGAAATTCAGATAATTGGTACCAAGAACTGCAGCTTGATACATGTTGAGTTGATTCGGGGTGTAGATGACCTATACAATAGTATGGCAAACATCAACGGTAATCAGTGTATGAGGGCATCTGCGAGTAACCATCAGGCTGCTGCAGACATCATTGATTTGTCCCAGCATGCAATCGAAGAGCGCATTGCAAAAGATGATCTAGTGATTTTGCAAGCTAAAAATCCTCTTATACTTCCATTGGTTCAGAATAACCGTTTCGCAGTCTCTGATTCAGACATCAAGAATCACATTGCTATTGTGGAGATAGCATACACGCGCGGTTTACAGAAGTACTGTCCTTTTTGTCTCTTCATCATCATTATACTTCTATTTTTTTTGTTCTTTTTTGTTTGATTATTGTTTTGATTTCTGCTATTTTTCATGTATTTTTTTGCCAGGAATTACGCTGTTAAGTTTAGTAAGGTTCACTGCAGCTACATATTTCTAGGGCAGTCTCTACAGCGCGAAGGTCATGTCGATAACTTCCTGATCCCATTGTTTTGCCGCAAGCTTTTCGAGGATTGCCACCCCTCCAAGTCTGGGAGGCATCATTTCTTCTCATTCATTGGGGTTAGCGTCATTTTCTTTCTTCATCCCTTCTATTATTACCTTTTTTGCCTTTTTTGTTTATAATCTTATGTTTTATTTTTATTTATTTTTTCATTTTTGAAGGAAAATATCTTGGATTACAAAAATAACGTGCAGTCAGAAGTGATTTCGAAGGCTTTGCTTGGAGCTGCATCGGCAAGCAGAGGGAAACGATTGGAGCTTTCCGACTATGTAATAATTTTTCAGAGACAATTTTTTTTGTTTATCATCTGAGTTGCCTATATTTATCCTTTTTATTCTTGTTCTTTTGTGTGCAGCACTTCTTCCCTATATGTCGGAGTAAATGATGCATCTAAAATGCATACATGAACTTTGCACTATAATAGTTATATTCTATTCATATTTGCATCATATAAGGGGTATATTACTATTATTTAATGATTTTTGGTAATTTATAATGATTTCCCCTTTATATGGAATTAATCCTGCGCAGGCAGAAAACCCCTATTTCTTTCTTTATTTGTTTCAGGACCTTAACGACGTCATAATGAGCTATAAATTTAGGGGGGTCATTATTTTGGAAGGAGAAGATTTAGGAGCGAAAGAAGTCAATGAACGGAGGCCGGAGGACCAAAAGGGGGGGTCCCACGCGGCTACAGTACCAGGCCGCGTGGGCCCATCCAATTTGGCCCTCGTGGCCCCGTTTGCATCGATCCTTCACCCAGAAGCATCCTCGTGACCTAAAAACGCCTATATAAAAGGTCCCCCGACGTTTTCTAGAGGGAGGCGGCGGAGAAACGCAAAACCAGAAACAGAGAGGCAGAGGGCTGCCGCCGGAGAAGATCGGAGGGGGGAAACGCCGCCGGAATCCACCTCCGGAGGGCTCCACCCCCCTCCGGCGTGATCATCATCAACATCTACAGCAAGATCATCTCCACTCCGGGCTACACCTCTTCATCAACCTCTCCATCAAGCTCCTCATCTCCATGATGAAGGGGGAGTACTCTCCCTCGGGGCTGAAGGCTCATGCCGGTAGCTATGTGGTTTATCTCTCTCTCCCATGGTGTGATCTTTATGTGATCATGAGCTTTATAATCTAGTGAATCCATAGATGGTACTCTTCTTTATCTTATGAATTATGCTACTCAAGTGGTTTTATTGATGTGATTGCCGGAGTCACCTTTGTCCCATGGTGTGAAGTTGACAGTGCGTGCACCGTGTATGCCTCTTAGGCTAAAGATTACATGAATACTTATCATGAGTTATTATTTGTGTTGGGTGTCTCTATGATATTGTGGTGTTTGTTACTACTATCTTTGGATGCGAATAGTGACCGCATGAAGTGTCCATAGATGTGGAATACGAACTTTAAGGTGTGCTTTTTGTAGCCCTACATAATGGATTGATGTTCTTTATCTGACCAGAAATTAATTCAGAGTAGCATAATGAGGACGAATTATCTATGTATACAATTATATTATTATTGTTGAGAGTGTCCACTAGTGAAAGCATGATCCCTAGGCCTTATTTCCAAAGCACCCTTGTTCCCTTGTCTTGTCCTCTTGCATTAAAGAGGATTGGGACACTTTCACACTCCTGTTTTGTTACATCAAACTTCCATCCATTAAATCAACCACCTTGTTCTATAAACTTGTTTAGTGCATAATCAACTAAAACTTGTGACACTTTAGTTGTAGGGAATAGATAACTTTTCCTTCTTGCTCCTGCGGATCGATACCTTACTTCCACATTGAATTGTGCTACAGTGATTCCTTGCTCTTGGGGATTATCAAGTACTTTTCTGGCGCCGTTGCCGGGGAGCGTAGCGCTTAAGTTTCTATTCTTGTTTGCACTAGATTTTTATTTTTAGTTTTGCATATACTCTAGTTTACTTTCAGTTTTGCATTTAGTTTAGTTTTACTTTCAGTTTTGCATTTATCAAAAACCCCAAAAAATTAGAAAATGGAAAACAACAAAAAAATTAGAGATCTTTATGAACTTTATGAACTTTATATTGAATTAGGACATGATGCTTTTGAAGAGATAATTAAACCAATGGGAGTTTGTTTGCATAATAGTGATGGAAATACTATTAGCATGAGAATTCTTTGAACACCATATTCCTAATGCTATGGAAAATTCTAAGCTTGGGGAAGCGAGTTTATATGAAAATGATCTTTTTAGTTCCCCAGCTATAGAGGAGAAAAATTATTTTGATGATACTATGCCTCCTATATATGATGATTATAATGATGAATGTGATCTTTTCAGCCCACCTACTATTGAGCATAAAATTGCTTATGATTATGACATGACTCCAATTTATGATGATTACAATGATGACTATGATTGTGTTAATCCCACTATTACTAATGAGAAGAATTTTGCTTATGTGGAGAGTAATAATATTTTTATGATGATGAATGAAAAGAATGCTTTATGTGATAATTACATTGTTTAATTTTCTTATGATGCTACTGATAGTTTTTATGAGAGAAGGAGACATGACTTCATATATCTCAATAATACTAAGTCTTCTCTCTTTATACTGAAACTTTTGAAGTTCCACTTGTTTTATCCTCCTATGCTACTTGCTTTGTGTTTTAATGAATTATTTTCTTACAAGATCCCAATGCATAGAAAGTGGGTGAGACTTAAATATGTTTCATATTTTTCCTTGATGCTCACATTTGCGTTTCAATTCGTATTCCTATGTGAGCATCATTAAAACTATCATGGTTGTCCAGGAAACAGATTCCTAAGCTTCACTGCGAAAAATGTTAAAATCACAGAAAAGAAATTTCGACCTGAAATTTTACGGCAGCAATTTTCAGCTATTAATACACATTTCATTAGTTCAAAGTTTTCTGATTTGAGCAACGTAAGTGACTCTGAAAATTCACTCTTTATGGGCTGTCCAGTTTTTGACAGATTCTGTCTTTATTTTACATTACTCTCATTACTTGTGTTTTGTGTGGTTCTATTGATCGAAGAGCAATGCACAACCATAGTAATATTAGCTAATGTTTAGAATCAACTCATGATATGTCTTTACTGTACCTATGGAGATTTAATTTATGGAGACACTAACCCCTCTAATCAAGTTTTATGATGAGTTATGTGTGAAGAGAACTTTCAAGTGGAAGAGTTGAGGGACATAAACAAAGATCAAGAGGGACAAACACTCAAGCTTGGGGATGTTACCCCTAGGCTCACCCTACATATATCAAGTAAGTACAAGAATTTAAGCTTGGGGATGCCAAGCCACCTCACTCCAACCATCTTGATACCAAGTAAGTAAGCCTAGCTATATGGTTATAAAGAAAGCGCTTTACGGGAGGCAACCATGTTGTTGTTTTTTTGTCCTATTTCTGTAACAAGAGACTTAGTTTTTAGTTTAGTTCCTGGATTTTTTAATAAAGTGCCAAGTTTACCCATTTTGGTTTGAAAAAAGTTGCTATTTTGCATGCGGAGATTTCATTCCAGCGCAAGTCTGTGCACGGTTTGATTTTTCATTCCTATTCTGTAACTCCAAATGATCTTAGATTTTTACGGTAACTGCAACTTTTCATCCTCTGTATGCCTGAATGTTTTCAGAATTTTTCGAGGAGTTTAAGTAGGACAGAAAAATACGTTTTTCTGCTGCTGTTTTTCTAGACAGATTCTGTCCAATATTGTTTGATGCATGTTTTAAACTTTTAACTTGAATCTTGTTGATTCAATTGAGTTTATTAATAGGCATACAACATTATACACTTTCTGGACATTCATATGAATTTTTGTCTTAGTATTATCAGCAGCAAGTAATGCATTTGTCTACGGAAATGCAAAACGGTGCCCGGGCTCATATGAGCCCGGTTACTGTTCCGATTTTTTTGAATTTTGAAAACGCTTCAAAAAAATCTGAAAAAAATTGTGCGGAAACATATTCACGTATGCAACACTCGTGTAAATTTTCGACAGAAAACATCAAATTTTGCGCCCTGGGCAAAAAGACAAAAATCTGACAGACAAACTAGTGGACTGTTCACCTATTTAAAAAGACAGATTTGTTTTTTTTACACAGGGCGCAAAATTTGATATTTTCTGTCGAAATTTTACACGAGTGTTGAATACTTCAATATGTTCATATCTAATTTTTTTCAGAATTTTTCGAAGCATTTTACTATTTTAAAAAAATCGAAAACAAAACCGGGCTCATATGAGCCCGGGCACCAAAACGCCTCCCTCATTTGTCTATCACTACTAATGTCACCCCACAGAAAAGAAATGGGAGAAACAGTGTTTTGAAGTTTTTTTCACAGGGATTAGAGGAGATGCACCAAGAGCTATCCAAGAATGGTGAAAGCCATAAGATTGGGTATGTTAAGACAACCCCACTAGACCAACACACTCTCGGTTTGCACACGTCTAACTTCTGTTTTTCTATCAATGCACTTTATCGCATAAACTTGGAGCGTCTTTTGTTTGTTAGTTTAGTTTTTATTTTGAGACCACCACTATCATTTATATATGAGAGAGCTACTGGAAGTTTAGGTTGAATTAAGTTGCATGCTTTTATATGATTGTGAAAAAGGGATATCTAAGTTGATTTTTAATGACACATATAGTTGCATGATTCATGAGCTTCTTTATGAGTAATAATTTGCAAATGCTTTATCATGAGCTATCTTTTATTCATGTTTTGATGTTGTATGTTATTTCACCTTGTTTGACATGAATTAGTTAGTTCTACGGACACTCATGCATGCATCTAGATGGTCATCTTCTTCTCCCTTTTGCTAGCTCAAAAATTCCAACAAGTAAAAACCTGTTTCCAACACCTTCAACCCAAGTTTTTCCAGTGAGTCCACCATATCTACCTATTAGCTTTATGCTATTCCAAGTATGTTTATCATGTTATTTGTGTTATCTATGCCTCTAAATGAAAATGATGATGTTATTTATTGTAATGGGAAAAGTTGGTTAAAAAGCTCTCGCGAACTTGATGCACACTTTACTTTTATTGCATTCAATAAAGATGAACCATTGTGATTAATATTATGATGATAGTGGCTTGATAAATGTTTAAGGTTGGGAGTTAGCCCATATGTGCTGTCACATGCAAAGCTTTCAACATGTTCCATTATCTATTTAGTTGATATCATGTACTTTTGTCTATGGATGCCTATCATGACGAAATAATGTGGAAATAGAGTTAAATTTAAATGAGTTTGTATAAATGGTTAGAGAGAATCCTGGGCCGCTAATCTAAGCCATGCATCATTCATGGTGGAAATCTACTTACATGCTATTTTGAACTCTCTGTGATACACCCTACAATAAAAGCTATATCAAGTGGTAAATAAAGAGGGTGTTGAGATTGTTCATTATGTTTGTTTGTCTTGTTGTTTTGATATGGGCTTGATCCATATCATGGGTCAAGAGGCACCCCAGTTGAAACTCTTGATGATACCGTTATTACTTACAATGATAGATAACTTAAACTTGCTCTGTTTCCCAAGTTGAGTAATCATGGTGTAGGTACTTGTATTCAAGGGGCATGAGACATCTAACCTTTACTTTATCAAGGCCACTACTCATATTTGCTTTCACATTCAACTTTAATCATTCAAGATGCTATGATAGGGGAATGAGAGCTTGACACCAAGTATTACCATTGCATTCAATAACTTAAGTAGAATAGTTTGGAGGATAGATGAAACTTATGCATGCTTTACCTCTAATTATTTATACATCTTTTCCAAAGTGTCCACCTTTTATATTCAGATTTTCTACACTCTATGGACCACAAGTATGCAAAAGTAAGAATGTCCATAGTACTATCTTTTATGTTGCACTTTGTGAACTATCATTGATCATCTTTTCATTGAATATTTGATATCACTTTATAAACTGTTTGCATATTGCTACTTCTTTGAAATAATGAATCATTTGACTTTATGTAGCAGTAGCAATCATCTTGTATATCCATGTTGTGATTATATTGCAAAGTTCATGTTAGTTTTATCACTTTCATACTCGAGGACAAGCATGAGTTAAGCTTGGGGATGTTGATGCATCTAAAATGCATACATGAACTTTGCACTATAATAGTTATATTCCATTCATATTTGCATCATATAAGGGGTATATTACTGTTATTTAATGATTTTTGGTAATTTATAATGATTTCCCCTTTATATGGAATTAATCCTGCAAAGGCAGAAAACCCCTATTTCTTTCTTTATTTGTTTCAGGACCTTAACGACGTCATAATGAGCTATAAATTTAAGGGGGGGTCATTATTTTGGAAGGAGAAGATTTAGGAGCGAAAGAAGTCAACGAACGGAGGCCGGAGGACCAAAAGGGGGGTCCCACGCGGCTACAGTACCAGGCCGCGTGGGCCCATCCAATTTGGCCCTCGTGGCCCCGTTTGCATCAATTCTTCGCCTAGAAGCATCCTCGTGACCTAAAAACGCCTATATAAAAGGTCCCCTGACGTTTTCCAGAGGGAGGGTGGCGGAGAAACGCAAACCAGAAACAGAGAGGCAGAGGGCTGCCGCCGGAGAAGATCGGAGGGGGGAAACGCCGCCGAAATCCACCTCCGGAGGGCTCCACCCCCCTCCGGCGTGATCATCATAAACGTCTACAGCAAAATCGTCTCCACTCCGGGCTGCACCTCTTCATCAACCTCTCCATCAAGCTCCTCATCTCCACGATGAAGGGGGAGTAGTCTCCCTCGGGGCTGAAGGCTCATGCCGGTAGCTATGTGGTTTATCTCTCTCTCCCATGGTGTGATCTTTATGTGATCATGAGCTTTGTAATCTAGTTGAATCTATAGATGGTACTCTTCTTTATCTTATGAATTATGCTACTCAAGTGGTTTTATTGATGTGATTGCCGGAGTCACCTTTGTCCCATGGTGTGAAGTTGACAGTGCGTGCACCATGTGTGGCTCTTAGGCTAAAGATTACATGAATACTTATCATGAGTTATTATTTGTGTTGGGTGTCTCTATGATATTGTGGTGTTTGTTAGTACTATCTTTGGATGCGAATAGTGACCGCATGAAGTGTCCATAGATGTGGAATACGAACTTTAAGGTGTGCTTTTTGTAGCCCTACATAATGGATTGGTGTTCTTTATCCGACCAGAAATTAATTCAGAGTAGCATAATGAGGAGGAATTATCTATGTATTCAATTATATTATTATTGTTGAGAGTGTCCACTAGTGGAAAGCATGATCCCTAGGCCTTATTTCCAAAGCACCCTTGTTCCCTTGTCTTGTCCTCTTGCATTAAAGAGGATTGGGACACTTTCACACTCCTGTTTTGTTACATCAAACTTCCATCCATTAAATCAACCACCTTGTTCTATAAACTTGTTTAGTGCATAATCAACTAAAACTTGTGACACTTTAGTTGTAGGGAATAGATAACTTTTCCTTCTTGCTCCTGCGGATCGATACCTTACTTCCACATTGAATTGTGCTACAGTGATTCCTTGCTCTTGGGGATTATCAGTAAACATTGGTTCACTTTCGTTGTTTGCTTGAAGCATAAGGTCTTCATTTTTCTTGATTCCTTATTTGGCAAAGAAGATTATTTTCACACGTCCATTAAGAATGTTCTTTTAAGTTTTTCTTTCATGAATTTTTTTGTTTGTTTTTGGTATACATAAGCAGGGTTTTTCTTTCATGAATGTCCATTAATTATTTTATTATATTCTTTGTTGTTTTCTAGATCAACAACTTTGTGAAACTCTAGAAGCTGACCTTCAAAACTGATGACAACCCATTTAAAAATTATGGAGCCATGTATGCTAATGTCCCGAAACAAGATAATCCGTAAGCAATTTTTTGTTCCATCCTTTCTTGTAGTTGATGTGATTATATATTATTTCTTGAACCATGATTATATTTTATTTATTTACTTATTTTTTTTTTAGATTTTTTTTGGGAGTGCAGCCATGATTGTGGTGTTTTCACAATGAAATTCATGGAGGATTTCAAAGCTGAGGTTGACACTCGCAATCTATTCAGCAAGCATGATATTCTTAGGATTAGAATTCAGTATGCGAACAGGCTTTTCCTGTGCACAAGGAACACAGCTGACAAATCTTTGGTTCTTGATTTCCAACACGAGGTTTGTTTTTTGTATGTTTTTTATTTTTTATTTTTCACATGAATTTTCTTTTTCATTCTGAATAGTAATAGTAGCCATACCCTTCCCCCTTACAGGCTTAGTGTTTTGCGGCAGTTCATGATTTTTTTTTTGGAAAGGTGATCCTCCATCATATATGAATTCCCCAGCCGTGAGATTTATAGCTATATGTTTTTGTATTGTCATTTGCTGTTCATATATCATATGTAATGTTGAGACAGTTGTAATAGGTTTTTTTACCTTGAGACAGTAATGCCCGTTTATAATTTTTGTAAGACAATTGTGTTATTATCATTTCTCAGCTTCTTAGATTTTCATTGTTTTATTTTCATTGTTTCAGTGATTCAGTGTTTTCAGTATCTTAGTCTTTATTCAGTATTCAGTGTTTCAGATTTTCAAATTTTCAGTCTGTTAGTCTTTATTCTTTCAGCCTTTCAGTTTTTCTTCATTTCAGGTTTTCAGTTTGTCATTGGATTTCAGCCTTTTAGTTTTTTAGTTTGCCTTTTGAGTTTCTCATTGGATCTTAGTCTCTTATTCTTTCAGCCTTTCAGTTTTTCTTCTTTTCAGGTTTTCAGTTTGTCATTGGATTTCAGCCTTTGAGTTTTTTCAATTTTTCAGTCTGTTATTCTTTATTCTTTCAATCATTCTTCTCTCTTTTAGCCATTCAGTGTTCAGTGTTTCAGTGATTCATTGTTTTCATTATTTTAGCTTCTTAGTCTCTCACTTCTTCATTTCAGTGATTCAGACTTTCAAATTTTCAGTCCGTTAGTCTTTTAGTGATTCAGTGTTCAGTGTTTTATTTCAGCCTCTCAGTTTAATCATTATTTCAGTCTCTCATCTTTTTTAATCATTATCATTATTTTTTCTATCATTTATTCAGTCTCTCATCTTTTTTAGGCTTTCAGTTTGTCATTTGTATTCAGTCTTTCAGTTAGTCTGATTTTGTTTCTTATTCTTTCAGTCACTTATTGTTTGGTCTTTAGTCTCATATTATTGAGTCACTTAGTGTCTCAGTTTTGTTTTTATCTTTTCATTGTAGCTTAGTTTCCTTGTGTTACTACCATAGCTTAGTTATTTTTTCTTTTGGGGTTTTTGGGTGGGTAACTCCGCCTATCATCTTTTTAAAGTTGGTAGCCGGTTCCAAGCCCGGGTAAAGGAGGAGGAACCTTTTTTTTATTTTTGTGAGCGACCAGACTAGAGTTTCAAAAAATTTTGTGTCAATGAAAAACCCTTTGATGGCAGCAAACCCTTTGAAAAGTCTTACTCAGTCATTTATTTTTGTTTTCCGTGTTCATTGATTATTTATTGTTTTCTGCGCCTCATTGGTTCAGTGTTCAGTGTTGCAGTCCTCCCTGACTTTTTTTTTGGTTCAGTGTCTCATTGATTCAGTGTTCACAGTATTGGTTCAGTGTTTCATTGTTTTAGTGGTCACGCTATTGATTCAGTTGTCTCTGTGTTTCAGACTTTTTCTATTCAGAGTTTCTTAGTGTAGCATGTGTTTAATGTCATCTAACTGACACACCTTTTTTTTGCTGGCATGTATTCAGTGTAGCATGTTTTTAATGGCACCATTTTTCCAGGCGTGAGTTTACTACCATTAGTTATGACCTTTCAATGTTTTCTGCAAACGTTGCATGGTACTATATATACTTCCAAGGCAGAACATACACCCATGTGCCAAGTCCATTCTCTCTGAGGCTCTCTTTTGGTGGTGCGGGAGAGAGTTGCTCATAGTGTTTGTCCGTCTGATTTTTTGCAGAACGCTTTGCTACAGGTGTGGATCACCAGAGGGCCGATGCGATGAACGCTTGAGTTTAAGTAGCCCATTTTATGTCTACCTGACTAGTGATTTCAAGAAGTTCGTTGTGAGTTTCGAAACAATTATCATTTTTCTCTTATATTTCTCTTTTTTATATCCTCCATTTACTCTCTGTTTTTTTTCTTCAGAATGTGCCATGCCATGTGATGAAACATTTCAATCACGCAACTGGCAACTTCACAGAGACTCAAACCGCCGATTGTTGGTGGTGCGGGAGAGAGTTGCTCATAGTGTTCTGCCTTGTTGTTATAAAGAGGTATTTTTCCTTGTGGTCCATTTTTATTATTGACATCTATTTTTTTTCTGTTTATTTTTGTACTTATTTTTTATTTAACATCTTTTCTTTTTTGTTAATTTTCCTGTAGTTTGGTCGAATTGGAGATTTGTGAAGGCGTTATCACATGGGCCATTTGAGTCATCATTATTTTCTGCTGCATTCAAGGAGAACTTGCATGCTAGGTTTGAGAGTTCATTAAATGCAGAGGGTAATTCCCTACCTTTCTTCCTCGCTTTTTTTCCTGTTGTTGTATCTATCATTTTTTTTTTTGAAAATCTTATGTATATTATTTTTGGTTACACACTAGTTCATCGATGGCATTATAAATTCAGTCAATGCCGCAGCCAACACAAAAGATGATAATGTATCCAAGTGGGTTCGATATAAAAGGTCCCCATCCTCGGGAATTTTTTTTTTCATTTTTTAGATAGGGCTCACTTGTGTGTAAACAATGTGCTGAACTTTCTGAAAGAGTCAAAGTTGTTACAAGTTAAAGTACCAGCACTAGAAACCCATTGTAACAGGTACTATCTATAATGATAATATATTATTTTGTTTTTGTTTTTTTGTATGCGATGTGCTGGGTGTGTTGTTAATTATTTTGTATCCTTCTGTTCAGAAACGTATAGTTGTGAACCTGCCAAACTTGTGGATAGCCCAGACTGTTCAATAATAAATGAAGTCAAGGCTTGTGCTATGAATACAGGTTCCCTCATTTTCATTTTTTGTGTTTTTTGCTTTCATTTGAATGTGTTCCCTTCTATATATTTTTTCCTTGTTTTTTCTCTGTGGTATGAAATTAATGTATCTGATTTTTTTTGTATTTTTTCTGCAGCTCCGGTAATGCATCCGACTAAGAAAATCATGGCAAGATTTGAGCAAGGGTTCCATGCAGCAAAGACGTTCCCTGCTGGTTGTAAAAGAGACCACGTCTTTTCTGTACCCTGATTTCACAAAGTCAAAACCTCAAGTAATGCAATCTCAGTCTGTTGGAGGTTTTGTTTTAGCAAATAAGAATGTCTCTCCTATCTCTTGGATTTCATTCGCAGAATCTCCAAATGAGAAGGTGCTTTTCTTTTTTTCTTTTTTGTCTATGGATCATGTATATGCGTGCTATACATTAACATGCAAATTTATCTTTTTTTCTATTGGTGTTTGCTTGTTTCGTTTTGTTTATTGAGTAATGGCATTTTTGCTACAGGTCACTACTCTTCATAAGTCTGAAAATTTTCCAGCTGCTACTAATCAAGTTGGTGCGAGATTTAGCACCATCGGAACTGAGAAGACCCCAATAAATATTGATTCAATCCCAACCTACCACCGGTAAGTCTCTCATGACCAAAAACAACAGAAACAATGTGTCCCAGTTAGCTTTTTCAGTTGTGTTATGTACCTTTTTCTCTCACCAAAATTGTGTCATTGTCTTTTCATTCCAGGCTCACAATTCTGATGAAATTCAGATAATTGGTACCAAGAACTGCAGCTTGATACATGTTGAGTTGATTCGGGGTGTAGATGACCTATACAATAGTATGGCAAACATCAACGGTAATCAGTGTATGAGGGCATCTGCGAGTAAACCATCAGGCTGCTGCAGACATCATTGATTTGTACCAGCATGCAATTGAAGAGCGCATTGCAAAAGATGATCTAGTGATTTTGCAAGCTAAAAATCCTCTTATACTTCCATTGGTTCAGAATAACCGTTTCGCAGTCTCTGATTCAGACATCAAGAATCACATTGCTATTGTGGAGATAGCATACACGCGCGGTTTACAGAAGTACTGTCCTTTTTGTCTCTTCATCATCATTATACTTCTATTTTTTTTGTTCTTTTTTGTTTGATTATTGTTTTGATTTCTGCTATTTTTCATGTATTTTTTTGCCAGGAATTACGCTGTTAAGTTTAGTAAGGTTCACTGCAGCTACATATCTCTAGGGCTATCTCTACAGTGCGAAGGTCATGTCGATAACTTCCTGATCCCATGTTTTGCCGCAAGCTTTTCGAGGATTGCCACCCCTGCAAGTCTGGGAGGCATCATTTCTTCTCATTCATTAGGGTTAGCGTCATTTTCTTTCTTCATCCCTTCTATTATTACCTTTTTTGGCTTTTTTGTTTATAATCTTATGTTTTATTTTTATTTTTTTTGTCATTTTTGAAGGAAAATATCTTGGATTACAAAAATAACGTGCAGTCAGAAGTGATTTCGAAGGCTTTGCTTGGAGCTGCATCGGCAAGCAGAGGGAAACGATTGGAGCTTTCCGACTATGTAATAATTTTTCAGAGACAAATTTTTTTGTTTATCATCTGAGTTGCCTATATTTATCCTTTTTATTCTTGTTCTTTTGTGTGCAGCTCTTCTTCCCTATCTGTCGGAGTAAATGATGCATCTAAAATGCATACATGAACTTTGCACTATAATAGTTATATTCCATTCATATTTGCATCATATAAGGGGTATATTACTATTATTTAATGATTTTTGGCAATTTATAATGATTTCCCCTTTATATGGAATTAATCCTGCGCAGGCAGAAAACCCCTATTTCTTTCTTTATTGTTTCAGGACCTTAACGACGTCATAATGAGCTATAAATTTAGGGGGGTCATTATTTTGGAAGGAGAAGATTTAGGAGCGAAAGAAGTCAATGAACGGAGGCCGGAGGACCAAAAGGGGGGTCCCACGCGGCTACAGTACCAGGCCGCGTGGGCCCATCCAATTTGGCCCTCGTGGCCCCGTTTGCATCGATCCTTCACCCAGAAGCATCCTCGTGACCTAAAAACGCCTATATAAAAGGTCCCCCGATGTTTTCTAGAGGGAGGCGGCGGAGAAACGCAAAACCAGAAACAGAGAGGCAGAGGGCTGCCGCCGGAGAAGATCGGAGGGGGGAAACGCCGCCGAAATCCACCTCCGGAGGGCTCCACCTCCCTCCGGTGTGTTCATCATCAACATCTACAGCAAGATCATCTCCACTCCGGGCTACACCTCTTCATCAACCTCTCCATCAAGCTCCTCATCTCCATGATGAAGGGGGAGTACTCTCCCTCGGGGCTGAAGGCTCATGCCGGTAGCTATGTGGTTTATCTCTCTCTCCCATGGTGTGATCTTTATGTGATCATGAGCTTTATAATCTAGTTGAATCCATAGATGGTACTCTTCTTTATCTTATGAATTATGCTACTCAAGTGGTTTTATTGATGTGATTGCCGGAGTCACCTTTGTCCCATGGTGTGAAGTTGACAGTGCGTGCACCGTGTATGCCTCTTAGGCTAAAGATTACATGAATACTTATCATGAGTTATTATTTGTGTTGGGTGTCTCTATGATATTGTGGTGTTTGTTAGTACTATCTTTGGATGCGAATAGTGACCGCATGAAGTGTCCATAGATGTGGAATACGAACTTTAAGGTGTGCTTTTTGTAGCCCTACATAATGGATTGATGTTCTTTATCTGACCAGAAATTAATTCAGAGTAGCATAATGAGGACGAATTATCTATGTATTCAATTATATTATTATTGTTGAGAGTGTCCACTAGTGAAAGCATGATCCCTAGGCCTTATTTCCAAAGCACCGTTCACACCCTTGTTCCCTTGTCTTGTCCTCTTGCATTAAAGAGGATTGGGACACTTTCACACTCCTGTTTTGTTACATCAAACTTCCATCCATTAAATCAACCACCTTGTTCTATAAACTTGTTTAGTGCATAATCAACTAAAACTTGTGACACTTTAGTTGTAGGGAATAGATAACTTTTCCTTCTTGCTCCTGCGGATCGATACCTTACTTCCACATTGAATTGTGCTACAGTGATTCCTTGCTCTTGGGGATTATCAAGTACTTTTCTGGCGCCGTTGCCGGGGAGCGTAGCGCTTAAGTTTCTATTCTTGTTTGCACTAGATTTTTATTTTCAGTTTTGCATATACTCTAGTTTACTTTCAGTTTTGCATTTAGTTTAGTTTTACTTTCAGTTTTGCATTTATCAAAAACCCCAAAAAAATAGAAAATGGAAAACAACAAAAAAATTAGAGATCTTTATGAACTTTATGAACTTTATATTGAATTAGGACATGATGCTTTGAAGAGATAATTAAACCAATGGGAGTTTGTTTGCATAATAGTGATGGAAATACTATTAGCATGAATTCTTTGAACACCAATATTCCTAATGCTATGGTAAATTCTAAGCTTGGGGAAGCGAGTTTATATGAAAATGATCTTTTTAGTTCCCCAGCTATAGAGGAGAAAAATTATTTTGATGATACTATGCCTCCTATATATGATGATTATAATGATGAATGTGATCTTTTCAGCCCACCTACTATTGAGCATAAAATTGCTTATGATTATGACATGACTCCAATTTATGATGATTACAATGATGACTATGATTGTGTTAATCCCACTATTACTAATGAGAAGAATTTTGCTTATGTGGAGAGTAATAATATTTTTATGATGATGAATGAAAAGAATGCTTTATGTGATAGTTACATTGTTGAATTTTCTTATGATGCTACTGAAAGTTTTTATGAGAGAAGGAGACATGACTTCGTATATCTCAATAATACTAAGTCTTCTCTCTTTATACTGAAACTTTTGAAGTTCCACTTGTTTTATCCTCCTATGCTACTTGCTTTGTGTTTCAATGATTTATTTTCTTACAAGATCCCAATGCATAGGAAGTGGGTGAGACTTAAATATGTTTCATATTTTTCCTTGATGCTCACATTTGCGTTTCAATTCGTATTCCTATGTGAGCATCATTAAAACTATCATGGTTGTCCAGGAAACAGATTCCTAAGCTTCACTGCGAAAAATGTTAAAACTCACAGAAAAGAAATTTCGACCTGAAATTTTACGGCAGAAATTTTCAGATATTAATACACATTTCATTAGTTCAAAGTTTTCTGATTTGAGCAACGTAAGTGACTCTGAAAATTCACTCTTTATGGGCTGTCCAGTTTTGACAGATTCTGTCTTTATTTTACATTACTCTCATTACTTGTGTTTTGTGTGGTTCTATTGATCGAAGAGCAATGCACAACCATAGTAATATTAGCTAATGTTTAGAATCAACTCACTAGTAGAAAATAGGGCTTCCGTTTTGCCCTTTTGTCCCGGATCAACAAAGAACCGGGACCAAAGGGGGCATTGTTCCCGGTTCCATCGGCCGGGGCGCCGGGGAGCAATCGTCCCGGTTCTATTGGGACCTTTGGTCCCGGTTCGTGGCTGGAACCGGGACCAAAGGGTCTGCACATGCGGCAGTAGCCGTGGGACCCCTGGCAGGCTCCCTTTGGTCCCGGTTCCAGCCACGAACCGGGACCAAAGGTCTTCCCTGCACTATATCATCTTCTTCCACCCGAGCTCATCTCCATTTTGAGCTCATCTTCCACCATTTTCTCCTCCATTTCCACTCCATCACTCAAGTTAATCCCCATTTTTTTTCACCATTTGTGAGGATTGAAGGCACCCCATATATTCAAGGGTTAGCAACATCATCCTTTTCTCCGAAGTTGCAACTTTAGCTCATTTCATTGCTAGTTTAGCTCATTTTATGGTTTGTAGTGCAAGCAAGGTGTTTGATGAAATGCCTAGCTAGAGAGTTTAATTTTTTATATGCATTTTGAGCTCAAATTAATTTATTATTTGTGGATTTTAGTGTCGTCCCGTCCTCACCGCCGTCGATAGCCCGCGTCGTCCCGTCACCGGCACCACCTCGGTGAGCTTTTTTTCTTTATCTTCTATTTTAAGAAAAATGACATGTATGATTTAAAAGCATATTTATTTCTTGTATATTTTTCTTATGTTTTTTTTATATGTATAGTGTCATGGTTTTGATATCCGCCCCCGTCGGCCCTTGTCCGGTCTATGATTCGGATGTGGTATATTTTCATAACTATTTGTTTCATTTCGTGTTTAAAACAACTATACCTACCAACTTGACATAGAAACTTTTATCTAGGAGGTAGTTGAACCGGAAATTCCAACCGACCCTATTGTCGAGTTTTTTGTAAAAGAAAACAATGATTTGAAAGCAAAATTGGAAAGAAGTGAAGATCTTCGTCTGCAATGCCTAGAAGAGAAGATGAAATTGGAGTTGAAGCTTGCCGACATCATCGATGAACACGAGTTCAAGCTTGCCGACGTCGCACATGCCCATGAGATCAAGATGGATGCAATGCGCTTGAAGATTAAAAAGATTAGAAAATATTCCATTAGTCAGGAGGCTTGGTACCATTATGTTGTTGGTTCAGTAGTTACCTTAGTTGCGATTTTGATCGCATTTGGTGTTGGATTTAAATTATTTAGATAGTTGTATGTTAGTTTCAATTAATGTATGTTTTATGAGGACTATGCATTACAATTACTTTACTTTGGTTTTAATGTGATGAACTTGTATTAACTAATTTGGTCACTATTATATACTCTTGATGTAGTGCAATAGTTTTTGATATATTTATATAATGCAGATGAGCCGGCAATGGATGTATAGTGACCGACGATTTCCCGACTATATTAATGGCATGCATTATTTTCTCCGTGTGGCTGAGAAAAACAAGCCGTCGAATGGTTTTATTTCTTGTCCATGTAGCGTCTGCAAGAATACGCAGGATTACTCTACCTCAAAAACCATTCACGTCCACCTGTTGCAGCATGGTTTCATGTCCGGTTATAATTGTTGGACCAAGCACGGAGAAAGAGGGGTTATAATGGAAGAAAATGAAGAAGAAGAGGATAATGACAACTATCCTATGTTCACCGAAGACGGTGATACTGCAATGGGGGAAGACGAAGCTGAAGAAGAGCCCATTGTTGATGAGCACGATGATGATTTTGGTCGGGCCATTCTTGATGCACAGATAAACAGCGGAACTGAAAACGAGAGGTTGAAGTTGGAGAGCATGTTAGAGGATCACAAGAAATTGTTGTACCCAACTTGCGAAGATGGCCAGAAAAAGCTTGGTACCACGCTGGAATTGCTGCAATGGAAGGCAGAGGAAGGTACTTCTGACAAGGGATTTGAAAAATTGCTGAAAATAATAAAGAAGATGCTTCCAAAAGATAACGTATTGCCCCCCAGTACGTACGAAGCAAAGAAGGTTGTCTGCCCACTAGGATTAGAGGTGCAGAAGATACATGCGTGCATCAATGACTGCATCCTCTACCGTGGTGAGGAGTACGAGAATTTGAATGCATGCCCGGTATGCGGTGCATCGCGGTATAAAATAAGGCGAGATGACCCTGGTAATGTTGAGGGTGAGCCGTGCCCTAGGAAGAGGGTTCCTGCCAAGGTGATGTGGTATGCTCCTATAATACCACGATTGAAACGTTTGTTCCAAAACAAAGAGCATGCAAAGTTGTTACGATGGCACAAAGAAGACCGTTTGAAAGACCTGATGTTAAGACACCCCGCCGATGGGTCGCAGTGGTGAAAAATCGACAGGGAGTTCCCGGAATTTGCAGCTGACGCAAGGAACTTAAGATTTGGGCTAAGTACAGATGGCTTTAATCCTTTCGGGGAGCAGAGCTCTAGTCATAGCACCTGGCCTGTGACTCTGTGTATTTATAACCTTCCTCCTTGGTTGTGCATGAAGCGGAAGTTCATTATGATGCCAGTGCTCATCCAAGGCCCGAAGCAACCGGGCAACGACATTGATGTGTATCTGAGGCCATTGGTTGAAGAACTTTTACAGTTGTGGCGTGACGAAGGTGTACCTACGTGGGATGAGCACGAACAAAAGGAATTTGACCTACGAGCGTTACTGTTTGTAACCATCAATGATTGGCCTGCACTTAGTAACATTTCAGGACAGTCAAACAAGGGATACAATGCATGCACGCACTGTTTAGGTGAGACTGAAAGTATACATATGGGAAACAAGAATGTGTACCTGGGGCATCGGCGATTTCTTACAAAAGGGCATGCCGTAAGAAAGAAAGGCAAGCATTTCAAAGGTGAGCCAAATCATCAGACGAATCCTAAATTACCTAATGGTGATGTTATATATGACATGGTCAAGGACTTAAAAGTAATCTTTGGAAAGGGTCCTGGCAGTCTATCTGTTTCGAATGACGCTGATGGACACGTACCCATGTGGAAGAAGTGCTCTATATTTTGGGAGCTACCCTATTGGAAAATACTGGAGGTTCGCTCTGCAATCGATGTGATGCACGTGACGAAAAATCTGTGCGTGAACCTACTAAGCTTCTTGGGCGTGTATGGGAAAACAAAAGATAGACCGGAATCACGACAGGACCACCAACGTATGCACGAACGAGACGACCACCTGAATCCAGATAAGTATCAAGGTCTTGCCAGCTACGCTCTTACCAAAGAAGAGAAGGAGATCTTTTTTGAAGTCCTGAGCAGTATCAAGGTCCCGTCTGGTTTCTCGTCGAATATAAAGGGAATAATAAACATGGCAGAGAAAAAGTTCCAGAACCTAAAGTCTCATGACTGCCACGTGATTATGACACAATTACTTCCGATTGCATTGAGGGGGCTTCTACCGGAAAATGTTCGAGTACCCATTGTGAAGCTATGTGCATTTCTCAATGCAATTTCTCAGAAGGTGATCAATCCATTAACTCTACCAGGTTTACAGAGGGAGGTGGTCCAATGTCTTGTCAGCTTCGAGTTGGTGTTCCCACCATCCTTCTTCAATATTATGACGCACCTCATAGTTCACCTAGTCGAAGAGATTAATGTTCTCGGTCCTGTATTTCTACACAACATGTTCCCCTTTGAGAGGTTCATGGGAGTCTTAAAGAAATACGTTCATAACCGTGCTAGGCCCGAAGGAAGCATCTCCAAGGGCTATGGAACAGAGGAGGTAATTGAGTTTTGTGTTGACTTTATTCCTGACCTTAAGCCGATCGGTGTTCCTCAATCGCGCCATGAGGGGAGACTGCGTGGAATAGGCACGCTAGGAAAGAAAGCAATAATGTGTAAGGACTGGGATTCTTTCAATCAAGCACACTACACAGTTCTACATAATTCCATCTTGGTGGCTCCGTATATCCAGGAACACATGAATATTTTACGCTCTAAATGCCCGGAGCAGCCTGGAGAATCGATTGAAAGAGAACACATGAAGACTTTCAGCGGATGGTTGCAAACACGTCTCATTAATGACAACACTGTTGAAGAACAATTATACTTGTTGGCCATAGCACCATCGTCGACTATATTGACTTTTCAAGGGTACGAGATAAATGGGAATACATTTTACACGGCCGACCAAGATAAAAAGAGCACCAACCAAAACAGTGGTGTCCGCTTTGATGCAACAAACAACAATGGGAAAAAGGACACATATTATGGTTACATAGAGCAGATATGGGAACTTGACTATGGACCTTCTTTCAAGGTACCTTTGTTCAGGTGCAAATGGTTCAACCTGGAAGGCGGGGTAAATGTAGACCCGAAGTACGGAATGACTACGGTGGATATAAAAATCTTGGGTACGACACCGAACCATTCGTCCTAGCCAATGACGTGGCTCAGGTTTTCTATGTGAAGGACATGTCTTCCAGACCGAAAAAAAGAAAAGATAAGAAAGCGAATACATCATACGATGAGCCAAAGCAACACATAGTTCTTTTAGGAAAAAGAAACATCGTAGGAGTGGAGGACAAGACGGACATGTCGGAAGATTACAATAATTTTCATGAAATTCCCCCCTTCACGGTTAAAACTCACCCAACCATCGCGTTGAATGATGAAGATTGTCCATGGTTGCGGCGCAATCAGAAGAAAGGGACACACACGAAGAAGAAAGGGACACACACTAGATAGGGATGTTGGTGGTGATGTGTAATAATGTATTAAACCTTTTATCAAATGCACACAGTTTCACCTGACTTGTTATTACCTGCATATCAAATGACTTGTATGACTTGTATTCGGTCGATGAACTGAAGGATTCCTAGATATAGAACAAAACATACGGTTTCACCTGCATACAGCCCAACAGTGGCTCGTGAGTGCCTGCATATAAAATGCACTGTTGGACGTATGCAGGCGAATCCGAATGATTTGTATTCGGTCTTTGCCTTCCGGACTAGTTTGACTAGCTTCTTCTCCGCTGTTGCCGTACTCTTGTTCTTCATCTCCTCCTCGATCATGTTTGGTATTTATAGCTAAAAGATCAGGGCAACTCTTCGTCTTTAGTCCCGGTTGGTAGATTGAACCGGGACTAAAGGAGCGTTGATCCGTCTCGCGTCGTCGTGAGCAGCAAATCGACCTTCGATCCAAGCAGCCGCAAGACTTCTGTGATGATCTAACGACCGTCCCAAAAAGTGTTGGGAATGTTGTAGATCATCACAGAGCCTTGCAGCTGCTTGGATCCGACCGAGGGGCATGGCTACCACTTCCACCACCACCACTCCCACCTCCTCGGCAATTCATTATTGTGTCACCCAAATCCAGTGACTGGATTCAACCTACCTGAGGGCTTGTGTTTCCAACAGCATCGTTGTTTTGTCTTTATTCACCGACCTACAGGAGGTGGATCCAATGGCTGGCCGGTGAACAAAGACAAAACAATAATGCCAGGGAACATGCCAGCAGGTAGGCTAAATCCAGCCATTGGGTTCGGTGGCAAAGATAGACGCTCGTTGTGTGCCGTTCGCTGCAGGGACGTCGCTATTTATAGGCGATTAGAAGGTGTACCTGTGGATGAGGTGGGAGTGCAGAAAGAAACACACCCCTGATCCAACGGCTCACAAGCGCTTGAAAGAAACACACCCCTGATCCAACGGCTCACAAGCGCTTGAAAGAAACACACGATCCGTGTGCTTCTTTAGTCCCGGTTGGTAACACGAACCGGGACTAAAGGCGGGCATTGGTCCCAGTTCATGCCACGAACCGGGACTAAAGGGTATTTTGGCGCGCACCTTTTCGGTGCACACGATCCAATAGCTCACAAGCACTCGAAAAATAAATAATAAAAAGATAATGATTTTCAAATATTGGAACATTTTAAAAGAAACTAGAAAAAAAATTGATTTTCAAATAATAAAAAGAAACTAGAAAAATAAATAATAAAAAGATAGTGATTTTCAAATATTGGAACATTTTAAAAGAAACTAGAAAATTATATGACTTTTTAAAGAATAAGAAGAAACTATAAAAGAAAACAGAAAAGAAACAAAAAAGAAACCAGAAAAAGAAACTATAAAAGAAAACAAAAAAGGAAAAAAAAGCCTTTGGTCGCGGTTGGTAACACCAACCGGGACCAAAGGCCCGCTCGGCTTCGCGCGCATATTTTCGCGGCCCGGGGGGACCTTTGGTAGATTGAACCGGGACTAAAGGAGCGTTGATATGTGAGCCGTTGGATCAGAAGCACATGGATCGTGTGTTTCGTTGGAGCTCTTGTGAGCCGTTTGATCGGAAGCACACGGATCGTGTGTTTCTTTAGAGCGCTTGTGGGCCGTTGGATCAGGGTGTGTTTCTTTCGAGCGCTTCTGAGCCGTTTGATCGGAAGCACACGGATCGTGTGTTTCTTTAGAGCGCTTGTGGGCCGTTGGATCAGGGTGTGTTTCTTTCGAGCGCTTCTGAGCCGTTGGATCTCAAGCAGAAGATATGGCACACATATCAACGCTCCTTTAGTCCCGGTTCAATCTACCAACCGGGACTAAAGATGAAGAGTTGCCCTGATCTTTTAGCTATAAATACCAAACATGATCGAGGAGGAGATGAAGAACAAGAGTAGCCCTGATCTTTAGAGCGCTTGTGGTGGTGGTGGAAGTGGTAGCCATGCCCCTCGGTCGGATCCAACCAGCTGCAAGGCTCTCTCATGATCTACAACATTCCCAACACTTTTTGGGACGGTCGTTAGATCATGAGAGATGTCTTGCGGCTGCTTGGATCGAAGGTCGATTTGCTGCTCACGACGACGCAAGACAGATGCGCAAGCTTCCGGATGGGCAAAACCAGTGTTGGATCAGCCACATGACAACCGGTAGTAATGGGCTTCTGTTTTTTTCTCTCTTATTTTTTCTTTGCCGTAATGACCACATGGGCAATTAGGTATTGAAACATTTGAAAAGAAACTAGAAAAAGATATGATTTTCAAATAATAAAAAGAAACTAGAAAATAAATATTAAAAAGATAATGATTTTCAAATACTGAAACATTTCAAAAGACACTAGAAAAGATATGATTTTCAAATAATAAAAAGAAACTAGAAAAATAAATATTAAAAAGATAATGATTATATGACTTTTTAAATAATAAAAAGAAACTATAAAAGAAAAAAGAAAAAGAAACAAAAAGAAACCAGAAAAAGAAAACAGAAAAAGAAACTAGAAAACAGAAATAGAAACAAAAAAAGAAAAAAGAAAAAAAACTAGAAAACAGAAAAAGAAACAAAAAAGAAACCAGAAAAAGAAAACAGAAAAAGAAACTAGAAAACAGAAATAGAAACAAAAAAAGAAAAAAGAAAAAAAAGGCCTTTGGTCCCGGTTGGTAACACCAACCGGGACCAAAGGCCCGCTGGGCTTCACGCGCATTTTTTCGCGGCCCGGGGGGACCTTTCGTCCCGGTTGGTGTTACCAACCGGGACCAAAGGGTCTTTGGTCCCGGTTCGTGGCTGGAACCGGGACCAAAGGTCCTTTCGTGGTGATTTGGGTGGTTCGGCCGCAAAAATTTCCTCATTCGATCTCATTTCCCCGCGCGCCCTCTCCCCTGCCGCCAGGCTGCTCCGCCGCCGCGCGCCCCTCCTCCTCCGACGCGCCGCTGCATCGCTGCTCCGCCGCCGCGCGCCCCTCCGCCACCGACGCGCCGCTGCATCGCTGCTCCGCCGCCGCGCTCCCGTCCGCCCTCTCCGTTCCCCGGCCGCTGCATCGCTGCTTCGCCGCCGCGCGGCCCTCCGCCACCGAAGAATCCCCTCTCCTCTGCGCGCGCCGTCCTCCCTCTCCGCCACCGCCGTCCTCCCTCTCCGCCACCGCCGTCCTCCCTCTCCGCCACCGCCGTCCTCCCTCTCCGCGCGCCGTGCTCCGCCGCCGTGCGCCTCGCTCCCGTCGTGCTCCACCGCCGTCGCCCCCCCCCCCCCGATCTCCTCCGCGCCCGGCCGGTAAGCCCCCCCTCCTCCACTTAATTGTTCACTGCTAGATGTTCACTGCTACAAATTTTGCACTTATCATGTGGTGATTTTGTTCCTTTTGTCTCTTTGATAATTCTAATTTGTTTAGCTCGCTGGATACAGATGCAAGCATTTGTGTCAGATTTTTTTATAGTGAATTCATGTATGTAGAAATTTCCTCCTTTCCATAAATTGGTATGTGCAATATGCACAGAACCAAAATTTGGCATTCCCGTGTGTGTGGCATCAGACTGCATACTGCTAATTAATTCATGCTTAGTTGATTGTATAAAAGAAATTTATACACAACATTTAGTTGAGATAACTGGATTAATTTTCTGTAGTAACAATATAGAAATACTATGACTTCTTTTCCAATCTTTGATGATCACAAAGTATGCGCATCCAATTTCCTGTCACCTTCCAGTCCCACACACACACACCACTAAACAAGTATGCTAGCTAGCAAATATGAGGCGTGCGGCTCATCCATGCATTCAATCTAGCCGAGAAAATAAGTGCAGGTTGAGATCAGTTGGAATTACTCACGTCAATTTATAAGCTCATGATAGCAAATTTAGCTAAGTTAGAAAATTGTTGAATTTGCTGCTGCTTTTAGGGTTAGTAATTTAGTTAGTTAGTTTTAGTTAGTAGAAATTAGGTGTGTAGTTTAGGTACATTTTTGTGTTGTTTTTGTAGTATAGGAAATTTAGTGGTAGGAAATTTAGTGCTAGAAATTTAGTGTTAGGAAATTTAGTGTTAGAAATTTATTAGAAATGTTATTAGAAAAATTTGCTAAGTCAATTTGGAATGATTTAGTGTTAGCTGATTTTGCTGTTATTAATGAGCCGAAAGAAATAATGTTGTCTTCCTGGCTATTCTTAATGCAAGCCGATGATTAGAATAGTCCATTATGCTTGCAAGAAGACTGTCTACAGAACCAAGGGTAAATGCAAGAACAATGCATTTATTTCTACTTCGTTCTTGTAGGCACTCTTTTTGCTGACTAATGGCTTTGACATATGAGGCTTCAGATGTAAAACCACGTTCCCTATGCTTAGGCTTCATATTTATTTATGATTTTAGGCTTCATATTTGTGTAAATAAATATTTATCCAAAATCCTATAATTTTAGGCTTCATATTTATTTGTATGATAGAATTGTGTACTCTGATGTTTTAAAAAAACTCTAACCCCGGATAACTTTGATGACCAATGAATAAAGAGGTTTTTATTTTCCAGGTTAGCAAGCGACAGACTTGGAAAGGTTTGTGCAGAAGATGGACATCGACAGAGATGAGGAGGCCGAACTGCGAATCATGGATTTTATAGCAGGACGTGCGGCCGCGCCTGTCGGTGAAGAAGATGCCTTCACCGGCGAAGATGACGGCTCCCAATTTCTGAACGATTCCGGTGAGGGGGTTCAGGAAGAAGAAAATGATAGAGAGGGGGAAGAAGTGCCCATTACAAACTCTGGCGAGGTATAATAAGCCTATGTACATCGATCACACTAGATGTATTATTTGAGTTGTATATTGTTGTTATTAACGAACCATTTTTTTCTTTTAGCCCTCCGGATCATCCACATCTACTGCATTGCCAAAACGAGGCCCGACGAAGCCGTTGAAGGAGGGTCGTAGGATAGTGATCAACACAGTTAGTGCTAGTGGGGAACCTTTGGAACCCATGGACAACCGCCGCAAATACATTAATCAATGCGGGGTTATTGTAAGGGACATTGTCCCGATCAACCTTGAAGAGTGGATTAAGCCGAAGGATGTAAACAACCCAGCTACTTATGTCGAGGAGAGGCTAAAAACATCGTGTTGGAACACGCTCTTAACAAAGGTCAGCCTACCGCCAGATCTGCCGGTTCCCCTAATGGACAAAGTGAAGGAGTGGTCGCTTAGTAAGATGGCCGAACAATTCCGGACGTGGAAGAAAAACTTATGGAAAGCTTATATAAAGGCCGGGGAGAAGGATCCAGATTTCACTGGAGCACTAGTGAAGATTAAACAGCAGTGGCCCACATTTGTGGAGCAAAGAAAATCGGAGGGCGCTCTGGCCCGATCGGTTCAAAATAAGTTAAATGCTGCGAAGAAGGAATATCACCACCATTTGGGGGCAGGTGGCTACAGGGCTGCCGTGCCTAAGTGGGAAGCCTTTGAAGCACGACTGCTTGATAACGGGATCATTCCACAGACACATGACTGGCCCCCGAGGTCCAAGTTTTGGTTGTTCGCACATGGGGCAGGGTTGGACCCACAGACAGGAAAGATTATTGCTCAGGGAAAATGGAAGGCAAAAATTGAGTATATAACCAAACAACTTGAGGACGCAATAGATAAAGTTCGCAGGGGAGAGTACGTCCCTGACAGAGAGAATGACGAGCTGACACTAGCACTCGGGAATCCTGAACACGTTGGACGATTACGAGGCTATGGAGCCGGTGTCACCTTGAAGCAAGGTTTTCCGGAAGACGCTGATACTTATAGAAGCCGTCAGAGAAGAAAGAAGCAGGAGTCTGACCGGTTATCAGCACTGGAACGCAAGGTGCAGGAGCAGCAGCAGCGACTCGACTCAATTAGTAAGCAAAATGAATCTGATCCTCGACTCAAGGTGCAGGTGCAGGAGCAGGAGCAGCTGCATGTACAAGCCGCCCCATCTGATCAGCGGAAAAGCAGCGTGGGTTCCACTCATTTGGAAATTTCTCAATTTCAACCGGCGGCTCACTACCCCGTGGATGATATCACGGAGAAGACAGACTGTGAGCTACACATGTCAATGAAGAACATGTCTTTCAAGGTGGCGGTCGGCTATGCTTTACCTAATCCAGCTGGAGCAAGCTACCATCTCGAAGGGATTCCACAGGGCTATGCTCGTGTCGGGGTGGATCAAGTTGTGCCGTTATATGCTAATCTGGAACTTGACATTCCCGGAGGTGACGGCGAGAAGACACTAGGAGAAGTCGAGAAGGGTATCGCTCTCTGGAACAAGGAAAACATCGTGTTTCCGAACTTCACTCCTCGATCCAGCAGACCCCCACCTCAAGATCCATCCCCCCACCTAATGATCCATCCCCCCCACCACATGATCCATCCCCCCCACGTCAAGATCCATCCCTCCCACCGCAAGATCCATCCCCCCCACCTAAGGATCCATCCCCCCCACCTAAGGATCCATCTCCCCCGCCTAAAGATCCATCCCCCCCACCTAAGGATCCATCCCCCCCACCTAAGGATCCATCTCCCCCGCCTAAAGATCCATCTCCCCCACCTAAAGATTCATCCCCCCAAGATATATCCTCCTCACATGAAGATCCATCCCTCGATGCCCCATCCGTCGCGAGTCCATCGCGCGCGACGTCCCGTCCTTCAATTCCGCCCCGGGAAAAAACCTTCTCGTCAAAGCGGAAACTATCCTTCACGTCGACGCGTGCAGATAAGTTATCTCGAGCGGAACGCGAGTTGCTAAAGCCTGTTCCAAAGAGACCTTACGACTTGACTCCAGAGGAGCTCGAGGAGTCGGTGTGTGCCCATATTACAGAACAGTTAGCTCCGAAACGGCCCCCGCCTAGAGAGAAACTGGATCCAGAAAAAGTTAAGACATTTATGAAAAATTTCAGCAATCCCCGGCCAAAGTCACCTCCATTGGCAGATGACTATGATCGTGTCATGCTGAAGACAATTAGTCAAGAGGCCGAGGAAAAGAAGGCTGCCTATCTCCTAAAGAAGCAGAAGATGAAGGAGGACAAGGAGGCGGCAGATCGACTAAAGAAGGAGCAGTTCTATGCTGCAAAACGCGGGAAACAAGTGGCCCAGCTCGGAGAACAGGCAAAAAAGTCGATATCCCCGCTGAAGGTGATCTCAACTAAAACAGTTGCCCAGCTCGTACAACCACAGCAACAGTATCAGTATGCATGGACATATAAACCCGGGAAGTCCCTGGTCAGACCTGAGGAGATCAGTTCTCTATCATACCAATTGCGTCGATTGCATCACTGGTACGAGAAAGCTGCAGCGGCCGGGCATGAAGCTTTTTGGGTGAGTTATAAGAAAAAGCATTACTTCACGGATGACTTGTTATATATTCCGTTCCCCGAACTGTTTCAGTTATTCAATCAAGATGCCCTCAACACAGCCATCGTCAGTTCCTATTGTTTGTAAGTGATTTAGTTATTTCTGCAATTTAATTAAGTCTTCAGCTCTGCACGTTCATTGCCTTTAATTATCTCACTATATTCTTTTGTATTGTAGAATGATGATTGTCGAATGCAGAAAAAAGGGCATCTATGACACTGGGTTCATTGACCCAAATTATATTAATGAAGTGACCGTAAAATACAATTGGAAGACCACCCAGGATAGCTTGGTCAATTGGTTAGTGAACCAAAATACCTGCGGAGAAATACTTTTTCCTTACGTCTTCGAGTGAGTGTTACCTTCTACCCATTCTATTTTGCTTTGTATATCTTTAGTGTAACCGATGAGTCATGGACTTATAAACGTGCGCAGTTTCCACTGGATTCTGCTAATCATTAGAGTTGACCAAGGAGTCGTTCAAGTCATGGACTCGCTAAGGAAACCAATGGAAAAGTACCAAAGCATTCAAGATATGCTCCAGAGGTAATTTCAATCATTATCGCTCTATATCGACCTCTGTCATTCATTTTCTGATATCAACTAATCAATAACTTCTTTAATCATTTTTCTATTGGCGGGCAGTGTTTGGAAACGGTTCATCAAGAAGGTTCCAGGGGAGTGGAAACCGGAGCTGTATTTTTATACCACCAACGTAAGTAGTACTATATATATAGGTCCATTATGAAGCAACTTTTTAATTCTAGTTTCAATACCATTATGAAGCTTGACTATTATTTGATTAAATTCTATTTTTTTGTAAAGTGGTGTCTGAGGCAGGAAACTGGGACAAATTTATGTGCATACTATGTTTGCGAGTACATACGCTCTTTTGTCTCTGAGCGGGATAGAGAACAAAGAACGCGTGATGTATGTATACACTCTTCTCACTTTTTATTACCATGCATATTGTGTTGACTTCCATCCATAAATTATTTTATTATGATTTCATATATATATAGTTATAAACAACTCACATATTCATATTGATCTAGATGGAGAGAATGCGGGACCAGCTCATACCATCGAAGCGCCTAAAAGCACTTCAAGAGGAAATTGCGGGATTTTTTAACTCCGCGGTCCTGAAGAGAGATGGAGAATTTTTTCACTCGGCAAATTTTGTTTTGCCCGAGGACATGTAATTGACATCATCTCGACGTGTGAGAAACATTATGTCGGCGTGTGACGTTATGTATGTATATATGAAACATGATCTCGACGTGTGAGAAACGTTATGTATGTATATATGAATCAAATATTAATGGTAGTACCACTGACACGACACGACACGACGTGGCACCGGACACGGCGACACGGCACCTATTGATTTCAAATCCCCCGAAAAAAAAAGCATTTGGTTAAACCCCCCCCCCCCCCCCCCCACAAAAACCCTAAACCCTAAAACCCTAAAAAAAGTGAAACGCCCATTGGTCCCGGTTGGTAATACCAACCGGGACCAAAGGGTGCCCGCCATGCGCGCCCTGCCGTGCCCACGTGGAGGCCCTTCCATCCCGGGTCGTGGACAGCCGGGACGAAAGGCCACCCCCCCTTCAGTCCCGACCCTTTAGTCGCGGGCCCAAAACCGGGACGAAAGGCCCTCTGGACCCGCGACTAAAGGCCTGTTTTCCACTAGTGACTCATGATATGTCTTTACTGTACCTATGGAGATTTAATTTATGGAGACACTAACCACTCTAATCAAGTTTTATGATGAGTTATGTGTGAAGAGAACTTTCAAGTGGAAGAGTTGAGGGACATAAACAAAGATCAAGAGGGACAAACACTCAAGCTTGGGGATGTTACCCCTAGGCTCACCCTACATATATCAAGTAAGTACAAGAATTTAAGCTTGGGGATGCCAAGCCACCTCACTCCAACCATTTTGATACCAAGTAAGTAAACCTAGCTATATGGTTATAAAGAAAGCGCTTTACGGGAGGCAACCCTGTTGTTGTTTTTTTGTCCTCTTTCTGTAACAAGAGACTTAGTTTTTAGTTTAGTTCCTGGATTTTTTAATAAAGTGCCAAGTTTACCCATTTTGGTTTGAAAAAAGTTGCTATTTTGCATGCGGAGATTTCATTCCAGCGCAAGTCTGTGCACGGTTTGATTTTTCATTCCTATTCTGTAACTCCAAATGATCTTAGATTTTTACGGTAACTGCAACTTTTCATCCTTTGTATGCCTGAATTTTTTCAGAAATTTTCGAGAAGTTTAAGTAGGACAGAAAAATACGTTTTGCTGCTGCTGTTTTTCTAGACAGATTCTGTCCAATATTGTTTGATGCATGTTTTAAACTTTTAACTTGAATCTTGTTGATTCAATTGAGTTTATTAATAGGCATACAACATTATACACTTTCTGGACATTCATATGAATTTTTGTCTTAGTATTATCAGCAGCAAGTAATGCATTTGTCTATCACTACTAATGTCACCCCACAGAAAAGAAATGGGAGAAACAGTGTTTTGAAGTTTTTTTCACAGGGATTAGAGGAGATGCACCAAGAGCTATCCAAGAATGGTGAAAGCCATAAGATTGGGTATGTTAAGACAACCCCACTGGACCAACACACTCTCGGTTTGCACATGTCTAACTTCTGTTTTTCTATCAATGCACTTTATCGCATAAACTTGGAGCGTCTTTTGTTTGTTAGTTTAGTTTTTATTTTGAGACCACCACTATCATTTATATATGAGAGAGCTACTGGAAGTTTAGGTTGAATTAAGTTGCATGCTTTTATATGATTGGGAAAAAGGGATATCTAAGTTGATTTTTAATGACACATATAGTTGCATGATTCATGAGCTTCTTTATGAGTAATAATTTGCAAATGCTTTATCATGAGCTATCTTTTATTCATGTTTTGATGTTGTATGTTATTTCACCTTGTTTGACATGAATTAGTTAGTTCTACGGACACTCATGCATGCATCTAGATGGTCATCTTTCTCCCTTTTGCTAGCCCAAAAATTCCAACAAGTAAAAACCTGTTTCCAACACCTTCAACCCAAGTTTTTCCAGTGAGTCCACCATATCTACCTATTAGCTTTATGCTATTCCAAGTATGTTTATCATGTTATTTGTGTTATCTATGCCTCTAAATGAAAATGATGATGTTATTTATTGTAATGGGAAAAGTTGGTTAAAAAGCTCTCGCGAACTTGATGCACACTTTACTTTTATTGCATTCAATAAAGATGAACCATTGTGATTAATATTATGATGATAGTGGCTTGATAAATGTTTAAGGTTGGGAGTTAGCCCATATGTGTTGTCACATGCAAAGCTTTCAACATGTTCCATTATCTATTTAGTTGATATCATGTACTTTTGTCTATGGATGCCTATCATGACGAAATAATGTGGAAATAGAGTTAAATTTAAATGAGTTTGTATAAATGGTTAGAGAGAATCCTGGGCCGCTAATCTAAGCCATGCATCATTCATGGTGGAAATCTACTTACATGCTATTTTGAACTCTCTGTGATACACCCTACAATAAAAAGCTACATCAAGTGGTAAATAAAGAGGGTGTTGAGATTGTTCATTATGTTTGTTTGTCTTGTTGTTTTGATATGGGCTTGATCCATATCATGGGTCAAGAGGCACCCCAGTTGAGACTCTTGATGATACCGTTATTACTTACAATGATAGATAACTTAAACTTGCTCTGTTTCCCAAGTTGAGTAATCATGGTGTAGGTACTTGTATTCAAGGGGCATGAGACATCTAACCTTTACTTTATCAAGGCCACTACTCATATTTGCTTTCACATTCAACTTTAATCATTCAAGATGCTATGATAGGGGAATGAGAGCTTGACACCAAGTATTACCATTGCATTCAATAACTTAAGTAGAATAGTTTGGAGGATAGATGAAACTTATGCATGCTTTACCTCTAATTATTTATACATCTTTTCCAAAGTGTCCACCTTTTATATTCAGATTTTCTACACTCTATGGACCACAAGTATGCAAAAGTAAGAATGTCCATAGTACTATCTTTTATGTTGCACTTTGTGAACTATCATTGATCATCTTTTCATTGAATATTTGATATCACTTTATAAACTGTTTGCATATTGCTACTTCTTTGAAATAATGAATCATTTGACTTTATGTAGCAGTAGCAATCATCTTGTATATCCATGTTGTGATTATATTGCAAAGTTCATGTTAGTTTTATCACTTTCATACTCGAGGACGAGCATGAGTTAAGCTTGGGGATGTTGATGCATCTAAAATGCATACATGAACTTTGCACTATAATAGTTATATTCCATTCATATTTGCATCATATAAGGGGTATATTACTGTTATTTAATGATTTTTGGTAATTTATAATGATTTCCCCTTTATATGGAATTAATCCTGCGTAGGCAGAAAACCCCTATTTCTTTCTTTATTTGTTTCAGGACCTTAACGACGTCATAATGAGCTATAAATTTAGGGGGGGGTCATTATTTTGGAAGGAGAAGATTTAGGAGCGAAAGAAGTCAACGAACGGAGGCCGGAGGACCAAAAGGGGGGGTCCCACGCGGCTACAGTACCAGGCCGCGTGGGCCCATCCAATTTGGCCCTCGTGGCCCCGTTTGCATCGATTCTTCACCCAGAAGCATCCTCGTGACCTAAAAACGCCTATATAAAAGGTCCCCTGACGTTTTCCAGAGGGAGGTGGCGGAGAAACGCAAAACCAGAAACAGAGAGGCAGAGGGCTGCCGCCGGAGAAGATCGGAGGGGGGAAACGCCGCCGGAATCCACCTCCGGAGGGCTCCACCCCCCTCCGGCGTGATCATCATAAACATCTACAGCAAGATCGTCTCCACTCCGGGCTGCACCTCTTCATCAACCTCTCCATCAAGCTCCTCATCTCCACGATGAAGGGGGAGTAGTCTCCCTCGGGGCTGAAGGCTCATGCCGGTAGCTATGTGGTTTATCTCTCTCTCCCATGGTGTGATCTTTATGTGATCATGAGCTTTGTAATCTAGTTGAATCTATAGATGGTACTCTTCTTTATCTTATGAATTATGCTACTCAAGTGGTTTTATTGATGTGATTGCCGGAGTCACCTTTGTCCCATGGTGTGAAGTTGACAGTGCGTGCACCATGTGTGGCTCTTAGGCTAAAGATTACATGAATACTTATCATGAGTTATTATTTGTGTTGGGTGTCTCTATGATATTGTGGTGTTTGTTAGTACTATGTTTGGATGCGAATAGTGACCGCATGAAGTGTCCATAGATGTGGAATACGAACTTTAAGGTGTGCTTTTTGTAGCCCTACATAATGGATTGGTGTTCTTTATCCGACCAGAAATTAATTCAGAGTAGCATAATGAGGAGGAATTATCTATGTATTCAATTATATTATTATTGTTGAGAGTGTCCACTAGTGAAAGCATGATCCCTAGGCCTTATTTCCAAAGCACCCTTGTTCCCTTGTCTTGTCCTCTTGCATTAAAGAGGATTGGGACACTTTCACACTCCTGTTTTGTTACATCAAACTTCCATCCATTAAATCAACCACCTTGTTCTATAAACTTGTTTAGTGCATAATCAACTAAAACTTGTGACACTTTAGTTGTAGGGAATAGATAACTTTTCCTTCTTGCTCCTGCGGATCGATACCTTACTTCCACATTGAATTGTGCTACAGTGATTCCTTGCTCTTGGGGATTATCAGTAAACATTGGTTCACTTTCGTTGTTTGCTTGAAGCATAAGGTCTTCATTTTTCTTGATTCCTTATTTGGCAAAGAAGATTATTTTCACACGTCCATTAAGAATGTTCTTTTAAGTTTTTCTTTCATGAATTTTTTTGTTTGTTTTTGGTATACATAAGCAGGGTTTTTCTTTCATGAATGTCCATTAATTATTTTTATTATATTCTTTGTTGTTTTCTAGATCAACAACTTTGTGAAACTCTGGAAGCTGACCTTCAAAACTGATGACAACCCATTTAAAAATTATGGAGCCATGTATGCTAATGTCCCGAAACAAGATAATCCGTAAGCAATTTTTTGTTCCATCCTTTCTTGTAGTTGATGTGATTATATATTATTTCTTGAACCATGATTATATTTTATTTATTTACTTATTTTTGTTTTATCGATTTTTTTTTGGGAGTGCAGCCATGATTGTGGTGTTTTCACAATGAAATTCATGGAGGATTTCAAAGCTGAGGTTGACACTCGCAATCTCACTTATTGTTTGGTCTTTAGTCTCATATTATTGAGTCACTTAGTGTCTCAGTTTTGTTTTTATCTTTTCATTGTAGCTTAGTTTCCTTGTGTTACTACCATAGCTTAGTTATTTTTTCTTTTGGGGTTTTTGGGTGGGTAACTCCGCCTATCATCTTTTTAAAGTTGGTAGCCGGTTCCAAGCCCGGGTAAAGGAGGAGGAACCTTTTTTTTATTTTTGTGAGCGACCAGACTAGAGTTTCAAAAAATTTTGTGTCAATGAAAAACCCTTTGATGGCAGCAAACCCTTTGAAAAGTCTTACTCAGTCATTTATTTTTGTTTTCCGTGTTCATTGATTATTTATTGTTTTCCGCGCCTCATTGGTTCAGTGTTCAGTGTTGCAGTCCTCCCTGACTTTTTTTTGGTTCAGTGTCTCATTGATTCAGTGTTCACAGTATTGGTTCAGTGTTTCATTGTTTCAGTGGTCACGCTATTGATTCAGTGTCTCTGTGTTTCAGACTTTTTCTATTCAGAGTTTCTTAGTGTAGCATGTGTTTAATGTCATCTAACTGACACACCTTTTTTTTGCTGGCATGTATTCAGTGTAGCATGTTTTTAATGGCACCATTTTTCCAGGCGTGAGTTTACTACCATTAGTTATGACCTTTCAATGTTTTCTGCAAACGTTGCATGGTACTATATATACTTCCAAGGCAGAACATACACCCATGTGCCAAGTCCATTCTCTCTGAGGCTTTCTTTTGGTGGTGCGGGAGAGAGTTGCTCATAGTGTTCTGTCCGTCTGATTTTTTGCAGAATGCTTTGCTACAGGTGTGGATCACCAGAGGGCCGATGCGATGAACGCTTGAGTTTAAGTAGCCCATTTTATGTCTACCTGACTAGTGATTTCAAGAAGTTCGTTGTGAGTTTCGAAACAATTATCATTTTTCTCTTATATTTCTCTTTTTTATATCCTCCATTTACTCTCTATTTTTTTCTTCAGAATGTGCCATGCCATGTGATGAAACATTTCAATCACGCAACTGGCAACTTGATAGAGACTCAAACCGCCGATGGACATCAGTATGATTTCAATATCAAGAAGAAAACTGGATTTCCAACTCGCTTGTATGGAGATGAGTACAAGTCCCTATTGGCTGATTATGATATGCATTGCGGAGACAAAATTTTGTTCGATATGAGTGGAGACCTCTGTCTGGACGATGCCATGATACTTATCACGTTGGAAGCAGCCAATGGTGAACCAAAGAACAAGGTTCAAGGTATTTTATGTTTTTCATTTCGAAATCATTTTTCTTTCCTTTTTTTCAATCATTGTTCTTTTGATTTTTTTTGCAGGTTATGGTGTTCAAGATGATGGAGATATGCCAGAGAGTGTGTTCTCCAGCGGGGTTCAGTTAACCGAACAGCAGTGGGATAGACACAATGCTATCATGTTGGCTTTTGGTGCTGGTGTAGGCGCTAGTTTTGTGCACTGCCTGTCTCGCACAGACTACTTGACAAGTTTTTCTTATATGCCAAATTACCCTGCTTTTTACCTTCTTTCTTGTTTTGTATTTCAGTTAGTTATTTTTTCATTTGTCATTTTTAGAGGATACCAAAGGCCGTCACCGAAGCCCTAAACTTAGGTCCATCCGAACTTGTAGAGTTGGTAACATGTGATGGGGGAGGAGCTCAAGCTGAGTATGCCAGATGCTCTGATGGTAGGACAAGATTCATAACAGGTTGGGATCAGTTTGCTATGAAGAACAATCTTGCCCCCGGGATGGATGTCATGATGATGTTCTACGTGAACACGTGGCCCAGCGCAATGAAGATAATGCTGCATGTGCTCTAGATGTTTTTTACTCCAGCGATGTCATGTCTGCTATCCATTAATTTCCTGTTTTCTAATCTAGCACATTCAAAACTAAAGTTTGTATGAACTATTTTTATTCATTGACTTAGTCTCCAAGTGTTTGGTCGCTGTTTTTATTCATTTACTGCTTGGTTTTATCAGTCTCTTACTTTGTGTTACTACATAGCTTAGTTCTTGGGTTATTTTGGGTGGGTAACTCCGCCTACCATCTTTTTAAAGTTGGTAGCCGGTTCCAAGCCCGGGTAAAGGAGGAGGAACCATTTTTTTGATTTTTTGTGAGCGACCAGGCGAGAGTTGTGAAAACCCAGTAAATAATAATTTTCTGTAGCGCACATGGCAGCAAATGAACATGGAAAACAATAAGCACTTCAAGTTCATATTCTTTTTGTTGCACTTCATATTACAAAAATGTTTTTTGAGTCTAGAGCAAATACAAGATATTCTACTCTATTTTATTGGATTCTTCTCGGCTTCATGGCGCACTTTGCACGACGTTTGATGTAGATGCTGCCTCAGTTCCCACTTGATTTTCTTCAGTTACATCTGTTGTTTTCTTCTTTCTCTTTGTGTTTTTCTTTGCTGGCGAGTCTGTACCTGGGGTAACAACACATAAATATGTGAGTCTTTTTTGTTTTTGGTATTTAAGTGGTTTTTCATTTTCAAATCTGAAGCATTAAATATTTTTTTGTTACCTGCCCCTTTTGGTTTTGATTTTCTAGTCCTTTTAGGCTTCTCTGGCAAGTTGAAGACTAGGTGCAAGTTTTCACACTTCTTCCTTGTGTGGTCGTCACCACCACAGTGGCTGCACTTGTAGAACCTTTTCTTTTTTATCTTCTCTTTGATTGTTTCCATTCTTGGTCTCCCTTTTGTGTTTGCAACGTCAGGGTCAAGGATTTCAATTGTTGAGCTTGCTCCCTCCTGTAGTGATGCATTAAACAAGTTTGAAATTGTCCTTGTTGAAGCAAGCTGATCAGGTGCATGCGTCTCAGCTGTCCCCTCAGTCACTCTGTCCATAGCTTCCATATGATCCTCTATCCTCTCTACTTCTTGCAACAAGTACTGACACTTTTCCTTGCTTTTTGATCCCTTGGATGCGGTTTTAACCAATCTCCTTGATAGTAAGTTATACCTCAGACAATCATTGTCTATTTCTTTTGCAGGAGGTTTGTTGTAGTTCAGTTTCTTTGATTTTTTTTCTCCAACTTTCAATAATGTACTTCTCTGGAATCTTGTCCACCTCAAGGTGCAGCATCACCTTCAAAATGTGTGGGCACAATATGCCATCCTTTTCAAACTTGCAGCAAATACAGGTATATTCTTCCTCCTCCAAATTCACTTGAACTATGTAGTTCCTTTGTCTGTGCTCCTTAATATGATAGTTGCTTGCCTGAAACAGCACATAAACATGTCCTTTGATTTGTTCACGGAGATGCAACCTTGTGACATCAGTGAGACAGTACTGGAATTTCCTAAATATTGCTAGGTTGTACAGATCATGAGCTTGTCTCTCTATGTAGTATTTAGTCGCAAACTTTGTTGGGGGTACTATTTTGTGTTCCACATTGCGGTCACATTCATCCTCCGCTGCATGGATTGTATCCAGGATGCGCTGATATTCCCGTAGGAAGCTAGTCATGCTGAACTTGGCACCAACTCCCTTTTTGAATAATGCATTTGTCCCTTCACTTCTAGCTGTTGTTTGTATGAATGGGAAGAACTTCGTCTTGAAGTACACTGGAACATATCTTTTTCTTGATTTCCACATGTCTTCGAAGAATTTTACATTCCCTACATTGTGTTCTTCAATCATGTAACGCCCCAAGATCGGTACTATGCAGACTTTAGCGTTCCAGCCAAATCCGCATAATAATGATCCTAAAGGATGCCCACCAGGCATAACGTGCACGTCACAACACACACGTTATGCGGGTGGAATTGTGATAACATTACAACAGTTCTCGATGGAACCCACAAAACAACATATATACAACAACGACTCACCGAGTCAAGATCACACAAGATACAATACAAAGATCCAAATAACAACGGAAGCGGGTAGCGTCCGGCTACAGACAAGAAACAAATTGGACTAAGAGTCCTGAAGATAAACGAAGGCACCATATCCCTGCCCAGGCCAAGCCGGAGGGATTCCCAAGCTAACGTCGTCAGACTTCAAACCTGTCGGCTGCATTGGAATAGCAGCCCCGAAGGAATCAGTACTAGTAGAAGTACTGACAAGTAATACTCACAAGATATCAAAGCTAGAATTCTGGGGAAAGAGGGTTAGCGATTGAGGCGGCAAGCAGCACTAACAACTTATAGAGACACACTACAACTTCCGTCTATCAGAGACAAGGTAAGAGAGCGCATAAGAAACCAACTATACTACCCACAACATCAAAAACCCGCCCAAGTATTACTCCCTCGGTCAACCACCCACGAGGAAGCAATCAGGGCAACTCACATGGTGGACAAGTTTTATGGACTATTATTCAAGTAATCTATCTTACTAGTCAAGTTATAATCATTATAAGGTGCAAGTTGTCTATGATCTTTTTAGCCAACGCATTTCACCAAGTCGTTCATAACCGCGGACACGGCTTTTCGAAAAGATTTCACCCTGCAGGGATGCACCAATGAACCCACACGCATCGAAACACTCGCTTAGAGCTGTACCGGTGGAGCGTTCGACGCAATACTTCCCTTCTCTACAAACAAGTCCAGAGAGCCACCTAGCTAGGACTGATCCACCTTGAGAGTCCGACCGAAGCTTCGAGGTGGGCCTAACCATTGCGTGAATGGCTTCGGGAGGGAACACTCATACGATTGCCCCTCCTTCCACATGCGGTTAACGCACGGTCCGCAACATCTATCGAAATACCCGAACTACTTGTGGCATCTGGACAGGTTTGAGGATCCGGTAATAGATTGCGGGGAGGCCCATAGAACTCCCACATGTGGTTAGTGCGCTCAGTCTTGGATCAGCGAAAAAGAACTCGGGTCCTAGGCGACACTAGCAGAACAAAACGCCACGATTGGCCTTCCGTCGGTGCCTTATCTTTAATTAAGTTATTCCCATCGCAACAGAAATTAAAGATTACCATTTTAGTTGAGCCTAGCTATCATGTTATCAACAAGACTAGATAAAGAGATAACATGACTTAAGCAAAGCACCTAAGCATGCACTAGGACTCGCAAGGCTAACAAACAACAGGTTAATAGGATTAGGGATGGCACCCGCAGGGTATGGGTGCGGGTGGAGCCACCCCATACCCTTACCCGTGCCTTCCGTTGCCCATCACCCGTACCCATACCCGTAAGCGGGTACAATATTTTCCCATACCCTTCACCCGACAGGGTAAAGGGATACCCGCAGGTAAAAATACCCGCATTTACAACACATATCAATTGAGACAAAAAAAGAGCTAAGATAATATGACCATACATAGTCATAAACAGCAACACATAGTCCACACTATTAAATTCATTAACTCACAACAAAATATAGAAGTAATTTAACCATACATAAGGCCACAAAATAAGCATTACAATAAAGTGTTGGCACTATAACAAGTTCAACTAAAATAAACTCGAGCAATCCAGCAATAGGAAAAAAATCTGTGACACATCATCGATCGTGGCTCACCTTGAGTTGAACCGCCTACTGCCTATGCGGGATTAGAAAATTAGGTTAGTTTAATTAAACTAAGTCCCACTTAATAGAATTTATATGGGTACCAGGGCACGCGGGTATGGGTTATGCAATCCCATAGCCGTACCCGCTCTGCCCGATGGGCACAAGATTTTCCTATTTATATACCCATGGGTATTTTTTAGTCCCAAACCCTTACCCTAATAGGGTTTTACCCGCAGGGTACGCGGGCACAGGGTACCCATTGCCATCCCTAAATAGGATGTGTGGGTGTGGCTATATCATGGCTGCCAGGTAAACATGCATATAGGATCGAGACATAAGCATCGTGACATAAGGCTAGCAAGGAACAAAAGATAGGACGAGTAAGAGACACAAACAAGCAAAGATATCAAGGGAGTATCACTTGCCTGCATTCCGGTAGAGGTGGCAGAACATGTCGTTGCTCACATCAACTCAACGTCCTATTTCCGAAGAAGCAACGAACACTGGAAGCGCAAAAGATGCATTTTACTACTATGGAAAAAGAATCGGCATGTTGATGACATGATGCATGACAAATTAAATGTTGTCCAATTTGATCCCTAACACATGGCAAAGCATTTTAAATGGGATCGGTGCATAGTATAAATGCACCGGACAAAACCCCATAATTTAGTTGATTTAATTTGACTAAATGGATAAAGGTGCGATGTTAATTAAGCATGCATGATTTTATAAGTTACGCATATAGGTAGATAGGGCTAGGGTTGGGGTCACACATCGGATTCGGGGAAACTTCGGATTCAGAGCCACCGTCTTCGGACCGGAGTGGAAGTAGTCGAAGTAGTTGTCGTAGTCAAAGTAGTCGAGGTAGTTGTCCGTCCGGAGTCGAAGTAGTCGAGGTAGTCGACATCGTGGAAGTAGCCGAAGTAGTCGACGTCGTGGAAGTAGTCGTCGTCGTGGCGGACCTTGGCGTTCTGGGCTTCGGGGTCGACGGGGTCCACGATGTCGGGGTACTTGGTCTTCGGGCTTCACGGCGTCGGGAACGGGAACGGATAACTTGGCGGGTACTAGTCGGAGAAGATATTGTCGTTGCACGGAGTCGTGGAAGAACTTGTCGTATCCCCGTTCACGGTCATCGTACTCGGTCTTCGGCTTCACGACGGGAAACGGGGAACGGAGAACTCGGTCATCGGCGAACTCCGGGCTTCACGACGGAAACGGGAGTGGCTTCACGACGGGAACGTGCACGGGAACCGGCGTCGGGAACGGAAAACGGGGGAACTTCAATGGAGACAGGCACGGAGATCTTGCGTCGGGAACGGCTTCACGACGGGAGCGTCCGGGTTCACGACGGGAAACGGGATTCGGCTTCACGACGGGGACGGAGAACTCGTCGGGGAAACACAGAGGCGACACACACAAGCAGCAGCAACCGACTACCTGCAGGGGACACGCACGGGCACCGGGTGGACGAGGACGCACGGCAGCGAAGAGCTCAGAGGAGGCCGGGGGCTTGGACTGCCAGCGCAAGGAGGCCACCGGAGATGGACAGCAGCAGCACATGCAAGGCAAACAACGACGGGAGGTGGATGAGGAGGCGCTCCGCGCGGGAGGAGTAGGAGGAGGGCCGGTGTCGGGGATATGGGACACGGGTACCCGCAAGGAGGATCAACGAGGCCCACCAGGAGGAAGCCCAGCAGGCCGACTCTAGTTAGAATAGGAAAAGGACTCACCTTTCCAACTTGTAATAGATTAGCCGAGTCCTAAGAGGACTCTACTTGTAAGCCGGCCTCCTCCACCTTTATAAGGAGGGGCAAGGCGCCCCAAAGAGGGCACGACCCAATAGGCCTAGACAAGCTAGACAGACCCAACACAACTGGGATAGAGCCCGATAGATCTAGACAAGAGGAGCCGCCTCATCGGCGACTTCCACCATGAGAGGAATAAGACCTAGCCACAAACAGCACGTAGGGGTATTACCGGATGATGTTTCCCGGGCCCCGAAGCTGTATAAATCTTGTCTCCCGTGTCGTTCGTCCACTAACCCACATCGGCGATGCCCGCGCGCACATAGCCCCGTATCTTCACCGTCGGTTCATACCACGACATTTGGCGCCCACCGTGGGGCTAAGTGCGCGTGGATTCAAAATTCGATGGGTCAATCTTCATCAACAATGGCGACGAGTTCAACGTTACGACTAGCTGCAACTTCAACAACCACAGCCGGCAAGGTTCACCGTCACGCGGCAGACTATCTTGCCGAAAACTTTCATCTCAATGGCCGGGGGCTCGACTCCAGCACCGCCCCTGGCTGGTCGCTGTACAGCGGGAGCCTCTCCATCTACAATATTGATACTACACGACCTTACTAGTTCTTCCTGACAAGTCGTCAATGATCAGTCGAGTCCGACCGTGATTAGCATGAAGGCGAAAGACACAAACGTATCAAGTCAGTCCGACCGTGATTAGCATGAAGGTTCACGTTATTCAAGCAAAGGAAATCAAATCAGTTGGACCAAATCACAAGGGCGATTGGTACTGCCCTCACGTGGAAAGAAAAAAGAAAAAACAAAGGCGGGTCATGTGCTACAACTCAACGTGACATACGGAAGGAAAAAGAAGCCGCGTACTACTCTACTCGGAAGAAGCAATCAAAAAGAAAGAAAAGAGATATGGATTAAAGGCACGCAATTCAAGGAACCGGCCAGAACAGAAGAAACCGAGTCCTATTGGTACTGCACGTACATGCAGATCACGAAAGAAGGAAAGCCGGGTCAAGAGGACTCGGACAGCAAGGCGAGCCGGCAACCGGGTCTAGTGGACTCGAACGACTTCGACGACAACAGTTCGTCGACTCGTAAGCATCATCGGTTACAAAAAATAACCAGCTAAGTCGCCTTTTTATTTAAATTTCATATTTTATTCATTCAGTTAAATTATATAAAGCAACCCCTTTAAGTTAATTCCGGGTTAATTCCGAGAGCTATGTATCTGGTTTATGAAGAAATTGCAGAGATAATCCAGAAGATTACAAAGTAAGTTTTAAATAATGCAAGGGGGCTAATATGAGTTGAGAACCGTTATTATCTCAGAAAATTCTAGGTGGCATATCAAATCGATTCTTGTAGGCTTAATATAGCCAAATCTCAAAGTTGGGTTTTTTAAACCCGCCAAGGATTTCTCAAAAGTCGAGCTATTAAAAAGCTCGCATCAGATTTATTTAAAGTCGGGCTATCCATTGCTCGCAACAGATTAATTTAAAGTCGGGCTATCCTTTGCTCGCAATGGATTTCTCAAAAGTCGAGCTATTGCTTGCACCGGATTTTTCAAAGTCGAGCTATCTATTGCTTGCACCGGATTTTTCAAAGTCGAGCTATCTATTGCTTGCATTGGATTTTTTTCAAAGTCGAGTTATATATTGCTCGCAATGGATTTCTTTAAAAGTCAAGTTTTTTATAACTTGCATCAGATTTATTGGAAAGATTTAGTTACACCCACAAAGGGATTTCTAAAAAATATCAATGTCTCTATACTCCAGCTTATATATCACCAACGAGCTCAGAGAGCTCCGCAACACCAACGAGCCCAGAGAGCTCCGCAACACCAACGAGCCCAGAGAGCTCCGCAACACCAACGAGCCCAGAGAGCTCCGCAATACCAACGAGCCCAGAGAGCTCCGCAATACCAAACGAGCCCAGAGAGCTCTGATTAGTATGATCAAGGTGATAAAGCCGGCTTCTCTACAGTAAGAGTTTTGCCGAGACACCCAGTAAGTGCGCCTTTATTAACTTTGATCATTAGGTCCTTGGGGGCTTGTCTTTCAGGAAAAAGCCAAGCTTTAGACTCATTGACCTGGCAAAGAAGCCAACTTATTCCTTAGTTTTATCTGGTAAGTCAGATGCATCCTGTACAACAAACTGGCTGCTAATTAGCAAAGACCGGGCAGGGCCTACTTATTCATCAGTATAAAACTAAGAAGGGTTATAAGAACCAAATCAGCTCAAGCATCAATCAAATTCACAAAGTTTTAGCTCCGAGTTGCTGCAGGCAATACAACCCGGCACTTGGGGGCTACATGTTATCAGGTTTTCAGTTTAAGTCAAAGGGAATACAGAGTTGGAAGCTCCAAGTTGTCACAGGCCAACAACCCGGCGCTTGGGGGCTACTCACGGATCAGGTTTTTCTACAAGTTAAGCAGTAATCAAATTCCAAAAGTTTTTATCTCCAAGTTGTTGCAGGTTTACAACCCCGGCATTCGGAGACTACATCATTTGAAAGTCATGAGTTATACATCAAGGAGTCCCGAGTCGTCGCAGGCAAACGACCCGGCACTCGGGGGCTACATCATCTGAAGTTATGAGTCATCAATACAAGCTCCAAGCTGTCACAAGTTAACAACTCGGCGCTTGGGGGCTATACATATACCGGTGTAAACAAGCTCGAGCAAAGTCATACAACTCGTCAAAAGGACTCGGAGAAAATTCCGACTCGCCATCAACAAGTCGCTCGGAGAAGCCGGCATTAACAAGTCGACGGAAGAAGTCGGCAATGACAAGTCGGCAGGAGGAGTCGGCATCAACAAGTCGACAGGAGAAGTCGGCATCAACAAGTCGACAGGAGAAGTCGGCATTAACAAGTCGGCAACGCCTACATCGACAACTCGGGAAAATCTACAACGATAACCCGACAACATCTTCGCCAACAACTTGGCAAAGTCTACATCGACAACTCGGCAAAGGCTGAAGCCGGGTTCCGCGACATCGTCGACATCTATGACTCGGCAAGCACTACATCTACAAGCCGGCAAAGAACCCGGCACAAACTCCGTGTCCCATTTATTCAACAAATCAAGACCTTCCGCATGACTCTGCGAGTCATCCAAAAGCTCGGGGGCTACTGTCGGGGATATGGGACACGGGTACCCGCAAGGAGGATCAACGAGGCCCACCAGGAGGAAGCCCAGCAGGCCGACTCTAGTTAGAATAGGAAAAGGACTCACCTTTCCAACTTGTAATAGATTAGCCGAGTCCTAAGAGGACTCTACTTGTAAGCCGGCCTCCTCCACCTTTATAAGGAGGGGCAAGGCGCCCCAAAGAGGGCACGACCCAATAGGCCTAGACAAGCTAGACAGACCCAACACAACTGGGATAGAGCCCGATAGATCTAGACAAGAGGAGCCGCCTCATCGGCGACTTCCACCATGAGAGGAATAAGACCTAGCCACAAACAACACGTAGGGGTATTACCGGATGATGTTTCCCGGGCCCCGAAGCTGTATAAATCTTGTCTCCCGTGTCGTTCGTCCACTAACCCACATCGGCGATGCCCGTGCGCACATAGCCCCGTATCTTCACCGTCGGTTCATACCACGACAGCCGGCAGTCTAGGGAGCCGAGGACGATGGCCGTGGCGAGCCGGGGACGGGGCACCTGTGCGGGGCGCGGGGACAGGCCGGAGGAGAGGGAGCTCGAGGTCGGGGCAGAGGAGCGGCCAGCGGCGGCTCGGGGCGGCGGGAGGCGGCCGGTGGCATGAGGACGGAGGGGAGGGTGCAGCCGTCGGCAGCTCGGCCGGAGGGGGACCACGGGACGGCGAGCTCGGGCGAGGCGGAGGCCGGCTCGGGCGCGGCCAGGGGCACGGAGGAGCTGGGAGAGAAGGGGCGCCGGCCGGGCAACCGCGGAGGAGGGGACCGGAGGAGTTTGGACGGCGTCGGGGAGAGAGGAAGGGCGCGGGGTCGGGGATGCGGGGAGGAAGAAGGAGCACGGGAGAAAAAATAAAAGAGAAAGGAAAAGAGAGAGAGGAAAAATGAGAGAAAAAGAGGGATAGGGGGAAAAAGAGAAAAAGAAGAGGTGGGAGGACACGATTGCGAAAAGGAAAAAGAAGAGGAGGGTGGCTGCAAAAAGGCAGGGGGTGGGAAAGGAAAAAGCCATGGGGGCTGGCTAGGGTTTGCTTGCTGGGCTTTTGGGCCTAGCTGGCTGGGCTACTCTCTCTCAATTCTCAAATTTATTTTTCTTTTGCAAATTAATTTGGAAATTTAATTTTCGAAAACAGAGATGACTGTCTCGGTAAAACTTTTCCGACAATTTTAGCAAATATAAAATAGGGTTTAATAAAAATAGTTTTTGTTGCCAAAAATATGCGATGCGATGATGCTGATGTCATGATGATGCAAAAAGGAAAAACAAACAAAATCTAATTTGGGGAAAACCCCGGGACATTACAAATCATAGCTTTCCAGAGTGTTTCAAACTCAAGTTCTGTCAATGAATTGTCTATTATATCTTGCATCTCTTCATACAACCCCTCATTTGCGGCGAATGTTGTTCCATTCTTGTCGTCACATTTTTTCTTCACATGAAACAAGCATGTTCTGTGTTTCCCTAGGGAAAACAGCATGGATTGCATTCTCCATTGCCTTGTCTTGATCTGTTATTATTGATTCTGGATGTTTGCCACCCATAGCTGTTTCAAACTGCTTGAACAACCATTCAAATGTTTTGTTGTCTCATTCACGATAAATGCGCATGCAAACAAATATGTTTTCGCATGTGGTGATATTCCAACGAAAGGGGCAAATGGTAAATTATACTTGTTTGTCAGGAATGTTGTGTCAAAGGAGATGCAATCACCATAGAGATCATAGTATTGTCTGGACCTTGCATCTGACCAGAATACACTTCTGACCTTATTGTTCTCATCTAGTTCCATAGAGTAGTAAAACCCTGGGTTTTCAGCTTGTTTCTTGTTAAACCAGTCCTGAACCTCCATCAGATCACTATGTTTAAGCTCTCTGTTCACGCTTGTACCATAGTTGCAAACTTTTCTTTTGTTGTACGGTAGCTGTTCCATACCACCTCTTAGGTGTGCTAGCACTGACACTATGTTTCTTGTTGGGATGTTGCATTGTTTCATTGTTCTTACAATTGATTTCTCTTCCTTCGTCATGTAGACATGTGACCTGAATGTACAACCTAGGTAGAGATGATGATTGTGGTCCAGCATGAGTTTAGTAATTTGCCATACTCCATTTTTCTTAGCTATGACTATCTCTACTTTGCAATCAGTTCTGACAAATACTATGGTCTTCCTCTGACTTCCCACTTCCTCTTTTTCAGTTTCTGAGTTGTGTCCATGTTTATTGCACTTGATTGTTGCCCTTGTAATTTCATTATTTCTTTTCTTGCTTGTAGTGCGGTAGACTAATGCAACAACTATCGAGAAACCAGCTGCAAAAGAATACATATTCAAGAATTGCTGAGCTTCTTCTCTTGATTTAAATTGCATACCCTTCACTGGTCTCATCTCATCACTCAATGCCGAGGTATCCTGTTTAGCTGATTGCATCTCATTTTCTAAGAAAATCTCAACATCTTCTTCCATTATCTCAGGTCTTTCTCTCCTTTGCTTTGCAGCGAGCGACTCATCTGCTGACACTGTTGTGTTGTCTTGCTCATCCCAGTCCTGTTCATGTCCTTCTTGATTCCAGGTATGGTCAAAATCTCGACCATCTGCTTGATCTACTCCGCTGTTACTATTAGTAACCTATAGACAAAAAGTACTTTTTTTTTCAGTATAGTATTTTTTGTAGGCATGTTTTTATTCAATGATTTTTTCATTCTAAGCATAAGTTCAATACAAGAAGCTAACCTCATCAAGTTCAATGTCTTCAAACATTTTTGTGCTCCATGGGTCATCTCCAACATTCTGTTCTGCAGCGATGTTTTCCTGATTCAACTTAATATTGTCATATTTAGTTTTTGGTCTCCTCGTCGTATATACATTTTGCAAGAGATGAATATGTTATTATTTCTCGCGTGTATACCTGGTTCCCTGCTTCCTCATGTTGCGTGTATGACGAACTTGCAGATGCAAGTTCTTTCCTCACACATATTTTTTCCTGCTCAAATGAAAACAGCAAGTTTAGTCACACATATTTATTCAGTGAGGGTTTTTATTAGTAACATATATGGTTCAGTATTTGTACCTGTTGAGGATGTAGGCTTTCAGATAAGCTGGTTATATCTGTTGACCCAGTCAGCAGTGCCATGTATAAAAATATTCCTGCAAAAAATATAAATTATGTAAAATTCGTGCAATCAACTATAGTTATGTAAAAAGATCTGTCCTGGTTCTGCATTGATGCTGCTGGTATTATACGACAATTTTTGTCCTATATATAGTTTATTGTGCATTGAGTTGTATCGATGCAATTTTTTTCTTCTATATATAGTTGCAGAACTATAGTTGCACAACTAGACCACTCCCTATTTGTATGCACTCTATAGTTTTCATAGTTGTCTATGCATCAGGTGAAAGTGCATGGTTGCTCCCATGCATGGTTTTGGTAATTAATGACAATCTCTATGGACTAATGTTTGCATTGAGCTATATTCATAGGTGTGTCCATTTGAGTTGCTTGATATCCATTTGTTGGAGTCAAAGCTAAGGGAAGAAAAGTTTGTGTTGATCAAGTCTTTGTGCGGGTTGATCAAGGCCAAGTGAAGTAATGCCGAAGAGTGCGTCTCCCATCTTGGTGTATGGGGGAGCGTCATGTGAATCTTCACCGAAGCGCAATCGAGGAAGGTGGTGCATCTTGAGGAGATGAAGATCGTCTTCATCGACCTCAAGTGGATTAATGCGCAAGGCAAAGGTATGATCTTGATAGGGTTTCTATTTTACCGGTCTCATGTTGTTTAGTGAGAGACCGGATTATAGGATAGATAACCGTACTATCAAGAGGGGCTCTCGACCGAGTATCGTGATCGTATCGTCATAGAGAGCACAAACCTTTGCATCCATGCAATCATCTTTATTGATTCTTATTTGTCTCTTATCGTGGTGTGGTCTTGGTGCTTGTCGTGCTTGTCATGACAAAGCTAAGTTCATCGAAAACGATTTTCATATGCATCTTCTATTGCGGTTTCGGTATTGGAGATTTTACCGGTTCATCCGTGCGGAAGATTTATCTATTCCATTTCTTTGCAAAATATCCTTTGCTTGTTTGCCTTTTTCAAAGGTAGCATTTGTCGTCCTCTTTCCAACAAAATTGGTTTTATTTCATTCGGACTTCAATTGCAAAAGATTCGGCTTTTTCGGTTTGCGAAAAGAAGCTTTTACCTTTCCCCATTTGCTTTTATAATATCATGATGGACAATGATGTTTCTCTGCATGATCTTGTATAGCTTTTCGTTGCGAGTCCAACGAGCCCAAGATCATAGAAAACGGAGTCTTGATGAAAAACTTGTTGGTTTTTGGTTTTGGAGGTTTATCGGTTCGCCTTTTATAGAGAGGTTTTACCTTTCTCCATTTGTTTTTATCCTCCCTTGTTGGACTATGATGTTTCTCTGTATATTCTTGTAGAGCTCGTTGCTACGATTCTAACGAGCCCAAGATCATCGAAAACGGAGTCCGGATGCAAAAGATATGCCCGTTTTCGTTTTGCTCTTTGTGCAGTTTTTCACTGGGCCGGAAGTTCCGGTCCTTAGGCCGGAATTTCCGGCCCCCCGGAAATATCCGGCCCAAATTTCCGGCCCAAATATCCGGACCATGTCCAGAGAGTTCCCAGGGCGTCCGGGTCGCTCCGGGGGGTCCAGAAATTCCGGGGTAAGTGCCGGAAATTCCGGCCCGCGCAGGAAAAACTGCCCCCAACGGTTGGATTTGGTGGGGACCTATTTAAGGGGTCTTCTTCCCCAATGGTTCCTAAGTTTTGGAGCTTCTCTCACTCCTCCATTGTTGACCTCCAAAGCTTTGATTACTCTCAATCCCTCCAATGATTCTTGCCCAAATTTAGGGATTCAAGAGAGGAGATCTAGATCTACATCTCCACCAATCAAAATCTCCTCTAAGTGAGGGGAACTAGTGGATCTAGATTTTGGGGTTTCTTTGTGTTCATCCCCTTTGTTCTTCCTCTTTTATTCCCCCCAAAGCATTTGTTGCTTGGTTGGAATTTGAGAGTGAAGGACTTGACCACTTTGTGTGTTCTTGCCTCTTGCATTTGTTGCATCGGGTTGCTCTTCCTACGGTGATACGTGAAGATCGACGTTGAGAAGCTTGTTACTCTTGGGTGCATTGTGTTCCCAAGAGCTTTGTGCCTCTTGGGTGCATTGTGTACCCTAGACGGTGTGGAGGTGCCGCGAAGTCTTCGAGTTGTGAAGCTTCGGCACGAATTTGGGAGCCCCCAATTGAGTTGTGGGTGTGTGCCCCAAGAGAAGTTGTAAAGGGCTCCGGAATCCGCCTCGAAGGATTCCGATAGTGGAAGGTGAACCAATCCCTTGGGTGAGGTTCATCGGAGAATAGGGTGAGGCCTTTGTGGCATCTTGAGTAGGCCTCTTGTGGCGAGCTCACACCCCTCCAACGAGACATACTCCCTTAACAAGGAGGAACTCGGGAATAAATCTTCGTCTCCGCGTGCCTCGGTTATTTCTATACCCGAGCTTTTACTTATGCAAATTTACATTGTGATAGCCATCGTGCTTGAAGTCTATATCTTGCTATCACCTTGTTACTTGTCTTGTTTAGCATAGGTTGTTGGTGCACTTAGGTAAACCTAGAATTTTAGGTTGTTGGCTTGTTAATTTAAACACCTAGTTTTATTCCGCAATTATCAAGCCCCTAAATAGAAAAAGTTTTAATCGCCTATTCACCCCCCCCCTCTAGGCGACATCTCGGGCATAGTTGTTCTTTCATCAGGTTAGTAGGATGCAGGTTGACTATGTGAAGTTTGCTGATGGGAGGACTAGGTTTCATAAGTGGTTGGATAATTTTGTTCTCTACAACTATAAGTGGTTGCTGCTGGATCTTTTTAACTTAAAAACCATGTGATTTTTGAGTTGAGACATTGTGTTTAGTCTGATGATTTTGACTCCATTTTTCAGGTTTTTTGGTGATCCTTTCTGAAACAGCAGATGGTCTGGAACTAAAACCTACTCTGAAACAGCAGATGGTCTGGAACTAAAACAGCACATCTCTTGTACATAGTAGGTGTAGTTCCTCCGATTCGAGAGTTTGGCTTTCTGCCTCCTCTGGCTCGTGGCGGGAGTCCAGAGTTCGACGGCGGATGCGTGTCTACGGTGCAGCGGTCGGAGGCCGGCAGCTCGAGATCTGGTGGTAGCGAAGCTGAATCAGCTGCCTCAACTTGCCATGGTGGCGACGTGGAGGAAGCTGGGGCAGTGATGCGTGACCGGAGATTTGGCTGTCTTGGAGTTGCGATGCCGCAGAGATTTGGAGATCATTCTTGGCGCCCTTTGTCTTGGCAGCCGACTCAGTTGACCAATAGGTGGTCCTCGTCGCCGGCGATGCAAGCCGGCGCTTCTTCAACCTCCAGATGGAGGCCCTGTTTGCAGCTCGCGACGGCACTCCTCTTCTTCCCAGGGCCAAGTGGTTTCGTCCCCGGCGTTGGTGAAGATGGCCGTGGCTCGAGCTCGCTGTTCTCCGGCGGTAGCAGAGGAGCTGATTGCGTTTTCCATCTTTTGCCTAAGGACTTATTTGTAATATTTAGGGGCTTGTTCGTATTTGTGTTTTCCTTTGAGGACCCCTATGTAAAATGTAGCTGGTATATAAGAGGCATCCAGGTCCTTCGGGACCTCTCCGCTGTTCAAAAAACTAATTCAAATTTTAACTTCAAGTGTGCTCTAGTTTGGTCCTGCATATTAAAAAATAATTTTATGGTACATAAGTAGGAGTATATGCAATATCCGTATTATAGTTGGACGATTTAGGCCCTAGCTATGAATCGATACACGGGCGATTTTAATCACATTTTGAAAGAAAAATAGAAAATGAAGAAAACATTCACAAAAAATACAACCCTCCTTTGACATGGAGCCTTTTTATGTATACTAGTTTATAGAAAAATTGATAAACATGGATTTTCACGTATTTGGTAAAAAAGCCCTTAAAAAACTGGAGTATCATATATGAACATTCATGATTTCGAGCCAAATGACCAATTCCATGGTCATATCCCTGACATAGTTTATTATAATGTGTCCAAATTGTGCACATACATAGGTGAATCGTGCCATGACAAATAATGTTTGCAAATAAAATTTCCAATATTTTTACACAAAAAACAATTTCCTTATTCCGAGTGTCTAAATTTCTAATCAATCCACGAAACAGAATGTTACAATGTCAACGAGAGAAACAAATGTAGACATCATACACTGGCAGGTCCGCAGGTGCAGGGATGTAAATATCATCACATATCAAATGTTCGAGGATATATCACAACCTCCGCGGGTCTAGCGAAGGTTATTAAAGCATCTCTAGCAGAACTCGGATCGCAATGGTCCGCAACAGTATTCGCTGCCATTGGACAACCTGTGACAGGCTGTGCTCGGGCCATACCCCACCACCACGACCCCGCGATGCTACGACGTGGAGGCATGGTTCTTGTCAAGCACCGTGCGTGGCCCACCTCTGTAGGCCGACAAGGACTCTGAGGAGCTCACCGGGATCGACGACAACGAGCTGCTGGAGCGCATTCACGAAAAGTCTTTGCGTCTCGAGTGCTGGGAGTCCTTGTCGGCGTGGAACGGACCAGCTGGAGCGCGGCGTCCCGAGAAAGGCGCTCAAGTGCGGGAGTGGGAGGAGGACCGACACCGTCTGGGCTTCGTCCAGGTCTACTACTCCTCCAATAGCGAGTAGGTCGGTGACGCATCCACATCATTAAGGTCCGGTCAAGATTCCCGGTGGCCGCTTTTGGTTAGGGTTAGAGATAGATAATAGATTAGAGTTTTAGTAAAAAAAATATAGCCCTAAATATGTAGATTTTCAATGTTTATATGTTGTTTGTTGTGCAACATGTCACGCCACTGCAAGATATTTGTGGATGTAGTCTTGTAGCAACGTTTTTTTGAAGCACAGAACCGTAGAACAATTGGTCTACAGTCTTGTAGCAACGTGATATGGGATATAACATTTCTTTTCCCGGCCATAGCAAAAATCAAATCGACAAAGTTCAAAAAAAACAAAAAGAGCAAGCACTCCATGTCGGAGTGATAAGCATGTCAAGTGTACTGCCAATGGCTGCCGCTTGCATGTGTGTTCAAAGCATGATTATATATCAGGTTTTATTTGCTAACAACGTAGACCACGTTGTGAAACAAGCGTTCGTGAACCTGTATATAAGTTGCTCTGATTTATGTTCCGCAATCGATGTGGTACTAAAAAGGAACTAAAATTTGCACACCATCCGGAACCTTGAGCCTGGTGAGGGCATAAAACTAGGGGCCTTCTTCTAGCCCAACAGGCTGAAAAGGAGCTCTCATCGTCGGCCTATCCGTACTCGACATTACGAGGGCCTGTTCTAGTGTGTGTCTGCAAGTTAAGCTTCTACAAATTCCGCTCAAAAAAAATTTAAGCTTCTACAAATAATGTAATCACTCGGATCCTCCTCTACACCACTTGGACGATTCTCCGCTTCAGAATACCAGCGATGAACAAGCGATGCCTTGCATATGGTGCAAAAATCATTTTCTATTTTCAGATTGATAAAATGGTTTTTGTAAGCTAGTGCAAGGAATATGGTGCAAAACGACACGACTCTAAATTTTACACAAAGTGGAACATATTTTGTGGACAATACCCAAGTTTTATTAATTTTCAATCTTTCTCGCTACTTTCACGTATTTAAATGACTTTATGCATATTTATCAAATCTAATTCAAATTTCAACTTCAAGTATGCTCATATTAAAAAAAACATTTTAAGGTACAGAAGTAGGGAGGAAGTGTATGATTGGATTGAAATATTCTTGGCGTGGCTGCGACCGGCGAGCTGCGGCAGGGTCGAGCCTCTTCGTGGAGGCGGCATGGGCGACGGGAATTGGCGGCGCTGCGGTCCATGGAAACGGTGGTTTCAGAGTTCGTCCGCCCAGATCTGGCCGGCGGGGACGGGTCGGGACGACGACGACGTGCAACTCCGGTACATGTGACAGAGAGGAAATGGAAGGCGTGATTTTTAGACAACTGCTAGGCGGAGCTGGCCATCAAAGGCCGCGCGCGCGGCCTCGACCCAGATCTGGGCCCTTCGGGCCCGGATCAGGCTCCGTGGGTCGATTATTTTCAAGGGCTTCCAATCTGGGAGCCCACCCCCTGACCATGGATGGTTGGGGTGCTGGATCCGGGCCTGATGGGCCTAGATCCGGCAGCCGCATGGAGGCCCCGGTACGGCTCTATGGGTTCGACTGGAGGATGCGTTCTGCTCGTCGAACCTCACTGTCTGAGGACCAGTTGGCTAACCCTGTTCTCTCCATCCGTACCGGTCCGTTGGTCGTGGCGGTGTTCGACCCCATCGTAGGCTAGCAATCCCGGACGCCGAGGCAGCGGCCTCGAAAGGTGGACTACGCGGGTGTCTCTGCGACGAGCGACGAGCGACGTGGCAGTGGTGATGAACCTACTTTTTGGCCATGTGGATGGCGAGAAGCTGGTGGCGGGAGGTCCTGGTGCTGCGACGTTTCGACATCGATAGCTCCCAGATCGCGTCTTGGGAGCTTGGAGGTGTCAACGGCGCCGTTAACAATAATTGACGTGGAACTGCGCACAATCAGAAACAAATACTTTGCCCCAACAAAAATAAAGAGGTTGTCAATCTCTCCGGCTTGCCGAACACAAAGAATTAAATGTGCAAGTGTAAAATATAAAGAGTGTAAAATATGACCAGCAAGTAAATGACGATGAAAAGCTATTAAAACGGTTGTAAAAAATGTAACAAAATAGGACCGGGGTCCACAGTTCACTAGAGGTGTCTCTCCAAAAGGTATACATGATGAGTAAACAAATTACAGCATGGCAATTGACAGAATTGTGGACTCATAGCGTCTGGGGGATGTGGGGCCCCCTTCTGGCTCCATCTTCGTTTCATATTGGAAATAATTCCCGTAAATTTTCATCGCAATCCGAGAAACTTCCCAGAACAACTTTTCTGAAACAAAAAGACAGCAGAAAACAGGAACTGGCACTGGGCATCTTGTTAATAGGTTAGTTCCATAAATCATGCCAAAATGATATAAAAACATGTGGCACTGATATATAATCAAGCATGGAACATCAAAAATTATAGATACGTCGGAGACGTATCAGTTTTCCTGTTTTTTCTGTTTATCCTTGATCTACTTTGTAAGAGGGTCTCGACTCATCACCTTGTATCGGTTTGGCCATTGGGATTTATTTATAAAGTGGGGTGCAATCCTGTTTCGAGAGGTACGCGGGTAGGAGTATATGCAACATCCGTACATATAGTTGGACGATTTAGGCCCTAGCTACGAATAATTACACAGACGATTTTAACCACATTCTGAAAGAAAAATAGAAAATGAAGAAAACATTCACAAAAAATACAACCCTCCTTTGACATGGAGTCTTTTTATGTATACTAGTTTATAAAAAATGAGAAACATGGATTTTGACATATTTGGTAAAGAAAAACCTTCAAAAAATGGAGTATCATATATGAACATTTACGATTTTGAGCCAAATGACCAATGCCATGGTCATATCCTCGACATAGTTTATTATAATGTGTCCAAATTGTGCACGTAGGTGAATCTTGCCATGACAAATAATGTTCACGAATAAATTTTCCAATATTTTTACACAATAAATCATTTTCCATAATCTGAACGTCAAAAATGGTTTTATTGTGAAGTAAGTGCAAATAATATGGTGCAAAGTGACTCCAATTTTCTCACAAAGTTGAACATATGAGAAGGAAATTGCCCAAGTTTTATGAACTTTTAAACTTTCTAGCTACTTTCATGCTTTTAAATGAATGTGCATTGATTTACAGAAAATTAATTTAAATTTGAACTTCAAGCCACTCTAGTAATCTCCTACGTCCTACCTTCTGGATGTAGGCGATGACGCTGTCTGTCGCAGAGTTTACGCCTGACACGGTTGGTGACGGGGAAGGCACCCATAAATCACGTGTCGTCCGACGAGATGTAGGCCTTCTTGACCTTCTGGATGTAGATGATGACGTTGTCCATTCCTGATCTTGCGCCTCACACGGTCGGTGGCGGGGAAGATGTCCATAAATCACCTGTTGTCCGACGAGATGTAGGCGTTCTTGACGGAGAGGTCTCCGTCGATGATTTGCAAGCACTAGATTGCACGGATGACGAATAGGGCAACAAAAAGTGCAAGCACTCCATATCGAAGTGATAAGCATGTCAAGTGGACAGCCGATTACAGCAGTGGAGTAGCGCATGTACCACCCGTACCACCTGAGCTACGCCACTGGGATCAGGGGACTGCCACTTGCACGCTGTTGCTCAAAGCATGATGATTTATCAGGTTTAATTTGCTAACCGCATGTGCCACGCGGTGATACAATCGTCCGTAAACCTGTATATAAGCTGCTCCGTTTTTTGTTCATCAAGCGATGTGGTACTAAAAAAAGAAGTAAAATTTTCAGGGCATCCGAACCTTTGGTTCAGCCTGCAAAACTTGGTGTTCCTTCTGGCCCAATAGGCCGACAAAAGAACTATCAGCGTTGGCCCGTCATAGTGTACGTCTACGAGTCAAAACTCAAAACACGTACTCCTCGAGACTACTAACTCAAAAAAAAAAAGTTGTTCAAAAAAATAAAAGGAGTAATCCCTCGAGTTCCGAGGACTCCCATCGTTTCCGCGCTCAGACAAGCATCAGAGTCTCCAGTAGCTAGCTCATCGTGGAATGCAAGGTGTTCCAGCTCAAAAAAAAAATCGTATGAAATAATTGACTTATATATGGGCTAGCTACTAATACGACCGATTAACACGTGACAGGTCAAGTGATGATTGATAGGTTTCAACGACGAGTATACGCACTACGGTGAAAATATAAGATTTCTTATCAATCAATATCGACGTGAAACGGCGTCATATTCTTGTTGAGGAGGGTGACTCAAAACTGGGTTTTGGGGATGAAAATTCTGAAATCTACCTGCTATTGGACTCGTTATCATTTGCGCACGTGTGCCGATCCCTTATTCAATGCCTAATTTGACAGCTATGTATTTTTCTTGTTTTGGTATTTTACCATAAGGTTGTCTTAGTGTTCGCTTAATTTTAGCGCCGGCCTTTCAATAGTACTATATAGTTAAGTGCATTAATCGATGCAGATGACGAGAGTTATCCTCTTTTTCAAAAAAACATTGTGACAGGTCGCTAGAGCCTACTAATCATCATTACTTAATCACCATCCTGGGTCTAGTAACTCATGCCCAGCCTTGGCTAGTAAATTAGCTTGACGCCCACTTCACATTAATTTTGTTTGGGTGGTCGTTGCAGCATTCCATTCCATTCAGTCGACATTGTTCGCCAATCGATCGATCCAATGGCCCTCCTCCTGATTAGCCAACCAACCCATGCACACGTGTATACTATATGTGCATGCTATTTTCTTTGTGTACGCTTCATATCATATTCTGTACATCTATCTATATATTAAAGTGGGAACCTTTGGCGGCCTGAGAGCGCACGGCTACAGTACTCGAACCCGGGCCGTCGAACGGCGATCCGACGGTCCACAGGATGCGTCCGTGACACTTTTGTAGAAACACCCCTCACAAGTTTCAGAAACGGACCCGCAGTCCAGCTCTCCCCGCCGCGAAGGACGTATTTCGAATTAGAAAAAAGAACAGGGGCCTTCCAGAAAAAAACACCCCACAATTCCCCTCCCTCATCTCTCTCTCCCGTGTGAGCCAGAGGTCGCCGGCGACGTCGCCGCGCCTGGTCGCCCTCTCCGGCCGCCCCAGGATGAGCGGAGGCTGCTAAGTGCTCCGCCGCCCTCTCTTCTTCCTCTTCCTTCCTTCCTCTCTCACTTGCCTCTCCCTGCTTTTCTTCCCTGCTCCACGCACAGTCGAACAACGTCGCCGTTGCCGACGCGTAGCACCGCCATTTCCGGCCGCCCTGGACAAATCCAAGACCACCACCGGAACCGCGACGACCTCCTCTCCATCTCCGCTCAGCCACGCGTCTGGACGAACACGAAATTGAGCGCATCGAGCACGTCTTTCCCAACTCCGCCCGAGCCCGGCCGCTGCCGCCCGATTCGCCGCCGTCCGGCCGCCCTAGCACTCCCCGAACAGCTCCTTGTGCTCCTGCTGAGCTTGCCGACCTCCTGGACCTCCGCGGCGACGACAACCTCCTGGCGACAGCGACAACTTCGCGTCAAGCCTCCGCCGCCGCCCGGATTCGAGGCGCCGCCGCCCGGAATCGACCCTCTCGGCTGCCGCCGCCCGTCGCCAGCAAGGTACGTGCTGCTTGCTCTGCTGCCGCTGCTTGCTTCGGCTCCGCTGCTGTGCTTGCTCTGCTTCCTGCTTGCTTGCTCTGCCGCTGCTGCTTGCTCTGCTTGCTGCTTACTTCTTGCTCTTGTTTTGATTGCTGGGGCTTGGCCAGGGAGTGAGTTTCCGGCATGTCCTCTGCTGGCAGTGGGAGTGGCAGTCAATCTTCGGTTAGTGGTGCTGCTACGTGCTAACATATTTACTGTTATGTTTCTCTCAAATTCTAATACTTGCATATGATCTATTTTGCAAGTAATCCTCGAAGAGCTGGTCAGCTGGAGTGTGAAAAATGATGAACTGATGATCATAATAGAGGTTTCAGCTTTAGAAATTTGTGCAAAGCTAGCTAATGATGCTTAGTCAAGTGAAGCACTATTATCAGCCCTTCATTGCCTGGATCTAATATGTAGAACATTTGTTCACAAGGCGAATAAACCTCAGATGAACTTCGAGTACTGAAATTAACTGAACTTGGGGCAGTAAATTTGCGTAGAGTATGAACTTGGGGCAGTGGAACTTGGACTCTTGGAGTAAAATTCATTTGCAGTATTTAAATAGTTTTAACAAGTGTTAACTGAATTTAAATGATTCATTATCAGTATGAACTTGGGCCAGTAGAATTCCTTGGAATAAAATTCATTGTTTGCTAGCACTGCTTGCATTCTTCAGGTTATTTAAATGATTCATTATCAGTATTTCACAATCTGACAATAGTGCTACATGCAAAATTTCTAATGGTAAACCTCTCTTTCGTTTTTCAGGTTGTACTCCAGTCTGCTCAATTTAAAGGTGTTATATAGCTACTCAGGTAACACAAATACGTGGCACAATTATGTTAGTTGCAGACTGATGTTATTTAGCCAAATGTTTCTTCTACATGTCCCTGCTACTCCGTACATTTCCCTCTCCTTACATGCATTCTCTGTAGATTTAATTTCAACTCATCCCCAAAACCGTCAGTTAATACTCCAATTGTACTAATTGTTTTTGGGCCAATGTAATCTAATCTTGGCAGAGCACCATGGTAATCTTGTGCAAGCAGGATCAGCTAATACGTCAATAAGTTACAAAGCCACTTCAGGTATGTAATTCTTCTAATTCTATGTTTTGTCATAATTTCCAATATATAGAGCATATGCATATATGTTGAGCAAAAACAAATACAAATTAAGATCCAAATTATTTGAATTTCCTTTTGACCTGCACTGTAATGGAGGCACTGCTCAAGTGGTTCCTTTGTTCTCGCAATGCAAACTGAACAAATGTTTACATTGTTAATCAGGTGCTCAGTTAATTTTGAAAATTTTGAGTCATTATTTCCTACACGCTCATGCACGAAGATTTTCATGCCAACTTTTTCAATCAGTACACCATGGACTGTTGGTAGATTTGACCATGCTATCTCAAACATCTATACACCAGCCAGGGCAATTATTTCCAATTTGAGTGTCTAATCTTTCTCAAAACAATATTTTCCTCAGCCCAATAAAAGACTCATATGTACTGGAAGTAAAGATTCACATAAGTTTCTTTTTTCCTGTCAACAATTTAGCTCAGTTGGTGGCTGCCTTTCCTTTTCACTACTGAAAGAATATTTCTTAATCCCTTATGTTTTGTGTGTTAGTTAACAACACTAGCGATAATCTAATATGGTGCTAAGTGTTGCAGGCCTTGAAATATATTTAGTTAAATATGTCTCGCACCAAAAAGTCTGCAAAAAGGTCGTCAAAGATACCCATATCATCATCGGACAGAAAACCCTGTCTGGCCGGCCTCTGTGCCGGCAAGGCCGGACTCAAGGCCGGCTGGCTCGGCCTCCATGCCAGCCTCCTGTGCTGGTGTGGCCGGCCTAGGCCGGGGTCAAGGCCGGCTGGCTCGGCCTCCATGCCAGCCTCCTGTGCTGGCTTGGCCGGCCTAGGCCAGGGTCAAGGCCGGCTGGCTCGGCCTCCATGCCAGCCTCCCGTGCTGGCTTGGCCGGCCTAGGCCGGGCTCAAGGCCGGCCAGTCTGCACCTGAAGGATTCCACGCCGGCCTTGTGGCCGGCCTCCGGGCCGGCAAGGCCGGCTTCTCTGCACAAGTGAAGAAAACCCTTCAAACGGCTAGTAAGTGGAGTGGGGTATAAATATCCCTTCTCCTACCTTGGAAAGAGCACCACGACCAGAAGAAGAAGAAGAACACCATTGTTGCAAAGCTCCAAATCAATAGATCTCCCTCTCTAGCCACTCAATCACTTAGCCCTTTGGGGATTTGAGAGAGGAGACCTAGATCTACACTTCAACCAAACCGATTTGATTTCCCCCTTGATTTGTGAGAGGGGGCTTGCTACTCTTTGAGTTCATTGGAACCCTAAGAGGTTGTGGTCCTTCGGAGCTTTGGGAGCTACGAAGACTTTGCCGGGAGCCATCAATTAAGTTGTGGTGTGTGCCCCGGCCTTGTGCATCGAGTCTTGGCGGCTCGGTGCATTTGGTGAAGACCCTCCAACTTGTGGAGTGTGCTTCATCCTTGTAAAGGTTCTAGTTGTCAACCTCAACGACAACATAGTGACAAGTGCCTCGCCACATCGGTGGTAAGACACAACGGAGATACGGTGTGCCATATCAAGGCTACTCGGTGTTTCACTTTGGTGAACACCGCACCGCTCCAATGGAGATTAGCTCCATTGGGAAGTGAACTTCGGGATAAATCTCCGCGTCAACTTGTTGGTTTTTCCTCAACTTTCCTTTACTTGTTGCTACTAGCTTATTCATATATATATATATATATATATATATATATATATATATATATATATATATATATATATATATATATATATATATATATATATATATATCTTGTGCTAGTAGTCAATTGCTCAACATATAGGGTTGTTCATCTAGTTGCATAATCTAGAGAACTTATTTTTGAGCAATACCGATTTAAAACGGAAAAAGAAGTAAAATTTGTAGTTAACCTATTCACCCCCCTCTAGTTAACCTCATCGATCCTTTCAATTGGTATCAGAGCCTCGTCTCTTTATTAAAGCCTTCACTGCCTAAAGAGGAGGATGGGGGATCCCACTCCCATGGAATTGCTTCAAAAGCAAGTCGAGTCCATGGGGGAAAGATCCGATAAGAGGATGGATAGGTTAGAGGAACTACTAATGAAACTTGCCTCTACATCTAGCAATGCAAATGAAAGTCCCTCTCTAGATGAAAATAGTAATCCCATATCTCCTTCTAAAGAAGGTGAAGAACACTCATCTAAAAATGAAAACCCAAATCAATTTGGACATGTTTACAATATTGCTTCTAATGTCCAACACCCACATGTGAACAATCTTGGTAATCCACCTTTAGTAGATAGGACCCGTTTTACTAATTGGAAAGCTTCCATGAAGTCTTATGTGTGTAGCCCTTCAATGCAAATATGGAGAATCATTGAGAGGGGATACTATCCTAAGGATATCAATAATTTGACCTCAAGTGAGATCATTGATGAACAACTCAATGCACATGCTATGCACATGCTCGAGAAGGCAATGGTCAATGAAGGTGTTGAGCACATCCGGTCTCTCCGAAACGCCAAGCATCTTGGGATTATCTACTCGCCATGTATGATGGCAATGTGAGCATGCAACGCTCAAAAAAAACACTTCTTCAACGGCAAGTTGATCACTTCATCATGAAGGATGGAGAAGTTCTGGAAGATCTATATCGAAGACTCAAGGCTCTCGTTGTGGACATGAAGGATGTTGGATTCAAGGATTGCGATGATGATTGGTTCAAGGGAAAATTCCTTCAAACCTTGATTCCATACAATGAGAACATGGTAATGAATGTTCAATCAAGAGCGAACTACATGGAACTATCTCCCAATGATGTTTTGGGTACCTTTGTCACCATGAACATGATGAAGAAATCCTCGGAAGATGTTCTAGCTCGTGTGAATGGAATGAAGAAAGTATCTCTTGCTTTGAAGGAAACATCTTATGATGAGGAAGAATCGAGTGATGAAGGTGGATCCACCTATGTGCCATCCGAGAAGGAAAAGAGGGTGTCACACAATGAGTGTTTGGCGCTTGCCAACCATAATTGGTGGAAGAAAGGGGATTTTAGATCAAATGCAACGAAGAACAAGGGAAAAGAAGGCTCAAGTATGAAGAAAGCAAGAACATGCTTCAATTGTGGAGATAGTGAGCACTTCGTTGCGGATTGTCCCTACAAGAGTAGAATTGAGAATGGAGGAAAGCTCGTCAAGAAAACCAACTTTGTTCCTAAAAACAAGAACTTCATGAAGAAGGTATCTAAAAGGGCAATGGTGACAAATGAGCAAGAATACATATCCGGAGGTGAAGAAAGTGAAGATGAAGAAGAACAAGTTGGCATGGCGGCCATGGCAATTGGGGTTATTCCTTCTTCTTTAGATTCTCTCTTTTCAACTCCGAATGACAAGAAAGGTCCAACCAAACACAAGTGCCTTATGGCCAAGGGTACATCTCCAAAGGTAACCCACTCACTAAAACCCTCAATTTCCTCTACTCCATCATTGTTAAATTGTGTTGAGGAACTTGATGATAAGAATGCTAATAATCTTTCAAAAGTCATGAGATCACTTGAAAGTGAAAATAAAATTGCATTCGATGCCTTCATGACTCAACTTGGTAATGCATATGGTCTCATTGAAGAACATGAAGAAAGAATATGTGAACTTGAGGGTTTCGCTCGTGATGATGCTAATAGGATAGCGGAGCTTGAGGAAGCTCTAGATAATGCACTATGCCTTAAAGATTCTATTGAGGAAATCTCCACTTTAGATCTATCTAAAATGATGGGTGACCGTGATCATGCACTATGTAAGCTTAAGGAATTTATGGATGAAAATGATAACATTATGAATGGTCACAATGAACTACTTAAGGATTTTGAGCATCTTGAGAAAGCTCACATGGCACTCTCAAGAGAGCTCAAGGTTCTTAAGGAGTCACATGACATCTCTCAAGATAAGGATACAAATGAAAATGTTTGTGCCACTAACCCCTTGTGTGTCAAAGCATCTCTCATAGTGGAGAACAATAGGTTGAAGGCTCAACTTGAGAAAGGACTAGTGTCTTGCATCCAAGGAGAAAAGAACCTCAATAATCTTTTGAGAAATCAAAGGAGAGTTGTGGGTAAGGAAGGACTTGGATTTGGAGTCTCATCCAAGAAGACCAATGAGAAGAAGAAATCAACTCCCTCCACTAATGCTATTGTTTTTGTGAAGGAGGGGGAGTTGGCTAACGATGAAGATGAATTTGATATCCTTGCTAAAAGCATTGCTTCTAAGAACACATCTTCTCACAACAATTTTGCGGGAAAATATAACCCATCATATGTGCTTTTGAAATCTAATGATGGACATGTTTATGCAAAATATGTTGGAACTTCATATGGTAGTGATTATCATGTTTCTATTTGGGTTCCCAAGACCCTTGTGACTAACAAGAAAGGACCCATCAAAACATGGGTACCTAAATCAAGGACTTAATTCTTTGTAGGTATGTGCTTCCGGAGGATCATCTTGGCTTATTGATAGCGGTTGCTCCGCACATATGACCAGAAGCAAAGAAGTGTTAAGTGAATTAATGCATCAACTTCTCAAGGTATCTCATGTCACGATTGTTGATGGTTCCGAACTCAAGGTATTGGGACATGGCAAGGTGGTCATTTCTCCGGACACATCCATTGAGAAAGTCCTCCTTGTTGAGTCTCTTGGTTATAATTTACTTTCCGTTTTGCAACTTTGTGAGTGCAACTTTACTGTTGTGGTTGGACGGTATCACGTGCTTATCCTTCACACAATTTCTCTTAAAGTAGCCTTTGTTTGATTTGTGTAAAACCGTATGTATGAAGTGGATTTCTCGAAAGAAACTACACATATTGCCACAAGTCTAATGGCTAAATCCGACGTGGGTTGGCTTTGGCATTGCCGGTTGGGCCATGTCGGTATGAGAAACTTGCAAACACTTGTGAAGGGTGAGCATGTGGAAGGCCTAACAAAAGTGAATTTTTCCAAAGATCATCCTTGTAGCTCTTGCGTTGCCGGAAAGATGCATGAGAAGAACCATCCCAAAGTGACAACCATCAATACAACGACACCCTTCCAACTCATTCATATGGATTTGTTTGGGCCTCCCACTTATGAAAGCCTTGGTGGCAAGAAATATTGCTTGGTGATTGTTGATGATTATACAAGATACACTTGGACCTTCTATATCAAGAAGAAGAGTGAAACTCAAAAGGAATTCATTGATTGGGCTACTCAAGTACAACGCCAATATGATACAACCATCTTGGCCATAAGAAGTGACAATGGAACCGAGTTCAAGAATTACACCATGGATGAATTTTTGAGTGATGAGGGTATTAAACATCAATATTCCGCTGCGTATACCCCTCAACAAAATGGTGTTGCGGAAAGAAAGAACCGTACACTTATTGATATGGCAAGAACTATGATGGCCGAATTCAAGTCTCCATATAATTTTTGGGCCGAAGCCATCAACACTGCTTGTCATCTATCCAACCGGCTCTATCTCCGCCCATTCACTAACAAGACTCCTTATGAACTTCTTGGTGGTAAAAAGCCCAACCTCTCTTATATTAAAGTTTTTGGTTGCAAATGTCAAGTTTACATTAAAGGTTCTAAATTGCCTAAATTTGAGCCTAGAACTTTTGAAGGCATATTTGTTGGTTACGCCAAGGATTCCCACACTTATAGAGTCTACAACATATCCACCGGGTGTGTTGAAGAATCTATGAATGTGGTGTTCCATGAGGATAATGGCTCCCAAGTGGGGCAAGTTGATCTTGATGATGTAGGTGATGAGCCCTCCTCCATCGCCATAGGAAGAATGGGTATAGGTCCTCTTATACCCATTGAGGAACCCCTTGTGGCAACGGAGTTGGACTCAAGCTCGACGCAAGTGGAGCCCTCTACATCAACCATCGATCAAGCGGCAAACCAAGAACAAGCTCAAGATCTACAAGATGATACCAACCATCATGATAATGATCAAGATCCACCCAATGATAATGGTGGTCAAGATTTTGGTGATCTCTCACCAAGAACTCCAACCCACTCTCGGATTAATCAAAATCAAGATGAAGGAGATGATGAAGATGCACCTCCTAATGAGAGACCCTCTGATGCCCTTGCTCGTCGAGTGGCTAGCAAGGCCGTGGCATTACATAAAAAATCTCTCTATCAAAAGAACATCATTGGTGGTCTTGGAAGGAGTGTGTCCACTCGGAGGCAACTATTACTCTTTTGTGGCGTTCATGCTCATATATCACATTTTGAACCTACCAAGGTGTATGAAGCTCTTGAAGATGAAGATTGGGTCCATGCTATGCACGAAGAGCTCCATAACTTTGAGAGAAACAAAGTATGGTCCCTAGTGGAAAGACCCAAGAACCATAATGTGATTGGAACCAAATGGGTGTTCAAGAACAAGCAAGATAATCATGGACAAGTGATTCGCAACAAAGCTCGTTTGGTTGCTCAAGGCTACTCTCAAGTCGAAGGACTTGACTACGGTGAAACTTTCGCTCCCGTAGCTAGACTTGAATCCATTCGTATATTGCTTGCATTTGCTTCTAGTTATAAATTCACTTTATATCAAATGGATGTTAAAAGTGCATTTCTAAATGGTCCACTTAATGAGATGGTATATGTTAAACAACCTCCGGGGTTCGAAGATCCCAAGTGTCCTAACCATGTCTACTTACTCCACAAGGCTTTGTATGGCCTCAAACAAGCCCCACGTGCTTGGTACGATCACTTAAAGGAGTTCCTAGTAGACCGTGGTTTTGCACTTGGGGTAATCGATCCCACACTCTTCACCAAGAGTGTAAATGGAGAATTCTTTGTATGCCAAGTATATGTTGATGATATTATATTTGGTTCTACTAATGTCTCTTTTGTAGACCAATTTGCTAAGCTAATGACAAGTGAATTTGAGATGTCTATGATGGGCGAATTAAAGTTTTTCCTTGGTTTCGAAATTGAGCAATATGAAGAAGGAACCTTTATTTGCCAAGCTAAATATATTCATGACATGCTCAAGAAGTTTGATATGTCAAATGCAAGCCCATTGAGATTTCCAATGGCAACAAACGTGAATCTAACACTAGATCACGAAGGTATTCCGGTTGACCAAAAGCTTTATCGTTCTATGATTGGTTCTTTGCTTTATCTTTGTGCATCTAGACCAGATATCATGTTTAGTGTGGGTTTGTGTGCAAGATTTCAATCTAACCCTAAGGAAAGCCATATGACCGCCGTCAAAAGAATTCTTAGATACTTGGTTGATACCTCTCATCATGGCCTTTGGTATCCTTCAAATACAAGCTTTGATCTTGTGGGGTATTCGGATGCGGATTGGGCCGGTGACAAAGTGACTAGGAAATCAACCTCGGGTGCGTGCCAATTTCTTGGTAGGTCACTTGTGTGTTGGTCTTCGAAGAAACAAAATTGCATATCCACTTCCTCCACTGAAGCCGAGTATATTGCTGCCGCAAGTTGTTGCTCTCAATTATTATGGATGAGACAATGTCTTGAGGATTTCGGAATTAAGAAAAAGACATTGCCTCTTTTATGTGATAATGAAAGTGCTATAAGAATTGCTCACAATCCCGTGCTCCATGGCAAGACGAAGCATATTGAAATACGGTATCATTTTATCCGTGATCATGTGGCCAATGGAGATATCTCACTCTCTTATATCAATACCAAAGATCAACTCGCCGATATATTCACAAAGCCACTTGATGAGAAGAGATTCAAGGAATTGAGGGGACAAATAAATGTCGTATGTGCAAGCAATTTTAGTTGATTAAAATCTTGCATACACACCTCTACTAGATTTTCATTTGGATTCTAGATGTAGGCATGGATTTAGGGGGAGTGTTGTCCTAATTCATTGGACTCTCCCTCCCCCCATTATGCCAATAGCAATGTTTTCATTGATGTCTCAATAATTTTTCATATATGAGCTTAAATGATGAGTTTTGGTTGTGCACCCAAGATATATCTTCGCGGCGGCATGCCATACACTCATATATGGTGGTCTAGGCCACCGACCTTTTTGTTCTCAAGAAGTTGGCTCTTATTTGAGAATTTGCTATATACATATTGCTTTTCTTTCCAATTATGTCCAATGTTGCTTAACTCGGGTATTTTCTATCCATTGGACATATGACGAAATCATTATGTGTGCATTGCATCTCCCCATGTCACTAAAACATTACTCCATAATCTTGATGTTGAGGGAGTTCAGGAAAAAAAAGTTATTAAAGTAAGGAAGGCATCTGATGTTTCAAAGATATGTGGAAGAGGCCGGCCTTCCCCACTCCTAGGCCGGATCTGAGGCCGGCTCCCTCGGGCTGGTGCCCGGCCTCCCTCCCTCTGCCTGCCCGACCTCGGCTGGCTCTGAGGCCGGCTCCCTCAGGCTGGTGCCCGGCCCCCCTCCCTCTGCCTGCCCGGCCTCGGCCGGCTCCCTCGGGGCGGTGTCCGGCCTCCCGCACTCTGCCCGCCCGGCCCTGGCTGGCTCTGAGGCCGGCGGGCTCGGGCTGTGCCCCGACCTCTCTCCATCGCGCGGCTGGTAAGGCCGGGTTCAAGGTCGGGCCCCCAGACAACATAAGGATGGGACGGGGAGGTCGGGCTGTCCAAGCTTTCTTCCCCTTCCTCCTCTCTCCAACCCGACTCTCCCCTCCATTAGAGCTCCTCCTTGCCCCACCTCCACCCTCTCCTCCCCATTAGAACCTCTCCCACATCCCCTACTACCTCAGATCTAAGAAAGCCTCTCCAGATCTTCATTCCTATCCAAGAGATTTCTTCATCCTTCAAGATTGTGGGGAGTTCTTCTCCATTGTTGGTGGCTCTCAAGATTGCTTTGTTCCCGGTGAATCTCTAGCAAGGATGGCCACTGATCCGGACTATGATGACCTAGAAGACCTTGATGATACCCCCCCTTTCGGTGCTCAAAGGCAAGAATAAGGTTGGGGCTTCATCATCAACCACCTCCAAGAAAAGGAAGGTAACCTCCAAGCAAGCCAAGCAAGCCCTTCCCGTTAATCCCAAAGAACTAGTTCGTACAACTTGGGTAAAGATTCCTGCTGATGAGTTTGAGCGTGACCGCTTAGAGTTCAATCCATATGCTTTTGGGGAACGCACTTGTAGTGATAGGCGTTTCTATTGCAAGATGCATCAACAAGTTTATGAATTTCTAATATGCAATCGGAAGAACACTCATGTCCCTCAGCATTACTTTGACTTGACAAAGGCTTGGGATGTATGGCCGGAGGTGATGGAGGTTATGGAGTTTCATGGCATTAGCTCTCTCATGAAGTGTGAAACACCTTTTTCTCCAGTGTTGCTTAGGGAATTTTATGCCACAGTTTATTTCTCCCTATGAAGGACCTAGGAAAATGACTTGGATGAGTGCCGGTATCAAATGTGAAGCCTCTCTTGCTGAATTCGGAGCCCTGTTTGAGATTGAGGAGTTACCCTTTGCACCTATGTCTTATGTTCGTATTCATGCGGGAAACAAGCTTATGAGAGCTCAAGACGGCCTCCGTCACTGCTACCCTCCTGAAACAGGGCTTAGTGTAATCCCCAAGGTCACTCACATGTCTCTTTTTGGAAAGTCATCCATTCCATTTTAAGGAACACTATTGCTGTCAAATTTGGGGAGAAGGGTGAGGTCCGCAAGTGGTTGGTCAATCTTCTATTTCACATTGTTAGTGCTAAGGAGAGGGGCAAGAAAATTGATGTTCTTGATTACATGTGGCAAGAAATGCACTCTGTGGTACTTGAGAATAAGGTCCCCATCTATGGTCAGTACCTTCAGACACTTTTTGATAGGAAGTTGCCTCCCACTCTTCTTGCTGCATATGAGATGACTGTACCACCCTATCTATCTCTGCCTGCTCCTGAGAATGTTGCTCCTGTCCCGTCTCAAGATGATGTTGAGGAAGAAGCTCATGTTGAGGCTCCTAAGAAGAAAAGTTATGGTTTAAAGTCTATTCTTCAGAAAATGAATTGTTTCTTTGCGGAGAAGGAAGACAAGGACTACAAGGCCTATCACAAGGCAAAGGTCTCTAGTCGAAATCAGCGAGCTATCATGACTAAGCTTGAACTACCCTATCCTGAGAGCTCCGATGAACTTTCGGAGGCTGCCTACAAGTCCAAGAACAGATATTGGTTTGGTGATGATGCATCCTCCCTTGGTCCATATTGGCTTGGAAATGCTGCTGCTTCAAGCTCCGGTCCAGCTGATGGTGAAGATGATGACGAGGGGCATGACGACATCGAGTGATTAGTTGGCTTCTCACCTCGCTTTCCCTTTTTGGTGTCTTGATGCCAAAGGGGGAGAGAAGATCTCTGGGGATTTGCATTGCATTGCATTCATCCATTTGCGTGTTTGTTTCCATTCGCATTGCTACCGCTTTAGTTGAACTCTATCTGCTTATTTGCTTTAAGGTTCGTGGAACTTGGCTATCTTTATTGTATGCAATGGTTGAATTATTGTATATGACTATGGATCTCGGTATTCGGGTTTATGTATGCAATGGTTAAATTATTGTATGTGACTATGGATTTCGGTATTCGGTTTACTATGAGTTTCGGTATTCGGTTTTATCTATAGTTGAGACTACACAAGGTATGACCCTCATCTCTAATCTCTAAAATACCAACCAAGTTGGATGTGTCTCATACTATGCGATGTTATATCATGATTGATTACATAGTCTCGGGAATACTTTCTCTCTTATGTGTATTTGTATTCAAAGACAAACAAACTATATGCACATCTTTAGGGGGAGTTTGTTCCATCCCGTCAAAAACATGATCTAGCTGTGAAATTATATTGCAAATCCTAGTGTTGTCATCTAACACCAAAAAGGGGGGAGATTGAAAGAACATTTCTTAATCCCTTATGTTTTGTGTGTTAGTTAACAACACTAGCGATAATCTAATATGGTGCTAAGTGTTGCAGGCCTTGAAATATATTTAGTTAAATATGTCTCGCACCAAAAAGTCTGCAAAAATGTCGTCAAAGATACCCATATCGTCATCGGACAGAAAACCCTGTCTGGCCGGCCTCTGTGCCGGCAAGGCCGGACTCAAGGTCTGCTGGCTCGGCCTCCATGCCAGCCTCCTATGCTGGTGTGGCCGGCCTAGGCCGGGGTCAAGGCCGGCTGGCTCGGCCTCCATGCCAGCCTCCCGTGCTGGCTTGGCCGGCCAAGGCCGGGGTCAAGGCCGGCTGGCTCGGCCTCCATGCCAGCCTCCCGTGCTGGCTTGGCCGGCCTAGGCCGGGCTCAAGGCTGGCCAGTCTGCGCCTGAAGGATTCCACGCCGGCCTTGGGGCCGGCCTCCGGGCCGGCAAGGCCGGCTTCTCTGCACAAGTGAAGAAAACCCTTCAAACGGCTAGTAAGTGGAGTGGGGTATAAATATCCCTTCTCCTACCTTGGAAAGAGCACCACGACCAGAAGAAGAAGAACACCATTGTTGCAAAGCTCCAAATCAATAGATCTCCCTCTCTAGCCACTCAATCACTTAGCCCTTTGGGGATTTGAGAGAGGAGACCTAGATCTACCCTTCAACCAAACCGATTTGATTTCCCCCTTGATTTGTGAGAGGGGGCTTGCTACTCTTTGAGTTCATTGGAACCCTGAGAGGTTGTGGTCCTTCAGAGCTTTGGGAGCTACGAAGACTTTGCCGGGAGCCATCAATTAAGTTGTGGTGTGTGCCCCGGCCTTGTGCATTGAGTCTTGGCGGCTCGGTGCATTTGGTGAAGACCCTCCAACTTGTGGAGTGTGCTTCATCCTTGTAAAGGTTCTAGTTGTCAACCTCAACGACAACATAGTGACAAGTGCCTCGCCACATCGGTGGTAAGACACAACGGAGATACGGTGTGCCATATCAAGGCTACTCGGTGTTTCACTTTGGTGAACACCGCGCCGCTCCAACGGAGATTAGCTCCATTGGGAAGTGAACTTCGGGATAAATCTCCGCGTCAACTTGTTGGTTTTTCCTCAACTTTCCTTTACTTGTTGCTACTAGCTTATTCATATATATATATATATCTTGTGCTAGTAGTCAATTTCTCAACATATAGGGTTGTTCATCTAGTTGCATAATCTAGAGAACTTATTTTTTGAGAAATACCGATTTAAAACGGAAAAAGAAGTAAAATTTGTAGTTAACCTATTCACCCCCCCCCTCTAGTTAACCTCATCGATCCTTTCAACTACTATGAATTGATGTGCTATGTTACAATTTTCATTCAGGGGTTTCGACGATCAAACAAAATGTCATACGCGCGGGCTATATATCTTCACTCGGTATGATTGGCCCTACCTTGCCCTATATGTATATGTTCATGTGATTTCCCTATGTGTGTTCCATTCATTCTAATGTTTTTTTTGTTCTCTACAACTGGCAGGCTTTCACATGCCGGCCAGGATCAACTCCAATGCTTTCGTTGACATACTCACAGATGCTGAAGACACTACGATTATATAGCTTACTAGACTTCGATGAAGAGATCTCCTTTCCACATGATCTCAATGGCCTCCCTAGGGGCTACGACAAACAAAAAACCAAGTTGTCCGACGAACCAAATATTAGGACATCGAAGTCACTTTTAGTTGAGGTGAGCTTATTTCGATCCTCATTCCATCCAGGGCTATGACAAACAAAAAACCAAGTTGTCCGATGAACCAAATATTAGGACATCAAAGTCACTTTTAGTTGAGGTGAGCTTATTTCGATCCTCATTCCATCCATTAGCTCAATTCTTGCGGTGAATTATTTTTAGGGAGAGAACGGTGTCCAATCAGAAGTGACATAATGTGCTTATGAAGAGCGACATATGTGGCTAGATTATGTGCTATGCACTGCTATGCATACAAACAAGCTTCATTTAACTGTTCCTACTACTCAAATTGGATCTTCAATTGTTATGGGAACGATAAAAGTACTTTAGAAGCATTCAGATTTACATGTACTTTTATATTCAATGGCCATTGTTTTAAATTTACTTAACTATTCTTACTGCTCCAATTGGTTTCTGATTTGTTATGGAACAACAAAACCACTTTTTAAGGATTCATATTTGTATGTAGTTATATATTTCAATGGCCATTTTCTAAAATGACACATTACTCTGCTACAGTTGTACAAAATCTCCACAGAGAAGTTTATGGTAGGAGGTGATGTTATTCTGTTTCCGTTTCTTACAAACCCATCTATATGGATGCATATGTTTTATGTATCGTGTCGATATGTTTTATGGTAGGAGGTGATGTTATTCTGTTTCCGTTTCTTACAGACCCATCTAGAATTAGATGGATTATTAAGATAGATGGGATTGCTACTGCCAGTTGTTTATAAAAATATGTTACTCTGTAGTATCTCTATACAGAAACACCAAACAAAAATTATCGGACTCAGTTCTGATCTTAAGGATACACTGGTCAGTATGAATGTTTATCTAATATATAAGTCGGATATTATTCAAAAAACTGTTCATTCAAGAAAATAGAATACCCAATTTCGAGTTATTGCTTTCATTTAAATGCATAAAGTTCAGTGTCTTGAACAAATATGGGTGTCGATCCATCAGGTAAACTGGTTAGCTTAAGTACCATGTATTTTTAGCCGCATGCATTATTGCCTTCTCAAAGTTATCCTCTGCGTATATTTCAGGTTGAACTCGAGATGAGCTAAAATCTTCCTATAAAGTTTTTTGCGGGATAAGAGAGTTGATACTTCAGGAGTATCATGTGGGTGGATAAGAATCATTCTTTAGACCATTAAGAAGAAGATTATTTATCCTTTCTTTATTCTAGAATTCAATTAAAATTTTCACAGATTAAGACACTTTTTTGAATCTACAAATTTTCTTGGTTAATTTCTTTACACTGGAATTTCTCTATGTTTGTTTTCGAAATGCACGTATCTATTAGCAATTTAGCATTAGTTGCTGCCAGTATGATCATCTATAAACATGGCATTGCATGCAGTATCCAACTTATGAACTACAAATGTGTGTTACTAGGTATGTGATAATTGAAGGTGCTAATTATGAATCATTATGAATTTCAGCATTAGTCACTGTTCTAATCTGTCTATGAGGAGGGAGGTCTTTAAAGGCAACATGGCTTTCGATTTGATTGTTTCCTTATATGAAGGTAATATTTTTTCCCTTGGATGCTCCGCATGTTTGTCATCTTAAGTTTTTGCTGGTGGTAATGTCATGTCATACATGCGACAGGTATACGAAGTATATGCTTGATGTTCATTATCCAAAATATGCATGATCTAGGCTGCCCAACTCCTTTTCCATCATTGCTAGATAGAGAGGGAGTCATGAGAACATGCTTATTGCTTATTACATAGTTAGAGTGTAGTTTTCCCAGTATTTTCCCCCTTGTGTCGACCTATTAATGTTTATATAATGCGAAATATGATTTATTGGTTGTTACTGCTTATGATTTTCTCGACAATGGATGTTAATTACTGTTATTTTGCTTTCACTAGCACTTGAGGGCGTGCGCTCCACCGCGATGACCATTGCCCGCTTCTCTGTTGGACCTGGAACTGGAAGCCACCAGTTGGTTGCGTGCTTCTTAAAAAATAGCCATAAAAAATATGGAAAAACAAAATATCGAAATGAACAAAAAAATATATGCTACCTACTTGCGACAATATACAATCATTTTTCAACAACTCAACTTACCAAACATTTCGACAAAACCTAAATGCATTCCTTCTAAAAAAAGGATTTGAATTTACAAAATACTTATATAATGTATTTCTTCCGATTAAGTAGATTAATGAAAGATCTATGTCAAACTACAAACACACTTCACCATTAAAATTCGCTTAAAAAAATGAAGTTACTTCAGATGACAAATTACGACGAATTTTAACATTTCAAAACACAACGTCCTGGATGGGTCCTACTAAATGATGGAATATAAGTTCTATTTATATTTAATTTCAACGAATATTTTTTTTATGATCTACAAAAGATAAAATAAATATGAAAAATTCCGAGTTTTGTTAAAAAAAAAGGATCAAAAAGGAAGTACTGTTTATGCAATGTTCCAAATCCGTAAACAAATGACAATGGAGACATTTTTTACAATACTCCAAATGCTTCACATCTCACTTAATAGTAGTGACATTTAACTAAAAACTACAAGTACTGTTCCACTTTATAATAACAAAATAAAAAAACAGATTTGCAAGTTCCAATTTATCCAACATTCAAGCGAAAAATCCGACATACCCTAAAATAAAACCAAAATGCTCACAAAAAATAACTGCGGTATACTCATAACAAATACCAAATTTATTTCACCATTTCAGTTTGGCCAACATTTAGACACCACACGAACAAACTTTCCCCAAATGTGGAATCAAATTCAAGTAGACTGCTTTGATATCAACTAAATATTAACGTTGAAATACAAACATGTTTGAGCACTTCAAACCTTCAAACATTTGAATATTGTACACGATATATCTGAAATGCACACAAAAAAAATGCTACCTATTTATAAGAAAACAAACAAACATTTCAACACTCCAATTTAGCCAACATTTTGGTTAAAAAAAATTACGAAATAAAAAAAGAAAAATCACCAAGGGCGTGGCGTGACGCCACGCCAAAATTCAACTAGTTCCCTCTATGTAAACACTTGAACATGCGGCTCGATTTTTTTAAATAATACATTTATTTTATTCTTTTTCGGAAATAATACGCGTTTTGAAAAAATCACAGAAATATTACACCCTCGGCCTCCGGTACGCCGAGCAGGCCCTGTCGGCTTTGTCCACGCCGACGGGGTCTTGTCGGCTTAGCCCACACCGAGCAGGTGGCCGGCCCCAGTCTACCCGCACCCGACCGCACCCTGTCGGCCTGCGCGGGCCTACGCGGCCTGCAATCGGCCACGTCCACGCCGATAGGCCTGTCGGCCTCGCCGAAGCCGACCAGCCTCGATTGTATCGGCCGCCCGCTCCTCTTTCTTTCTCCCCTGCACACTCTTTCTCCTCTCTTCTTCCTCCTTCCTCCACCGACGGACCTGTTATTTCCTCTCATTTCCTACCTCCTGTACACTCCATTTTAGTTGATTTTGCACCCAAAAAATCATACCCAAAGCATGTAGCAGTTAGAAAAAGCTTCGATCTGTTGATGGGCTAGTTCATGGAGGCGATTTGGAGGTGCTATTAGGAGGCAATGGTGGAGATTCGGTGGAGCTTGGTATTGGAGTAGGAGCTTGGTGTTGGGGAAGGTTCGTGCTCCCTGCCCGGTGCTGCTGCGTGGTGTTGTTGGTGGTGATTGTTCTGCACGCTTCAAGGGTAATATTTTTTATAGATTGGTTATATTATGTTAGATTAAAAATAGAATATTTTTTAGGTGTAAATATTTTGTTAGTGCCGGTCGGACCAACAGTCGTGTAGTATAGTGCTATAATTAGTAGAGGAAATAATGTGTTAGTGTCGGTCTGATATTTGGGGGGCAACAGTCGTATAGTAATATATGTAGAGTTGGTCGTATAAATTAATTGGTCAGGTAGTAATATTTAGTACTCGTTGGGAATTATTTTTATACTACGATATGGAAGTTGACGAGTCTTATTATTATTTTTTAGGTCAGCAGAGATGTCTACTTTAGTAAGATTTTATTATGGTTCGGGTACTGTCCAAACAAATGATCAGAGAGTTGATCTAAGTGAGTTTCAGTTTGTGGACATGGATATGAATGCTCCTACCACATGGTCCATTAGTCAGGCTGAAGAGTGGTTGACAGGATGTTTAGGCCTTAATCCGTCAATATACACCGTCGGTGTGCATGCACTATGGACGAAGTCCAGAACCAACGTCTTCTTTATTTTGAGGCCCGTACAGGACACCTCTCTGTAGGTGCGATGGTTGCAAGGCTGCGAAAAAAGGGGAATCACCCCTACGGCCTTACTGCTTCCCGTCGAGAAGGAGATCACCCCCCCCCCCTGAAGGAGAGGGCATGTACGATCCAGGCCAAAATAGTGAGTATATGTATACTTCTGAGTCAAATTATGGGGGTGGTGGTTATGAATCAGGGCAGAGCAGTCAAGCAGTTGGAGGACATGGTGATGTTGGCGAGGAAGTCAGTGTCGATGCAGCTAGTGGCGAGGTAGATGGGGACGAGGTAGATGGGGAAATGCAGAACCAGATGGAAGAAGAAGATACAGATGGTGAAAGTGGTAGTGGTGATGAATCTGCGGAGGGTAGTGAAGAAGAGGAGTTGCCTTTGCTTCATGCCTGGAATCAGGACTTCACTAATTCAATGAATGTGAACGATGGCCACGATTCTGCCTGGCAATATCACCAGAACAATATGGCCAAAGGTGCTAGATATCAGGACAAGAAATATCTGAAGGATGCCATAATTCAGTGGGCAATTTCAACTAACAGGGTTTTGAAAACAACTGTGTCAAGTAAGCGATATGTGTCAACGCAACCCACGCAGGAACAACAGTTTAACGAGGACGGTACCCCTCTTCGTCAACCGACGCGTCGTGGCAGACGGAGGTAGCGACACCTTTGTCTATTACTACAGATATTACTATCTAGCTATGTACGAGACATCATATTTGTGTGAGACCTATTCCTATCTATGTACGAGACACTATATTTGTATGAGACATATTCCTATCTATATTTGATCAGACAATGCTTCCGACATTTATTAAGAAACTTCGAGATTACAACTTTTTCATTAAAAACACACTTAAATTAATAGCTAGAACTGAAATTAAGATACATGCGACACTTAACATAAATTTCATCTCCCGTCCACGCATCCTCCTGCCTCCGTCGATGGGCCACTCTTGCCCTTCGATGATGCCGCTCCCTTGCCTTTCGACGATGCCGCTCTCTTGCCCTTCGACGCTGCTGCTCTCTTGGCCGTGATGGTAGGCATGAACATGCCATCTTCGTCCTCGCTCTCATCCACCCATGACCACGGATGATCTCCTAACCAATCGAGGAACTTCTCGTCCCTAGTTCTTTGCTCCACCTTCATCCACTTTTCATGCAGCCTGAGAAGTTCCTGTCGTATTTCCCGTGGAGTCCTATGAGCCCAATATGGTTTGAGCCTTGTTGATCTGCTGACCAATGTCGCGTCTATCTCAGTGAGCAAACTATCACTACTAATGAGTTCCTCCCATGAAACTAATTTATTGTCTACCCTAAACTCGGCGGCACATGCAAGAAGGAGCTCAGACTGGTGTCGAAGAAAGCTACGGTAAGGATGAAAACCCGACATCGATGAGTGAATTCGCTGGACTACTTATCAACCTGACTGAGCAACGGCTTTTATAGCCCGAGAAGCGAAGAAAAATGCGGGAAGAAATATGGCGGGAGAAAATAGCGGGAAGTGAAAGGGCGGGAGAAAAAGGCGGGAACGAGGAAGGGCGGGAGAAAATGGCGGGAGAAAATGTGGAGAGCAGAGAATAAAGGCGGGAACGAGGAAAGACGGGAGATAATGACGGGAATCAGGAAGGGCGGGAGAAAATGGCGGGAGAATAAAGGCGGGTGAATCGGTGGACGCGAAAATATAATATATATTTCATAATTTTTATTTGGCATCTAAAACTGAAATGGAGATATTTTTATTTGGCATCTAAAACTGGAATGGAGATAGAAAAGGAAAAGGGCGGGACATGCAGCACTCGGCGTGGCTGTAGCCAAAAAGAACTAATCGGCTTCGGCGAAGCCGATATGACTGCTCGGCGTCCTCCAAGCCGACCAGGTCTGCCGTCCGGCAGGTCGGCAGGCCGAGAAGCTCGTCGGCTTCGGCGAAGCCGACTGAAACCTGCTCGGCATGGACGAAGCCGACAGGGCCTGCTCGGCGTACCGGAAGCCGAGGGTGTAATATTTCTGTGATTTTTTCAAAACGCGTATTATTTCCAAAAAAAGAATAAAATAAATGTATTATTTAAAAAAATCGAGCTGAACGTGCGTGTGTGCTGGTTAATGTTTCCGTGCAGATCAAGCGAGATATGGAGGGTCATATCGAGGATATACTCTCTTTGGTGACATGTCACCTTGTGAAACCTAGCGATCAGGTAGAATCGGGTCTACTCGGATAATTACCGAGCCCCTGTATCGATGTATTTATATTGGGCACATTGCGGTGCAAGCTTACATTGAGGAGTCCTATTACAATATGGTAACGTGAGGTACTCTAACTCTAACACCCTCCCTTAATCACAACTTGGACAAGTTGAGATTATGCTTGAACTCCTCAAAATTACGAACTGGAAGTGGCTTGGTGAAACCATCGGCGACCTGATCCTTTGAGGGAATAAAACGAATTTCCAGCTGCTTGTTCAAGACTCTCTCTCTCTGACAAAGTGGAAGTCTATTTCAATATGCTTGGCTCTAGCATGAAACACTGGATTTGCGGACAAATATGTCGCACCCAAATTATCACACCATAGACATGGTGGTTGCCGTAACTTGACGCCAAGTTCTCCGAGCAAGGACTGCATCCATATCAACTCTGCTGTGGCATTTGCTACAGACTTGTATTCTGCCTCTGTGCTTGACCTGGACACTGTGGCTTGTTTCTTTGCACTCCATGAAATAAGGTTTGGTCCAAAGAATATAGCAAAACCACCAGTGGATCGTCGATCATCTACACAACCTGCCCAGTCAGCATCTGAAAAGGCACTTAACAGTGTTGCACTCGACTTCATGAACGTGAGACCAATGCCAACAGTGTGCTTAACATATCTCAGAATACGTTTAGCAGCAGTCCAGTGTACTGTAGTGGGGGCATGTAGATACTGACACACTTTGTTGACGGCATAAGAAATATCAGGTCTTGTAAGAGTAAGATACTGTAATGCACCTACCATGCTCCTGTAATTGGTGCTATCAACTGGTCCAAGCAGCTCACCTTCTGTAGCCGTGATTTTTTCCGAAGATGACAAAGGAGTAGATACACCCTTACAATGCTTCATTCCAGCTCGTGCTATGACATCCTTAGCATATTTTGCTTGATTGAGAATTATGCCATTGTCAACTTTTTGAACCTCCATCCCTAAGAAGTAGTGAAGATCACCAAGATCCTTCAATGCAAATTCTTTGCTTAATCTCTTTAACAATGCATCAGTTGCAACTTGTGAGGAGCTGGCAACTATAATGTCATCAACATAGATCAACATGAACATGGTGACATTGGCTTTGTGAAAGATAAACAATGACGTATCAGATTTTGAAGCAACAAAACCATAGTTGACCAACTGGGAGCTTAACCTGGAGTACCATGCTCGAGGTGCCTGTTTTAGTCCATAAAGCGCCTTGTCAAGTTTGCACACATAGTTTGGTCGCCTCTTGTCTTCATACCCTGGTGGTTGTTTCATATAAACCTCCTCTTCCAGAATGCCATGCAAAAACGCGTTCTTCACATCTAACTGTCGCAAACTCCATCCCCTGGAAACAGAAAGTGCCAAGACAAGTCAAACAGTTGCAATTTTAACAACAGGACTAAAGGTATCCTCATAATCTATACCATAGCATTGCTTGAAACCTTTGGCTACTAATCTAGCCTTGTATCTGTCAATCGTGCCATCAGACTTTCGTTTGACTTTATAAATCCAACGACAATCAATGATATTGGTACCATGTCGTGGTGGAACCAACCTCCAGGTTTAATTTTTCATGAGAGCATCATGCTCTTCATCCATAGCTTTTCGCCAATTGTTGTTACCAAGTGCATCTTGCAAATTAGCTGGTTCTTTTGTAACAACTGATAAGCACCAGCGAACTGTTCCATCTGAATATTGCTTCGGTTGAAATATACCTTTTGAAGCACGAGTATTAGGACGTGTAGCTGGCACCATACCGTGCTGCACAGGTGCTGGAGCCGCAGGAGATCCCGCCCCCCCGTCGCTGTCAGCCCTGGTGTTGCTTTCTGCATGTGCGGACGCGGGGGACTGACCGGAGCGCGCAGAGGATCCTGTGGGCGCTGGTGTGGCCGAAGGTGCGGCACTCGCTTGGCCACCAGACGAAGACGGCGTAGAAGATCCATGGTGGGGTGACACAGCAGGGGACCGCGCACGCGACAGGCGACGTCGTGACCCGACCGGGGCTGATGACGCAGGGGAACTAGGCCCCAGATCCGAGGAGGATCCTGCCGATCCCGATGGCGGGGGCGATCCCGGGGAGAATCCTCCAGGGAAATCAAACTCGTGTTCTGTGCCGCTGTCTTCTTCTTCTTCTGATATTTCATGTGTGTTTTGAGTACCATTTTCACTCAAATTTTCACCAGCTTGTCCTGTGGGTGCTCCTTGATCCTGCACAACATCAGTAGCAGATCTCGGAATAGGGTTAGTAGTAGGGATACTAGTCACATGTGAGTCATCAATATGTTCATATGCATGTTTAGAACTACGAAGAGATGGGTCGAGCAACAAGATTTCTTTGCGGAGTAAAGCACCAGCATTTGGATGAAGTGTTTTGAAGGGAAAAACAGCCTCATCAAAAACAACATCACGGGATATGTACACACGCCCGGTGGAAACCTCAAGACACTTAACTCCCTTATGTCTAGGACTATATCCAAGAAACACACATTGTTTTGAGCGAAAAGCTAATTTGCGCTTATTGTAGGGCCGAAGATTAGGCCAACATGCACAACCAAAGACACGGAGAGAATTATAGTTGGGCCGAGTTCCAAGAAGACGATGAACAGGAGTGTCATGATTGATAACCCGGCTAGGGAGCATATTTATGAGGTAGGTGGCGGTAAGGAAGGCTTCATCCCAGAATTTAAGAGGCATATGGGTATGTGCAAGGAGAGCGAGACCAACCTCAACGATGTGGCGATGTTTTTGTTCAGCAGAGCCGTTTTGCTGGTGTGCATGGGGACAAGAGACGTGATGGGAGATGCCCTGTTTCTGAAAAAGAGTATTGAGTTTAACATATTCTCCACCCCAGTCAGACTGAATAGTGAGAATTTTTCTATCAAGTTTGCGTTCAACAAGGGCTTGAAAATTGAGAAATGCAGCATAAACATCAGATTTACGTTTGAGAAGATATATCCATGTAAACTTACTATAGTCATCAATAAAGCTTACATAATAATCATGACGTCCAACAGAGGTGGGAGCAGGACCCCATACATCAGTGAAGACTAATTGAAGGGGAACTGTAGACACACTAGTGGAGATGGGGTAGGGTAACTGATGACTTTTAGCCTGCTGACACGAATCACACACGGACTCTATGCTTGAATCTCTAACAAACGGAAGCTTATTTTTGCTAAGAATCTGACTAACTATAGGACCTGACGGGTGACCAAGACGACTATGCCATTGCGCGTGGGAAGGCTTGGTGGAGAGGAAGGCATGCTTTGGAGACTGGAATGACGACTGTAGAGACGATATGAGAGGGTAGAGGCCACCAACGCATCTCCCTCTATGAAGAATTTTCCGCGTGACCTGGTCCTTGATCAAAAAGAAAAAGGGGTGAAATTCGATGAACACACGATTATCGTAGGTGAAACGATGAACGGACAGTAAATTTTTGGAGGCGGTGGGTACATGAAGAATATTGCGAAGGTGAAAATTCTGAACATGATTACGAACTATTGAATGACCAACATGAGCAATATCCATACCTTGCCCATTGGCAGTGTTTACCCTGTCGCCGCCTCTGTACTTGTCACGCACTGTGAGATTATTCAGATCTCCGGTGATATGATTTGTTGCTCCGGTATCTTGGTACCAATTTGTGTCCACGCCGTAGGAGGCAGCATGGGCTTCCTTGTCGCCAAACGGCTCATCATCATCGTCTTCAAAGCGCCACCAGCAGTCCTTGGCAGCATGTCCCTCTTTTGTTGCAGATCTGACATGTGACGTCAACCCATGGGCTTGTACGACGTCGTCCTCGACCGCGACCACGCCCTCCTCCAGAGGGGGCACGACCACCTCCACGTCCTTGGCAAGATGGGTTCTCATCGCGGCGATCATCACGGCGGTTATCACGCCGGTCATCACGGCGGTCACCCCGATCACCGCGGTCACCTCGTGCTCTGTTGTTGCTGTAGCCACGGGAGCGTTGCTGACGGAAAGCTGCATTGGCCGAGGTCTCGAAGTCACCTCCGGTCTGTTCTTGCAACAGTTCTTGGCGCTGATCATAGGCATTGAGCTGAGAGTACAGGGAGCTGAGCGTCATGGTGGTGTTGCCCACGCCGATAGCAGCAACAAGGGAATTATACTCCGATCCCAAGCCTGCAAGGATGAACGAAATATGTTCTCCGGTGGAGACAGGGCAACCGGCAGCAGCAAGCTCGTCTATGATGGTCTGCATCTTGGTTAGGAACACCTCCGTGGAGGTGTTGTTTTTCTTCGTGTTCGCCAGGGCAATGCGGAGGTTCGTGACCTTGGCTTGACACTGGGAGGCAAACATCTCTTCTATTGCCTGCCAAACTCCGGCGGCATGCTCGATCCGATGGACATGAGGTAAAACCTCATGGGAGAGCGATTGAAGGAGGTAGCCGAGGACGATCTGATCCCTCGAGATCCAAGAATCGTACTCGGGATTTGGTAGTTCCTTGGGTGCCTTCTCCTGTTCTTTGTCAGCTGATTCAACGATCAGCTTCTCTGGCGGAGCTGCGTCCGAGCCATCAAGTAGCCCGAACAGGCGAGCTCCACGGATGGGTGGCAAGATCTGCGCACGCCACATGGGATAGTTCTTGCGCGTCAGTTTATCTGACGGAGGAGCACCGAGATTGATGACGACGCTGCTTGAGGTGGAAGCCATGGCGGAAGGTGTAGGGCGGCGGCGGGGGTGGTGGCAGCGACGATCTCGGGCAGAGGAGTATTAGGGTTTGCGATCAGTTTCGTCGGCGGAAGAGCCGGCCTGATACCATGTGAAACCTAGCGATCAGGTAGAATTAGGTCTACTCGGATAATTACCGAGCCCCTGTATCGATGTATTTATATTGGGCACATTGCGGTGCAAGCTTACATTGAGGAGTCCTATTACAATAGGGTAACGTGAGGTATTTTAACTCTAACACACCTTACCTTCACCAAAGCATAAGAATGCTTAAGAAGTTAAGAGAATGAGCTGTGGAAAAACGCTTACATATACTGTAGTAACTTACATGCACAAGTTTCTCAAAACCGATGCGTGCAGAATCTAACAACACATTTCTCCTAGCCTGCATAGCTTTCTAATCGTAAAATGCAAGTAAGAAGTCGGAAAGGAGAGAACACAGCTGGCTGCTGGCATCTTGTCACCATCCCCATCGCCATGCCACCGGCTCGGAGATCTTCCACAGCGTAACAGCAACTATTCATCTATCGATCGATCACATCATCAGCTCATCACCAATCGACAGCTAGCTAGAAACATCAGTTTTGCGACATGATTATAAAATTGAGCTTGATCAACGATTGTTTGGAATATTGCTTTAGTTGAACCAAGCCGTCGTTTAAACTTTAAAATTATACTACAAGCATGCATCCGCAACCGACAGTCCTTTTTATTTTGCTGGTGCAACGAACAGTCTTTTGATATGGAGAAAAACAGGCGAATGCTAAATTGGAGGAGCGGGAAAAGGGTGTTTTTGATTTCTTGTTTGGTCATACAAGGAAGAAAAAGATCGGGAGGCAATCTGCACAGAGGGGTTCGTTGCGGCGTCCCCTTTCTCGCCGTCGTGTCGCGCGCACCCACCCGGCTCGCTTCACTCCCAAGCCATCCAAGAACCACGACGACCCAACCGACGTACACCATGCACGCGCGCGATCGCCGCTCGCGTCCATGTACATATACGCTCGCCTCCTCCAGATCCGGCACGCAGCAAGAGCAGGAGCTTCAGCTACCTAGACATCGCGTAGCCAAGTTCGTGCACGTCGAGCAGCAGCAGCAGCCATCATGGCGCGGCAGCAGCTCCGGCCATGGCGACGCATGCTGGTGCTCGCCGCCCTCCTCGCGGCGGCCGCGGCGCAGACGTCGCCCACCGCGGCGCCGGCCACGCCCATTCCCGTGCCGGTTCCGACTGCGCCGGCCCAGGCCCCTCCCGCGCCGGCGACGCCCATTCCCGTACCGGTTCCGACGGCGCCGGCCCAGTCCCCTCCCGCGCCGGCGACGCCCGCGCCCACCGCCACCCCCGTCGCGCCCATCAAGCCGCCACCAGCGGTCGCGCCGGTCAAGCCGCCACCCGTCGTCGCGCCCGTGTCCGCGCCGCCTCCCGTGGTCACGCCGCCACCTGTCGTGCCCCCGCCGGTGACTCCTCCTCCGGTCGTGCCCCCGCCGGTGAAGGCGCCTCCTCCCGTGACGCCTCCACCAGCGACGCTGCCACCCGCGACCGCCCCGGCCCAAGCGCCCGCGGTGCTGCCCCCTGTGGCGGCGACACCGCCAGCGGCCTTAGCGCCCGCCGTGCTGCCGCCGGCCGAGGCCCCGTCCAAGAGCAAGAACAAGCACAAGAGGAAGAAGCAGAGCGGCAAGAAGAAGGCGCCCGCCCCCGCGCCGGAGCCGCTCAGCCCGCCGGCGCCCATCGCGCCAGAGCCCACCGTGGAGGACGTGTCCGGCCCCGCACCATCCGCCAACGATGATCTGGTAATGCGTCCAAATCACCTTTTCATTCACCTACAAATCGAATGAATCGACGGAAGATGAGCTCATGGCAAGTGATTTTGTTCTCGCTTTTTTGTTTGGTGCAGAGCGGAAGCAGCCGCCAGTACGTGCAACGGGGGATCGCCGCCATGGCTGCGCTTTTGCTCTCAATAGCGTGGTGAAAGTGATATCTAGAGGGATTCATCCATTTTTATTCATATGTCAGCTCCATGCATGATTCGATCATTCCTCTTGCTTGCTGTAGGGAATCATCATTTGTTCGCGGCTTTGTAATAAACTGTGTTTTTTGGAATGTTTAGAGTGCGTTTTTCTCGAATCGAAGATCTACCTGCACTGTATTATTTGGTACACGCACGAATGAGATGGATGTGAAATCGCGCGTCGCCGGCCGTGCGTGTCTTGTATTTGCGCCAGACAATAGTGATTGAGAGATAATCACCGAAATGAAAAACTGTCAATCCTGTCGTGATGATGGTGGGGCGATCTTTGATTTGCTTCGTTCTTTCCTTGAGGATCTTCTACGCGTAATCTGCAATGTTCTTTCCATGTCGACTTATACCTGGGTCACACCTTTTTTTTTCCAACCAAGCTAACCCCCTTTCCATTAATTTCTTAACGGAAATACATAGTTCAGCTACAAAAGACTCGACCTGAGAAAGTAAAGAAAGACAGAAGAGGGGTGGGGTAGCGAGTTGGAGCAGCAACAGGAACCCGCTGAAGAAAGTTCGCTCTCGAACAATCCAACGGGGCAAAAACCTGTTGCCACCAACATAATCCGAGGTTTTTACGCATACAACTAGCATTCATACCGATAACCAAACAAAAGGAAAAATTAGGTTCACATCCAACAGAGTACAACCAATGCTCTGAATTCAGCCACGTCACTTCTTTTTTGAGATGTGATGAGATATAGTTTTTAGTTCATTTAGAATCGTTTTGCCCCGAATGATATGCATTAGCTCCCAGGGCGACACCGGAGGCGACACCTTCCGCCGCCGCCACCCCCCACCTCCTCTGCCCCCCCCCCCCCCTCGCCACTGCTGCCGCCGGCCTCCGCGCCGCGATGGTGGCGGGGGTGGGTTCTCTTGATGCGACGCGGGTGGCCTTCGGGCCCGCCTGGGACGACGAAGGCGGGGCGCCGGCGCAGGCACGCCGGAGCGGTGGCTCCGGGAGCGCAGGCGGGCTGCGGGGCGGCGGATCCGGGGCCCTAGCGCCCGAATCTGGTGGGGCGCGGTGTTTGACCTGGGGGCGTGGGCAGCAGGTCGGCGTCGCGGGTTGCGCGGGTTCGGCGGCGAGGGCCGGGCCTCCAGCGGCGGGTCGGCTTCCTCTCGTGCCGGCGTTGGGGCCTCTAGGCGGCGCGGGCATGCTAGTGGTGCTCCTGCAGGGCGGAGCAGGGGATGGAGTCGTGCGGGCTCGAGGGCTCCGGAGGCGTGGAGGCGGTGAGGTGAAGGTCTGCGGCTGGCTCGGTGGGCCGGCCGGTCGGGTTACACGGGCAGGCTCTTGGCAGGTCATCGTCGAGCGAAAGCTCTGCTGCGGGTGTTTGCCGGCGCAGGCGGTGGCGACGCCTCCGGGCGCCGTTTCCCTCCTTGGAGGCACCGTCGAGACGCGATGCTTGCCTTCTGCCCGTGCCACTTCGAGGGAAACTCTAGATCTTTCGGGATCGGGCGATGGTGGCGTCCTACGTCATGCTCCCCCTTGGAGCATCGTTCTTGAAGTGTGATCGGCCGGAGGGACCTGTGGTTGCGGTAGGTGGTGGCGGCGAGAGTGTCAAGGCTGATGTGGCGGCGGCAGTAGCGACTATCTTTTAGGCCGGGGCGGCGGCCCCAGATGTTGGTACGACGTCCGTGGTCAGCGAGCAGCTCTCCCCGGGCAGCTTGGGCTGCGGGTGGCTGAGTCGTGCGGCGTCGTGCCTCGGATGCGAGCGGTGTTACGTCGGGACGGCGGTCCCGGAAGGTGGTGTTGGCGGCGAGGCTGTCGGGGCTGCTGGGGCAGCGGTTGCCTTTTAGGCCGGGGCGGCGGCCCCGGATGTTGGTGCGGTGGCCGTGGTCTGCGAGCGGTTTACCTTGTGCAGCTTGGGCTGCGGGTGGCTGAGTCGTGCGGCGTCGTGGCTCGAGTGCGAGCGGTGGTACGTCGGGATGGCGGTCTCGGAAGGTGGTGTTGACGGTATGCTCGGCATGGCGGAATAGCTGGATGTCGGGCTGGCGGCCCCGAGTGTGCGTAGCCAGGGTGGCTGTGTTTGCCCTCGCGACGGTCGTGTTCCATGACGGTCGTTGAGGGTGTTGTACCGGGCTTAGGCCCACTTCTTCTTAATCTATACCTAATAATAAAAGCAATCAAGCTTCCGCGGTTTGGTTTGGTCCGTCATTTGAATTACCCCTCAAGTTGTAAATAATTACGCACTCTGCCACCTATATAAGTTAAAAAACGGTTCGGTTGATTCTTTTTCGTCCGGTCTTCGCCTCAGTTCGTCGCTGCCGACGGGCTCGAGCCACAACCCCTCTCCCCCTCTCCCCGGCCATGAGCCCATGACTCTGTTCTGCAGCCACCATCATCGGCGGAGACGTCCGCGCCATCCCACTTCTGGACCTCCTCTGCCACCCGCTCTCTAGCCGCGCCTGGACAGCAGCATACCAGCTTGACGTCCCCCCTTTGTTCCCAAGTCAGAAGGACAGCTTCGATACTCAATCCAATCGCCTAGGGGATTTTTTTAACCGCCGCCTCCGCCGTCCTGGTAAGAACGCCACCTCACGCCGGTCGGAATACGATCGGAATATGACCTCTCCATCTCTCCCAGTCAGCAGTCTATCCCTCGACGGAAGCAGCGCAGCGAGCAAGCTCATCCAAGGCGGTACAGTGATTTCTCTGAGGCGAACTCATCTTCGCCGGAAGCGGTGCGCTGCTCCTCTTCGTTGGCACGCGGCACGCCGAGCTCTTGGTCGGGAGCACCGGAGCAGCGACATGGTCAGCTCCGCTCCGTCTGGAACATCTTCGTCCTACAACGCAAAACACCTTTCCCCCATCGCTGATTCGCTGTCGACCCTCGCTGCCACCAGGTGACGAGCTTACCAGGCCGGCGGAGGCGGTGGTTAGAAAAATCTCCATTAACCTTATTCTACATCCTAGCGCTGCCGCCGTAGACTTTGCCGAAGTCGTAGTCCAGCAGGTGCGACCTCGACACCAGAGCATCACCGACGCCGTAGGGCGATGCGCCACGCCAGGACCTTTGACAGCATGTGACCTCTCCATCGATCCTTCAGGTCCCAGCAGCCCAAACAAAAGCTTGAATGCTTTCTTTTTCTTCTGTAATTTACCTTCCGTGTAAATCATGTTAAAGTTGCATAGCAGATGTTTGTGCTAATCCATACAATAATGAGCCTAATCTTTCTGATCCGATCCCTTTGCTCTCTATGATATTCATCTTTCGGCGACGATTCAGTGAGACAGATCTCCTGTGTCAGGTCTGACGCCTCCCTATTTGATCGGTGGTAAAATATGTGTCTCATTTGTTATTTCATAAGATAAACTAATGTTGGCTTTGTATTTCAATCTGACTGCTACTTGAGGAATACAAATCGCAATTCATTTTTACTACTTTTGTACGGGTGGTATGGTCGAAAGAGGACTGTTATAGATACATTAGCTCCTTTTAGTATCGTGAAGCCATAAATTCTTAAGACTGCATTTATTGTGCACGAAGTAATACTCGCATAGGAGCAGAGATTATGCACCTTCCAGTGCATCGGACTATGGATTAGAATGCAGTTTTGGCTCCCGAGCCCCTGGCCATTTTATTTAATAAAATAAAATAATGTAAAACAAGTCGAAAAACTCTAAAAATATATATAAGTGTTTTAAATACGTGCAATGTTTCTTGATGAAATGACATTTATGTTGCTCTGTACGAAAAAACAAAATTAGTGCTCTAAAACAAAACAAAAAATTATATCTCATGTCAGTCACTTTTTTTTTCATAGACCATCACAAATCTTATTTCATCATGAAATTTTGCACTTATGTAGAACATGTCCATATGTTAGTTGTGCTTTTTCAGATTATTTTTTAAATTAGAGGTGTGACTAGAGGGACACTGATTCTTAATGGTTTTTGTCCCCATTAACTCTCTTTCGTCCCGTCAAGCTATATATATATATATAGGACCGCGGCGGCTCCAAATCTCTCTTGCCTCGAGCTCCAGGCCCTCCGGCGGCAGAGTCCCCGTCCCCATCCCCGACTGCCTCCATGTCAACCAGTTCGATCTACCACAATGTCGCAGGCCGAGCCCCTCGGAACGCCTCCTCAACCGCTGGCCATCGGGACACCTCCCTTCACCGCTCCTCTCTTCCCTCCAGCCTCCAGATCAACCCCTCCTCCTCCTCCCTTCTCCTGGCCATAGGCCTCCCCCCGAGACGGTGCTGCCGGCATCAGGCATGAATCGCATACTAGCTCCCTCCGCAATGGATCGCTCCTTGTACCCCACCGCCGCCCCCTCACCTGTCCGTGCGCCGCCCAATCTCCATGAACAGCACAGCCAATGCAGGCCTCGCCGTCACGCGCCTCCGCCACCGCTTCCATAGCCCATAGGCCTCTGTATCCACCACACACTGGCTCCCCCGATACTAGGAGGCCGGAGCTTAGGAGCAATCGATCCCCCTTCACAGACTCCACGAAGCATGATCCCCGAACGGGAAGCTCGGCGCCACTCGATATCCTCCCATCCCTCGCTGAATTTCCTGTCGACAGAACCCTCACGATGCCACTCTTGAATCCTGTCCGTATTTCAGACCCACGCCGCCCCGGATTCGCTGCCGGCAACAGCACACGCGCCGCCCAAGATTCGCCGGCGCTGGCAGCACCCTCGCCGCCTCGGATTCCACCACCGCTGGCAGCACACGCACAGCATCGGATCCCCACCACCGCCGGCGTAATAAATCCACCAACCGACTCCATTCTCCTGTTCGCTCGCCGTACCCAGCTCCCCTCCAGCCGTCCGCGCGATGCATATTTCCATTGACCAGCGCCTCCCCCACTGGAGCTCCAGCGTAGGGCACCTCCGTTGCTGCACCGGGCTCCGCTCCGGTCCTCCACCGCAGCCCCAAACCGAGTAGAGCATATAAGTCAACGGGCACGAGCAGAGCAGGCCACTCCCACAGGTGAGCAGAGCCGTCGATTGCGGCAACGTTGTCGCACGTATTCACGGTTAAGGCGACAGCGGGAGTTAATGCGATTCTGTACGCGGCAGCGGTGCAGGCGACGGGGACGAGCGCTGCCGGTGCCGTGTGTGGAGGAGCAGTGTGGACGGAGGTGGCCCTCTTCTGCTGGTCTAAACGCAAGTTGCCGCTGCTGCAACAGTTATGTCCCTCTCTTGCGCATGTCGATGTATTGCAAGCAAAAAAGGGGAACATATCGATCCTAAACACTTTTCATGATGTATTGTATTCATCCACGGTGGTCAGTTAAGGCTTAAGGGTGTATCTTGATGTTACTTTTAGGGTGTATCTTGATGTCCACTCTTGTAAAGTACAGTCCATCATCTAAGTTTCCAAGCGCATAAAAGTCTTTTAAGCTTGGTCTAATATTCTGAATATGAACCCACTAATTATTTATTTGTTATTGACTCATGACAGTTTATATTGTATAAGTGTGCTTTATGCTGTATTCTCCATGTTGTTTATTCTCGTAAAGTTGTATAGGCAATGTAAAAAAAGGTTGTAGGCAATTCGTAGGCAAATGCCTCGACGTCGTCGGTGATCGAATAAGGGCCATGCATCCGCATCCTGGGTTACCCCCTTCACGACCCTGGGGAGCCAAAGGCCTCCGTGGAGTAGGGTGAGTTTGCCATGACGACACATGGCCCCGCTAATGCGCCGTGTATGTATGGTCTGGCTAAGACGTCTCGCGGAGGAGGCATTGGGTGGTGTGCCTGACCATTGAGCGCCCGTGGATGCTTTAAACCTGAAATGTTTATTAGAAATGTTGCGTTTTCAAGCAGAACTCACTTCGTGCATCTGGTTGGTATATTCTTTTTCACCCGTTGCAACGCACGGGCATTTTTACTATTAATGAAAATGGCAAGTCTTTTGCCTCGGTTAAAAAAAACTTCTTTTTTGATATCAACCATCGGTGATCAACATCATCGTAGCAGCCTGGCACGTCGCCCTCCGAGCACCTTGCACCTCCATCGCCTTCATCGCTAGTTGCTCGGCACCACCCTTGATAGCATCCCTGGCATCCATGGGGTACAAACCTGCCCAATTTTTAAGAAGTGTACAAACTGTGAATACGATAGAGATAGGAGACCGCAGCTTATACTTCTCAAAAGTTACTTTATTTCGAGTAGTCCATACAGCCCAACAAACCGCTGCTAGAAGAAGAGTAAAGTATTTTTTTCCCAGGCCAAAAAGCATGAAACCAAGAGAAACATTGCCAAATAGAACTCGGACACGTATTGATCTTAAGAATCTCTCCAATACAACCCCAAATCACCCTGGAAGAGCAGCAACTGAACAAAAGGTGATCTCTCGACTCCATCTGGTTACAGAAAGAACAACTGGTTACCTGGGTCACACCTGACATTGACAGTTGAACCGGCACGTTTTTTTGGTTTTGTTTTTGCTTAGAGCAACTCCAACCCTTTTTACCGGCTGAGGCAAAGAAAATTTAAAACGAAAACCGACATGAGTCGTACTAGAGCGGCCGGACTGACAAATTGGACCTTGTAACAAAACTTTAATCCGAACTGAACTCATTGTAACGCCCTCGCCCCGCGCGCGGCTGTTACTCGTGATAGTTCTCTAGGATATCTAGACTAGCCCACAAATCAACATTATCCTTTTTGCGCATTTTCTCCTCACTGCGCACCCGGGGCGAACTTTCCAGTCGGTCACTCATCCTCAAATTACCCCGAGCCAAGCATGTTTAATCTCGGTTTATTTTTTGAAGATGAGCTTCCAAAAAAATAGGTATATTTGTTGATATGAATATTCTATCAATCTTATTAAGCCATGTACCAGGACGTCACATACATACCTCCTTATAAGACCGACGCCCACGTCGGTCAGCCCTAGGCTAGGAACTTTCCCTCTTGGCACACGTCTCTGTGTCCAGTGCCGACACATGTCCCACATGTCCGTGCTCCTGACCCGCACATGCCCGGCCCGACAGTTGTCACCCCAGACATCTCTCTAGGATATCTAGACTAGCCTAACAGATCAACACTGGTCTTTGCTGCACATTTTATACTCACACGTGCGCACTGGTCGTGTAGATTGTACTACCGTTGGGACACCCCAAGTGGAAGGTAAGTTGTAGGACAACAACAAATTTCTCTCAGTGAAGAATCAAGATTTATTGCAATACTCAACAAAGTTTGAAGTAGGACCTATACACAAAGACAACAAAAATTCTTGTTGTCCCCAATGTTTCAGGAAGGTTGTCAAGCTTTCGGTCTTGCTAAACACAAAGTATTAAACATATAGTGTGGAAGATATAGCAAAACGTACGTGAGATGAACGAGGTTGTAATCCATGCAAAAGAATTGACCGGTGGACATAGTTTCACTAGTGGTATCTCTTCATAAATAATAAGACGTCGTTGGGTAACTAATTACAGCTCGACAATTGACAGAATTGGATTTAATTAATTATGATAGCAAGGAAGTTCATGGAAATATTATTGCAAGCATTACGTCAAATTAAATAGACTGCACACCGATATTGCATCTATTACTAATACTCCACCTTGTGACCATTTCCATGTATGCATCTCTAAGCATTACATTGAGAATGACAGAGTATCATCTTAAGCACAATGCGTAATATAAACAGTAAAAGTATTGATGTCTACTACACACCTCTATTCTTGTATACTTTGTTGGCCTTCAAGTGTAAAGATTTGTAGGACAGTAGCAATTTTCTCTGAAGTGAATGACCTAAGATTTATCAAATCCATGGGAGGAAGAGATTGAAAGTGATGTCTCTCAAACGGGTTTGCAATCAAGATACAAGAAGTCTCTTGTGTTCCCAACACACCTAATATAATGTTTTATTATATAGGTGCACTAATTCAGCGTGAAGAGATGGTACAAGACACGTAATATGGATGGTAGAAGCAAGTATTTATAATCTAAAATAAAAATGGTAGCAAAGTAACAAGTAACAAAAGTGACTAAAACGGTGTTCCAATGCTTGAAACAAGGCCTAGGCTTCATAATTTCAGTAATGACAAATCTCAACAAAATTAACATAATTAAACACATGATATGTCCTCAAAACATGCATGGAAAATGTCACTCCGAGTTCACTCTTATCATGGATCAAAACACGATGAGACTTGCGTAGGCCTACAAAAACACACATTAAAGTTCGTTATTGTAATATACATGACACCCCATGCTGTCACTATGAGTATCCAAGATTAAACTAAACAAACACCAGATGCATGTAAAATGCATACATGAACTTTGCACTATATAATACTTATATTCCATTCATATTTACATCATATAAGGGGTATATTACTGTTATTTAATGATTTTTGGTAATTAATAATGATTTCCCCTTTTTATGGAATTAATCCTGTGTAGGCAGAAAAACCCTATTTATTTACTTATTTATTTCAGGACCTTAACGACGTCAAAATGAGCTGAAAATTTACGGGGATCATTATTTTGGAAGGAGGAAGACCAAGCAGCGAAAGAAGCAAGCGAACGGACGCCGGAGGGGCAAAAGGGGGTGCCCCACGTGGCCTGGTAGTGTAGCTGCGTGGGCCCACCTCTTTTGGCCCTCGTGGCCCCGTTTGCGTCGATCTTTCGCCCTGAAGCATCCTCGTGACCTAAAAACGCCTATAAAAATAATCCCCCGACGTTTTCCAGAGGGAGGCGGCGGAGAAACACAAAACTAGAAACAGAGAGACAGAAGGCTGCCGCCGGAGAAGATCAGAGGGGGGAAACGCCGCCGGAATCCACCTCCGGAGGGCTCCACCCCCCTCCGGCGTGATCATCATCAACATCTACAGCAAGATCATCTCCATCTCTCCACAGTAAACTCTTGGAAAACATGATGTATGATGCAATATACTTTTCTCGTGATCTGTTGTGTCTCTCCATCTATGTTTGAGAAGTGATTTGTTCATGGCAATAGTAAAATAGTTCGTTGATTGGTTGCATACAAGTTTTGTTATCTTTTATGATTGTCTTGATGTACAATGTATGAGTGCACGCATATGTTGGGGAATGCATGTAAGATGATCACCGGTAAGGTAATGGAGTGAGGAGTACTTGGGAGGACAAGTAAACCCGAGATCGAATCATGAAGTTACTCTATTGGGGGACATATGGGGGACCCTAGAACTTAAGGCTATGGTGGGACAATTATGTCTTAATAATTCTTGTGCTGCACATTTAATTGTCCATGAGATCCATCATAAGAGTTGTGTAATTTGCTCATTAACTTGGCTACAACTATTTATGGCTCCCCCCTAGAAGAAACAATTAAGACTAAAACATGTGCTTCACTAATTGTGACAACCACACGAATGAAATAACAATTGCCAGAACATTTGCTCCCTTGAGATATTTGCTACTTGAGATCCTTGCTACTTCCTACTTTAAAGAAACTTGCATTAGAAAACTTGCTCTTAGAAACTTGTTGCTAGATAAACCTACTCCACATCACTTGCTTCCATTAGTTAGTTCATTTCATACTCAAATTTATTGCTTTGCATAAAAGGCCATATAAGAGGGTTATAGGGCTTTAGAGAATAGATAGTTTACCTTCAGCTCCTCGTGGGTTCGACACTCAAATACTTATCGAATTGTGCTACAGTGATTCCTTGCTCTTGGGGATTATCAAGTACTTTTCTGGCGCCGTTGCCGGGGAGCGTAGCGCTAGCCTTCTATTCTTGTTTGCATTGCTAGTTTATTTTCAGTACTTTTTTTTATATAAATCTAAAACCCAAAAAATGGATTCTCCTTTCAAGCCTCGTCACAAAGATCTATATGATATGCTAATGAAATATGTTGAAAGCTTGAATATTCCCTTGGGCACTAACTTTTTGAATGCAAGAAATCATGCTGAAAGTGTCAAGGAAGAAGATGAAAAAATCCTAAGCTTGGGGATGCCCATGCATCCCAAAGAAAAGGAGATAGAAGAGAAAGAAGAAAAGGTGGAGGAAGAATGGAGTAGCTACCCATCTCCTACTCCCAACAAGGGTAACACACAAATTCCCATGAACAACTCTTTTTATAATGATAATGATTTGCCTAGTAGTCCTCTATGTGGATCAATTGTGTCTAATATTTGGGAGGATGAAAGTGATATACTTGAGTTAGATGATCCATTATGCTCATTAGATGACTTATCTTTATGTGGTGAATCTATTCAAAACTATGTGGTTAAATTTACTTATGATGCTTGCAAACACTATGAAGGAGGAAGAGATAATAGCCCTCTTTATGTTTCAACTTTATTTAAAATGCAAGCTACTAAAAATTATATGCATTGGATAACACAAACTTGCTACTATTTATTCATATATAAAATACCAATGCATAGGAAGAAAGTTAGACTTAAAATGCTAATGTCTATGTGCTTTGTGGTGTGCTCCATATGCTTTAATGTCCTATTCAGTTTGAGCACACCTTTATATCCTTACAACATGTAAAATAACTTTACCTACTGTTTGCTAACAATTAGTTTAAGATTTTCACTTTACATAAAATTTGGGAAAGTAAATGAGAAGGATGAGTAATGGAGAAGTTGGGGTCGACCTTGAACATGTGTTGTTCATGCCAATGGAACCGTTGCAAAGTCCCTATCATTAAAACTTTTCCCAAAGCTAAAACCAAATAAAAAGAGTGTTTTATGTTTTACATATTTTCTCCTCTTTTGCCTTTTTACTAATTTAAAAATAACAAAAATATTTTCTTTCTTCTTTGTTTGTTTCTCTTGAATCTTTCTTGGTTCTTTTTGTTTCCTTTTGATTTTTTTTCTTCAGTTTGATTTTTTTGGTTTTTGAGACAAGGTTCTTGTTTACTACTGTAACATCACCTTTGTATCTTGTTTTTCATCTTAATGGCAAGAATAACCTCTTTTGAGAGGTAGGATTAAATAATAGTGATTTGCTGTCTAGAAAACAGATTTCTGAGCTTCACTGCGAAAAATGTTACAAATCACAGAAGAGGAATATTGACTTGATATTTTACGACAGCAATCTTCAGTTATTAATACACAATTCATTAGTTCAAAGTTTTTTGGTTTGAGCAACGTAAGTGCCTCTGAAAATTCACACTTTATGGACTGTCCAGTTTTTGACAGATTCTGTCTTTATTTTGCATTGCTCTCATTACTTGTGTTTTGTGCGGTTCTTTTGATCAAGGAGCATTACACAACCGTAGTAACAGTAGCTAATGTTTAGAATCAATTCATGATATGTCTTTGCTGTACCTATGTGGATTCAATTTATGAAGGCACTAACCCCTCTAATCAAGTTTATGATGAGTTTTGTGTGAGATAAATTTTAAGGTGCAAGAATTGAGGGTGATGAACAAGATCAAGAGGGACACAAACTCAAGCTTGGGGATGTAACCCTTAAGCTCACCCTACATACAATAATTTAAGCTTGGGGATGCCAAGCCACCTCACTCCAACCATCTTGATACCAAGTAAGTAAGCCTAGCTATATGGCTATAAAGAAAGCGCTTTACGGGAGGCAAACCGGTTGTTTTTACTTTTGATTTTCTTTGTGTCCTCTTGCTGTAGCAAGAGAATGTTTTCTCAGTTTAGTTTCTGGAATTTTTAATAAAGTGCCAAGTTTTGCATGCGGAGGTTTTATTCCAGCACAGGTATGTGCACGGTTTGATTTTTAATTCTTATTCTGTAACTCCGAATGAGCTGATATTTTTACTGTAACTGCAACTTTTCATCCTCTGTATGCATGATTTTTTTTCAGAATTTTTAGACACGTGTAAGTCAGGTAGAAAAATACGTTTTGCTGCTGTCAGTTTTCTGGACAGATTCTGTCCAATATTGTTTGATGCATGTTTTGAACTTTTAACTTGAGTCTTGTGGATCCAATTGAGTTTATTAATAGGCATACAAAATTATATAATTTCTGGACATTCACATGAATATTTGTCTTAGGATTATAAGCAGCAAGTAATGCATTTGTCTATCACTACTAATATCATCACACAGAAAAGAAATGGTAGAAACAGTGTTTTGAAGTTTTTTCACAGTGATTGGAGGAGATGCACCATGAGTTATCCAAGGATGGTGAAAACCATAATCTTGGGGATGTGGAGAACATCCCCACTGGGCCTACACACTCTCGGTTTGCACACGTCTAACTTCTGTTTTTTTATCAATACACTTTATCGCATAAACTTGGAGCGTCTTTTTGTTTGTTTTTGCTTTGATTTTTATTTTGTGAGACCACCACACTATCATTTTTTTTATATGAGAAAGTACTGGAAATAGGGGTTGAAATATCTTACATGCTTTTATTGTATTGGAAAAAGGGATGTCTAAGTTGATTTTTAATGACACATATAATTGCATGATTCATGAGCTTTTTTATCTATACTACTATTAAACAACCGAACTTGTTCTTTCCTACAGCCACCCGGTTAACTGTACACAGAATTATGTTTCCCAATCACAGCCACACAATCAGGCACATGTCAATAGATCTAGCCGTCCCATAAACAAAAAACAACACCGATGGGTGCGCTTAGCAATTCCTACGGCAGACGAAAACTCTACCAAGCGAAACGTTCCCCTCCGCCCTTTCTCCAGCGCGACCGTTCTAATCCAATCCCCGTCCCCTCCCCGCTCCGCCGCTGGACGTCGTCGTCGGCGCGTAATCCAATCTCCTCTACCCCGTCGCTGCCCTTCCCCATGGCGGAACGAGGACCAGGATCCTCCAGCTCACAGAGCACGCGGGCAGGCACTCGGGCCCGCACACTCACCTTACACGATGACGAGCCAAGGGCGTAATTCCCAGTCCGGCACCCCGCGCCACCGCCGCCGCCAACTCCATCATCACTGCCAGCACGCGTCGCGGCCATCGTAGTCCCTTGCCCTGCCCAACCAGCACCGCGCACCCGAAATCCCCCCACGTACTAGAGAAAATTGCACACCACCAGCGTCCAATCCACCCATCCTTCTCCAATTCTCCTGCATCTACGCGCACCAGCGCACGACGCGCCGCTCCCATGTCTAGAGACACACGGACCCCATCTCCTCCACTAGGAAGGCGTGGGAGGAGCACCCCTCTAGCTCGGGCACGCGCGCATGGAGATTCAGGCTTCGCCGTCGTGACAGGGTTGGGATTCGGCGACAAAGCACGGTGCTCGAGCGCTACCGGCCACCCCACGCTGCTGTTTCGGGCTCGGGAGCCCCGATCCGGTGAGATTCCTAGCCACTATCCATCTCCCCTGTTTCTGAATTGTCACAGTAGCTCAATGTCGTGATTCGTGCTATCGCGTCTGACGGAAGAACGAAATTAGGTGGATTTGATTTGATTTGTGATGCCGTGGAGGAGGAATGGGCCTTTTAGGCTGCAAATCTGCACAAGTCTTTATATATAGTAATTAATTGCAATAGCTTTGCTGTTGTAGGTGCGCTGCAGCATTACATCCTTGTTATACATGAGAATGATCCCTGTCAAGCATCTTCCAAGTCTTTAACTGATCCTGCGCAGAGTGGTAAGCACAATCCTGATTTGATTGTTCACTCATAAAGCTGATGATAATTCTCTGAAATATTGGCTTATGACTGTTACTGAATTCAGCCAGCCAGTGGTCAGCGCAGTGTTAGGCTTATGACATTTTTTTTTAGAAAAATGTGGGGCAAAAGCTTTGCCCCATTTTCCTTTATTAAGAGAGATAGTTATAACAAGAAAGTTGCAATGGGACAACGAATGACACTCCTAGCAAAAACAATCGAATTACTCTCCCGACATTATTTCTCCGAGATGTTTTGCTCCCGCGAGGACCCAAAGCTTGGCCTCGTGCTTAATCTTTGCAAGAATCGCCAAGGAAGAAGTGTGTTTTTGCGGAAGACCCTCGCGTTTCTTTCATTCCAAACTTCCCAAGTTGTGAGAAGGAGAAGCGACACCATAGCTTTACGGTTGGCCGAGCCATTGCCGTTCATGAGCCGCCACCATTCCGAGAGGCTTAGGTTGGCCCAAAGTGCAAGGTCGATATGATGGAGGCCAAGCCAATCTCTCAAGAGTCCCCAAATTCTCTGCGCGAAGCGGCAATGGACAAGGAGGTGGGAGATCGACTCGGGGGCTCTCTTACAGAGCGGGCAAAGTCCGCAATTCGGCCAACCCCGTCGAGCCAACCGGTCAGCCATCTATAGCCGTTTTTGCAAAGCGAGCCACGCGAAATATTTTGTCTTGGGGGGAGCCCAGACCGACCACACCAATTTCTTCATGTCAGTGGAAACATCCCCATGGAACTGGGCTTTGTATGCCGTTTTTGCAGAATATTGGCCGTTGGTGGAGAGGTTCCAGACGATTGTGTCCTCGGTGTTGCCGTCAAGGGCCACTCCTTGTAACATGGTCCAGAGATCTACGAACTGGCGCACATGCTCAAATGAGAAGTCCTCTACCATTTTGATTTTACCGATCCACGCATTGTTGAGGAGGGCTTGGCGAATGGACCATTTCTTTCCTGTGGAGATGTCAAAGATGAGAGGCGCAATGCTTCTTGGCTTTTGGTCCTCAAGCCATGGAGCTTCCCAAAAGGGGCTCCAATGGACGGACCCTAACAAAATTTGGGCTGGTTCGCGAAACCCTTGTACGAAAAAAGACATGGACTTTTTCTACGCCTCTACAACAATCACGGTGGGAGATGGGTTATGACATTTTTGACTGGTAGTTCGAAGTAGCAAAAGTGTGCACTTACATGTTCCTGTTTTATGGTTGACATTTCGTTTTTTTCTTGACTTAATTTCTGCTTTGCGGTCTTCAGGCTTCCACTGCAATTAAACACATGTAGTAACCTGCAGTTACAGGGCAACCGTACCTGCCTCAGATATTTTTCACTGATAACAAAGCAGAAGCAGATAACAAGCAACTTCGAATTGTTCCCATTGACTTTGTGACAACCACGTAAAAATCAGATAATAATACTCAGGTATGTTATTAGGAAAATGGGAGCATATTAAAAAGATGCTACTTATTGACATTACAATCCTTGAGTGAAGATGAAAAGCTGCAGTCAGATATACAGTGCTGATACAACATTTTAACTGGCACAATTGTTAAACATGTTCAGTATACAATTGCAAATTTTCCCTCTTTATCTGCATGGTAATGGATTTATCATTCTTTTACTGTATGATCCAGTGCAGGCAAGCCAAAGAATATTTCATTATTTGGTTGATGCCGAGAGAAAGAGTTGGGGATTAAATGCACTTCTTAATTCTCATCGTATCTCTACTACTATTAAACAAGCAAACATATTCATCGCTAAGTTCACCCAGACTAACATACACACAGCAGACGGACCTATTACAGTCTCATGATCCAGCCCACCAAATGAGATCTAACCGTCAAAATACAACTACCGCTAACCATGTGTACGCTTAGGAAATTAAGGGAGCGGACGAAAACTCTGCCCATCCACCTGCGTACACTCGCTACATGAAAAATAATAGGCACAATCAACAGAATACGCATCTCTACACGATCAATTCTCAATGGCTCTTACTAGCTGGTCAACGTCGGGCAGAGCGTCCCTGCCATCACGTCCCCGCGTCGAGCGCTACTTTATAATTCCATCACGCCGCCGAGCCTATCACCCCTGGTCCCCTGCAATCAAGCAGACGACGCCGCTAGGCCGAGCGCCCCTGCCATCACGCGCCCCCGTCATCATGCCGCCCCACCACAGAGACCACCACGCGCCATTGCCGCCGCCCTGGATGACCATATCACAACACCGAGGCCGCCGCCAGCTCGGTGAGCCATCCTCGCCCATTGTCGTGGCACCTGCCGCCAACTCCTCTGAATCTTCGGGACCTCTGCACCGTATCCTCCACCGTGACGCCATACCCGCCCCTTTCACTGCCTCAAGGTTTGGTTGCTGATTTCACTTCTGAAAAGTGCTTAGGATGCCAATTTACTTAGATTCCTTAATCGTGTGCACTTCTGTAGCATACATTGTTTTAGATTGTACCTGTGTATATTGCCATATTGGTGTGTTAAATATACAGTTTGGTCACTGCTTCTATAGTGATCAGTACAATGATGGGGTGCAGTGCATATATTGGTTCAACAAGTATCTGTGTATAGTGGTCTGTAAATATACAGTTTGGTACTGCTTCTATATTAATTCTTTTTCGCTTGGTGTAAGAGGCAACATTTAACTCCAGAATCCATGTATCTATTCTGAATTATCAGTTTTATTATAGTAGCAGACAATGTTTTGATAATTCCGCTCGCCGCCAGACTCTCGGTCGCTGACGAACTGCTTCGCCTCCGTCGCCGCAATCTCCGCGAACTCCAGTAAAGCGCGAACTCCAGTAAAGCACATCCGTCATGCCACAGACATCCACTGTGTAATTGCTGATCTCATCCGCGTAGGTAAAGTTCCACACCTGAATTTCATAATCAGCAGCTTCACGAGTTCACATAGCTTTCTACAGCTGAAACCAATTTAACTGCTTCATGAATATCAGTGGTAGTACTGTAACATGTCCCTTGACGAAATAGTCGTCATGGGAGAGACCAGTCATGTTTAAGTTTGTACTGCTGATGGAACACATGGCTTTGCGTTTTAATCAAACAGTACATGTCGTGATTTTATCAAACATCACTCTTTTATATCTTTCGTCATTCTGTATACAGGAACAAATGAGCAATTTAGCTTAACCAACTCAACCTCCACGTCAAGTTGAGGTCTGGTTCCAACACAGAAGAGCCAGGTAACAGAAGAGCGCCATGTAGCCTATTTTCTGTAGAAGACTACACAAGGCAGATACTTCATGGTTTCAACTAAAACTACTGTATTTCNTACTGGATGCAGTTGTCGATGTTTGACAGCACGTATTGAATACTGCAAAAGAAAGGATGGTTAGGGATGCGAAAACAGAATCAGCATGTCGAGACTAACTGATCCATACATGACATGGAAATAACTGAAAATTCAATATAAGCATGGTAAAACCAATCAGTAATACATTGCATTTAAACGTTTTATTTCACTGCAGTACTATACTTCCAATTAACCCAGCTAATATATAGCACGTGTCATTCAACTGAACAAATCATCTCATGATGGAAGCTTTCCCGCCCAACATAGTATTGACTCCACAATCAGATTTTTTTTTTCAAAGGCCAAACAAGTATATGACAGCAAAAAAATGGAACAGCATGCTATGTATCACCAGAAAATAGCGCTGGGAATGGGGTGAAATCCGCACCGAATCCAACCCAGACCATCAAGAAAATCATCTCAGCCCACACCAAGCCACCCCACTAATTATTTTCTAACACCCAGCCTGCACCAAACCGCAGCACACTCTGCCTCCAAACCGCACCACCCCGTTCGGGTTGACCCCAAATCACAGCCGCGGGCCTCGTATGGGCTTACACAGAAACCTGAAAAACCTAATGGAACATCAATACATCATATCTTTAGCTTAGCCCCGTCGCCGGCGGCGCCGTGCGGCTCGACGACCTGGTCCCCAACCACGCCACATGACGTATGATCTAGGATTGGTGCGCTGCGAACCAAGCCGAGCGGGTGCCCACGCCCAACGCGCCCATCGTCGACGCGCACGCGGCCGAGGTGATCCGACACTCAGTCTCCGCCACGCGGCGGCGTGTGCGGGGCGGTGCCGGCGAGGCCCAGGGCCGTTTAAGCTGTCGTCAGCGTTCCGGGACAGTCATGAGAGCCCGTCAAGGCCTCGCTCAAGACACTCGTCTCCGTGCTGTCCCACGGCGATCTCACAGCGCTGACCAGCACCGCCACCGTCCTCCGTGACCTCACGTGCTCCCGCCGACATGCCTTCCCGCAGTACAAAGTAGGCCGCAACTTTGCGCCTGTAATCTGAAGGCGTGGTCGCGCCACCGAGCGGCGACGACTGCCACGTCCAGTGCTTCAGCTGACAGCCTGAGCCCTGAGGTCCTGAGAAGTTGGACGATAGCATGTTGCGACGGTGTGGACTGGAACCGCGGGTTCAACCCGTGGACTCAACCCAGTTGCCTACCATCAGCCCCAAACCACACCGCACCGCTCCAATCCATTTTCTGTCTAATCCCGCACCGCATTGATCCATTCTTTTCCTCAAACCATCAGACCCCAACCCAAACAGAACCAATCAAGGAACCGCACCAAAAAGCCCATACGAGGCCGCACCATTCCCAGCGCTACCAGAAAACTGGGTAAATTAAGAGTGCTATTCTACCACCAGAAAACTGGGTAAGCCAAGGCTGCAATGTATCTTCCATATAAATATGGTATATTAAAGTTGAATCTACAAGCATACTAGTATAAGCAGCATGTCTAGGGATCATAATTCAAGTGGCAAAGGGCACTTGACCCACACACGAAAAACACTTCGCATGTAAAAAGGCTTGATATTTGGAAACCAACAAGGGTTGAGATTTAGCCAAGAAAACAAACAGCATTACCTGCTCTCCTTTCTCAAGTCAAGCGGTATGAAATTCACCATGCTGTAATCATCAACCTACACGATAGTAGTACTGACATCAATATTGGACGCAGAGACACAAAATTAGAGCAAATTACTTGCCAAAAAAGGATACAAAACAATAAATGGAAAAAATGAAGCACATGAAGACAAGTGGCATGGCAAAGTTGATATGTACAAATAAAAAAAACGGGATTACTGCATTAGTATATCCATCTATTCTAAATGTTGACTTAGCATGCCAACATTATTTATCAGTCTGCATGTACACCTCCATACCAACGAATCTGAGCCCTGGGAAGAACAAAGAAAACTACAATACTGAAATAAGTAAATCGATTTTTTTTTCTCAGACCATGAAGTTCCCATTGGGCTTCATGAAATAATTAAGGATCACAAAGTAAAAGCTATCATTACTGAAGGTAGTGTGTAAAAGAAATCATGTGTGTGAAAACCCCTGCAATATCATGAGTCCGTAGATATTATTGCAGATTCATTCATACAATGGCATTTGCACCAATCAAAGCTCTCTAACCTTTTATCTACTCCAGTTCCAGAAGTCTACAAAATGACCAATCACCATGGCCAAACATAAGTGCTAGTTGTCTAGTTGGGACACAAATTGGCATGAGCTATCATACTAGACAAGTTCCACTTGCAGGCCTAACATTATATAATTCAAAGGAGAGCTAAGTACATGGTCAGAGCTCAGATGCCAGAACATAAGCACTGAATAAGGTGATGGCTCATTGTCAATGAAAAATTAACCCATATGTAGGCAGAGAAAATCTTAACCATGCAGATAATATCATAAGAAACATAACTGTTCAATGTGGGGCATACAAGTCCAGCAATTATGAGCTTATGACATGACAAGGACATAGCTGACAGCAACACATTGACAGTTACAGGGCTTCATCAGGATAAGATTTTACAGAATTTACAGATCATGGAAGGCATACCAGTTCAGCCAAAGCCTTGTTTAACTTGCCAAACTGAGGCGCCATCTGTCGATTTAGCTGTGACAAAAGAACTGCTGCCTCCGGGTTCAGATAGCTAGAAATGCAAAAAGAAAACATTAGTAGCAAAAAAAGGGCAACTTTAAACATTACAGCGAGGGAAAGAGAACGATAGCATACTCTTCTACATCTTTTTTGTTGGAAACCAGGTCCATCTTTGAAAGGATGTTGATATGAGGAAGTTCAAGTTGAATCATAGCAGAAAGAGAAGCCATGCAACCACTGATGTATTTTGTTACGTCACTGACAAACTGCACCAAGAAAAACAAACAGAAATCAGTCCGGGTTTCAAGTTCAATGTTGTCATAAAAGAAAACTGTATTGGTGATTCGAACCTGTGAATCCAAAAGGTAAACGGCACAAACAGTGAAATTCTTCCGTTTCAGATACTCGACAAAGTTACGCAGAACTGGAACATGAGTGAAGAGTTCAATCTGGCCTGGCAAAACATGATGTGGAATCTTGGGTTAACTGCTTTCAGGTAATGTTAAGAAATCTAGGTATTCAAATTTTTTATACAATAACACATGCTACAAAACCACAAAAGAGATAGATCAAGATTGCAGCATGTACAGTCAGCGAACAAGCATAACATAATAAGTAAAGAAAAACTCATTTCGCTAGGCCAATGTAGGTGTTAAGAATAGTACGTGACATGCAGTAGTCCAACTACTAAACAAAATACAATTAGAGCTTGCAAGAATGCATTACGAATATTACCTGGGCAGTCAAACACAAGATAGTCGTCATCCAAATAGTTCTCTAATTGTTCATCCAACCAATCATCCAAATTGTCTTCAAGGTGCCTAAGGGTTTCTTAAGGAAACAACTGCCGGCATAAGATCCTAACAAAATAAATTCTATGCCAATACAGAATATTCGCATCCTCTTAGAATTGCATGATCAATATGAGGTTGATCACATCCTATATTACAAATGTAGCTCTTGAATTGACTTTGCAGTAAAAAAAAAAGAAGAGAGAAGGCACCAATAAAATTGACAGCATGACATAGCTTGATAGCCATTCATCCTGTGTACAAGGTAGCATCCATGCAAATGACTTCAACAAATGGAGCAGAAAATTGAAACTATAACTGAATGTCACTATCCAGATAGCAAATCATGCAAGTACTGTGACACTATTTGCTCTTGGAACATACATATAACTTTTGCTGGTGAAAACAAAATAGAAGGCGGTTAAATTCTAGACATAAAGAAGTATGAATGCAAAATTCTCACCAAGACGTAATAAAGTAGTACTATCTAGAGGATGTTGTGGTTCTAGTTGTTAATCAAGTAGGGCTTTTCAAACTAATATGCACTAAATCTGTGAGCCTGACGATACTAGCGGAACTAATGCAGCAGTGTGCTATAAGACCAGGTCTGTTCCAGTAGTGTAATGTTGCACCTCCAACACGCTTATAATACGAAAATGAAACATCAACGCCATGCAGATGGTATACCATAAGGGGTCACTTCATAACTATAAATAGCTCGGAAGAAATACAACAATCAAAACAAATGAACAGGCTTTCAAACAACAGGATACTCCATGCAATAGATGAGCCCGCCATTTGGTCCCATCCCAAGCTCCTCCATGACATCATCCAGCGATATGAGTTCCCTAATATCTAGAGAGAAATACCAAACGCAGGTGAGTGTGGGCCATATGTAAATATGTGCACATCGGCATGAATGTATTCTTACCCGTAGATACAGGATAGCTGAAGTGCTCTGCAGCCGGATCCAGATTGACCATATGAATCCTCCTGCCCACCGTCTCGCAATGTTGAAACAAACCGGAGCAGTAAGTCGACTGCGCAGTAATGAAAATTGATTAGAACACATCTCTAGGCTTGTGTACCCCGAATATGCATCGGTACATAGCCATCCCAGGCCACTGAACTTTAACTAAACCCTAGATATAAATCGGAGAAGTAAATTATTTGGCCTTGGGGAATAAACTCAAAGAGGAACCAAAGCCCCAAACCAATCTAAACAGCACAAAGTAAACAATACTCCTGAACTGATTAGCGCCGGGGATCGAGTCAAACGTCAAGCGAAAAAGGAAGCGGGCGCGCAATCTCACCTTGCCGCTGCCGGCTGGGCCGATGACGAGCTGCGCGAAACCCATGGCAGCGCGGGGCTACCGAACGACTGGAGAGAGCGGTCGAGCGGCGGGCGGCGAGCGGCAGCGGCGCCTAGCGCCCAACGGGACGAAGCTGGGGTCGCCGGGTCGGGGATCGTCTTCCTGTGGCGGCTGCCGGAGAGCGATGCGCCCGCTGCGGGCTGCAGCGGCTGCGCGAGTTCAGGACACTTCAGCCTGGGCGGCGGCGGCGTGTCCGTGGCTCCGTGCGCGTGGGTGTGGCGGCTGGGAGCTGGGGTCGGGGGAAGTCGGGCGAATCAAATGCTCAACTACACATCGACGGGGGAGTATACAATTTCTAAATTGGGGAATTTTACAGTTACAATTTCGTGTTATATTTCTTGCAGTTTTTTTTTTATGTTTCGTTCTCTCTAGCGACAGCGATGAGAGATGGTGGTGATGAGAACTTGCAATGGTTAGAGGGTGGTTGTACCCCCAGCCGGCTGGTTGTACCCCAGCCAAGTAGAGTTCAAATCTTAGATTTGACGTTGGTGTTTCTCATTTAAGGCGGAATATTCTTCAGTGGGAGGCGACGTTGTCGTCGACAGCGAGGCGCCCGTGGTGACTTCATCAATCTCAAGACTCAACCCGCCGACTCGATCTCTCGGAGGTGCTCATAGGAGTAGGGTGTGCGTGCATGCATTTATAGGGGTGAATGTGTGCGCGTGTATATGAGCGCTTGCGTTGTACTCGGTTTAGCAAAAAAAAAAGATGGTGGTGATGATTTTTTATGCAAAATTGTTATATATTTTCTTCATGAAACACCACTGAATTTAGTAGCTTCTTAAAAAAACAGACTTATCTGTTTCCATCGGATTTTTTCTTTACCTAAAAATTTCAAATGCGCTCGACGAGGTACAAAAATTTCAAATTGTCTCATGACTTCGAGTTCCACATTGCTGCCTAGTGCACGATCGAGACATGGTCAAATTTGATCTAAGCTCATCGGACGTTTGTTTTTGAATTGCATGGCTTTTCTTTTTGCCTCAACATCCATATCATCAGTTTTAAAAACATGCAAATCATTCTGCACTACAAGTGGCCCCAGCCGGTCTCTCTTTTCAGAATGTTGCTTATCCGAATAAGTGCATGAAGCATTCATTGTGTTTCTATTTTAACGGTCATTGCACGTTTACGTTAGAAGACCGGTGAAGAAGAGAGTCGGCCATGGAGTAGAGGCTATAAATATGCATCCATCGATGCAGAGACTCGAACTTCCCCTTTTTGGGGAAAAAATGCAGATCATGAAATCGTCCCACGGTTGTTAGTGCACTACATATGTAATTGACTTTAATTTGATCTTTTCTTATCTGATGACAAAAAAAAAGAATGAAGGTGTATCATGGGGGGTAGGGATGAGATCGAAAACTACTGTGTCGCACTAGTCTATAACCCGAAATTATAGTACAAGCATGACCATCATTGACTCAAATTACTCTCTGACCCGACACGAGTAGCGATGTCATCGGCCTCGACCTGGATCTTGTACCCCTGAGGCAAGAATGTGTTGAATCCAACAAGGAGGTCAGGGATGTCCCGGAACAACGCCTTCACCCTCGACGCCACCTCGGCAATGGCGATCCTGCAGCCAGACATGCACAACCAGTTATAATGTAACATATATATACATATATTGCTCGATCCATGCATGTTTCATCTGTCCATGCATGGTGCATATACGTACATGTGGTTCCCGAAATTGTCGATGACGTCAAGGAACTCCTCTACCTTGGCCGGGTTGTCCTTCTCGAGCCTGTCCCTCACCGTCTCGACATATCTTATTGCCTTCTTCGTCATTCTTGGCTTCTTCCCAGCATCGGTCGCTGATCTGAATTTTTAGACGACAGAAACAATCATGAGAACATACCCCCAAACAGTCATTGTGTCTCGCCACCGATCGAGATCGGAAAACATAAATGAATCGATCTTGTCAAATGCTTTGTTTTGAATTTGAGATGATATGCTTAATAGGCTAGAGTGTGTATGGATATGCACGCAATACTGATCAGATCAGCGTACCTGTGGCTCGTGATAGGTATAGGGAAAGGTAATCCCATGATTGAAACTCGACTTGTACCTCTAAAACACAACCTCAATACGAGGCCACGACCTGCCTATATATATGTACATAAACAGGTCAGCAGATTGCAAAATTCACGTCGGACTAAATTAAATCTAGTACCTACCAGCTAACGTACGTATTGCAAACACTAGGAATCGGCAGCAATGCCGGTCTAAGCCTACACGGTCAGGAAGAGCTATAACAACACACGTATACACGACCAACTGCAACTCCTAACTCAATTCAAAGTTTCGAACATGAACACTTCCAAACCAAAGCCGTGTACAGTGCAAAAAACGGTATCTTTGTATTAACGGTTTTGCTAGCTCAATCGGATCCTCAACTGTTGGATTCCTATCTACAAACAGCAGTCGCGGATGCTACGAGCGGAGCGAGGCGTTGCTACTGACGGTTGTCAATATTGCTACCAAAGGAGGATGGCGATGCTGCGAATGGCGACCAACAGTGTTGTAAACGGAAAAGGGCGGTGCTACCTGCGGCAAATGGTGGTGCTACCATTGACGGCCAGTGGTGTTGCGAGAGGGAGGGAGGATGCTACCGACGGCAAACGGCGAAGCGCTGAAGTTGGACGATGGTGCTACCATCGGCACCCAGCGGTGCTGCGAGCGGCCAGTGGTGCTACCGGTGGAAATCGGTGGTGCTACTAGCGACATGTGGCTTTGCTACCAGTACCAAAGTTTGGTGGCAGTGATGCTACCAGCCTCTAGCTCGGCGCTACTAGATGCGCTTGGTGGTTGTGCTACCAGTCGGAGTCGGCGCTACTCGAGGGTGTTGTTGGGGTTATGCCGAACAGGTGTCCTCACAGAGAAGATTAAAAGCCAGCAGACCAGGGTGGCCCAAAGTGGTGGTAAGCCGAATCCGGCTTACCGGGCGGCCCAGTATGCTGAAGCACGGGAGGCCCATTCGGCTAAGGGAAGACTCTAGAAGCCGGCCTGTATTGCAGAAGACTTAGCCCACAAGGCAAGGCCCAAGACGGGATGGAGTAGGACTCTGTTCTTAGTCGGTTAGGTTTCCTCCTGTAAGCCTAGGGTCTGGACGCCTTTATAAGCCGCCCCCTGGGACGCCTTAGGGCATATACGATCTCAACCATAATCCACTGTAACTCGGCGATATTGCCTTATAGTGAATTATAGCAGCACGTAGTATCTCGCCATCGACGTGAGATCCGAAGCTGGGTAAACTCGCCTCTATGTCGCCGGATCACCCCACGTCTCCAAAACCCCTCTCTCTACCTAGCTCGATGGCACCCCTGCCGCGGCTAGATTCGACAATACCACGACAGTTGGCGCCCACTGTGGGGCAGGAGATGTCCGGGGTTTCGATCCGTCCAGGAGCTGCAGGCGGAGTCGGCGACACCATTGCGGTCAGCATGGTGAGCTACTTCGACGAGTCGGGAGCCGGCCACGTCTTCAACGACGGCAAAGGAAGATCCCGCCGGCTGGTCCACGGTCTCCATCGGCGGCTTCGACATCTTCATCGGCTTCACCGCCCAGGCCTTGGACGATCTCGGCTTCACCTCGAGCTTGCCCACCACCCACCCAGGCAACCTCGACGAGGAGTCGGATCTGGATTCGGACGAGATAGCCGATCTGGATCTGGCTTTCGACGCTGACGACGAAGACTCTGATGATGACACAAGTTCCAACAGGGCGGCGCCAGAATTCCACTTCGTCGGCGTTGTAGGAGAATCCGGCTCACACGAGTCGATGACTGAACCTGAGTCTATCCTCCCTGCACTGCAGTCTGGGATCGATTCAGAAGCCGGATCAGGGGACACCGCCCATATGGAGCAGGACCTCGAATCTGAAAGAGAATCTGACGATTTTAGTCGGAAAGTTGCATCCTGCTTAGGACGCCCTGCCGAGGTCTTGATGGGAAACGTCTCGGATCCTAATGACGACCCCAACACCTCGAAGGCCGCCAATGGCGAAGAAAAGACTCCGCAAGCCGGAAATCTCAAGGTGGATTTCGTGCCGCCACTGGCTCCATTAAAGGGGACAGATAGAGTGCCGGCTGGAGGAGACGACATTGACGCTAGGACCGGCGAGGCGGCGGAGAGGGAGCACGAAATAAAGATGGCGAGCTACAAGCAACTGTTAACGCCACTCCCTCCGAACGCATCGCTGGACAACATTGAGAAGCGCCGCGCCCTACTTGAGGAGCAAGCCGCCCAGATAGTAGAGCGTGAAGTTGAGCTCACAAACAAGGAAACGGAGTTCATCCGAAAGCAGAGAGAAAAGGGGGCTGACGATGTTTTCCGTCCGGCTCGTGATAAGAACCTGCATAAGAGGTTGGATTTCCGTAGCAAGTGGGAAGCCGATCATGTAGATTCAGTCTGGAGGAAGTACCACCACCGACGTGACCCGGTGACAAATCTGTGTTACTTCAATACCCCAGCCAAAAACATGGAGGCTGCCCAGGAGGTCATGTTCGACAAATCTTTGGATCGTGACGCTCGGCTTAAGTATTCGGTTTATCTTCTGGAGGTTGCACAGCAGCAGCAAAACGATTCGCAAGTCAAAACAGGACGGCTTATTGACGATTCTCGCCTTTGCAAGTCAACCGCCAACAAGCCAATGGCTGCTGCCCCTGCCGACCCAGAAGATGACCCGGCCGGCTCAAGCAGTCACAACAAAGGCAGCAAGGACCCGAGGGACAAGCAGCCTAGAGGTGCGGAATCCTGGACTGGTTCTTCTCGCCATCGGGAGGCTGGTCGGGAAAGACATCGGAGCCGCGAGCGAAAGGAGGACCCTCGCAAGGAAAAGACGGCACCACCCCGTCAGGAGCGACGACGTGAAGGGGAAAATCAACCCCGAAGGGAGGATAACAGAGGTCATATGCCACCTCCACCGCCGCCTCCACCGCGCAAAGAGGGAGATAACCCTTCCAAATACATACCCCCTCCACGACGGCAAAGGACTCCAAGCCCTCCGCGTAACGCGAGCCGGGCGAGCCAAAGCCGTCACAGGGAAGAACCAAGACAAGAAAAGTCGGTTGCTAAACCGCCATCAGCCAATGATGTTCGAAGCCTAATCGAGTAGAGGAAGTCGGCCAGAGATGCCCAATACCTCGGCCCCAAGTGTTTTGGCAGAACAATGAGAGAACAAATTCTACCTCCCACTTTGTCGAACGTAACAAAGATGGTTGAGNGGCGTCGGCTCCTCCTGGATTCTTTTCTGCTTCGCCGCGAAGTCGGCGTTGGCCTTCTCGTGGCATTCCGCGTAGGTGGCCACGTCCTTGGCCACCCGGCCCTCGCGAGCCGCCAGTTGCTCCTCGCGGGTGGCCTGCTCCTTCTCGAGCTGTTGGATCTGCTCCTCGCGCCGGCGCAGCTCCACCTCGCGGGGGGAGAGATCTCCCTCGCGCTACGTCAACTCTGCTTCGCGCTGCACCAGCCGCTTCTCGCGGGTGTCCAACAGCTCGCGGAGCTCCTTCAGGCTGGCCTCTACAACCTTGGAGTCAGCGATGAACTTTTGCTCCGCGACCGCTATCTCCTGTTGCTTGGAGGTGGTCTCCGCCTCGAGCGCCTCCCGCGCGGCGTCCAGCTGATCCATGGTCTCCACCGCCTCCCGCTGCATGCTGTCGCGGGTCTCCTTGGTGAAGCGCATTGCGCGCCGCCCTCGCCGCCGCGTCCTGCCGGCGGCAGCTCTCCACGCTCTCGCAGAGAGGGCCCAGCCCTCGGCGAGTCTCGCCCGCTCCTCCGCCAACTCCTCCGCCTTGGCGAGCTCTTCCTCGGCGAACTGCGCCTCCAGCTCGTCGAGCGCCCGCCGCGCTTGATTGAAGACGGCGCTGCGGCGAATCGCGTGGCGCCGCGGCTCCCGCAGCGCCAAGGTCCCCGCACCGCTGCGGGGCGCAGAGGTCTCGATCCTTAGCGGGGCGCCCGAGGCACCCTGCCTCGGGCTCACAGCCGCTTCTGGTGCGGCCTGGGGGCTCGTGTGGGCCCCTCCTTCGCCGCCCGCGTCAGGTGCCCTCTGGGGGCTGTGCGTCCTCTCGTCCCCGGCTCCGGCGTTCGTGGGCTCCGGAGGCGCCTCCACCTCCTGCTCCTCAGGGGCGCTTCCCGCCCCTTCCGTGGTGGCCACGCCCGCCACGGCCTCGGGCGCGTCAGCCCCTCTTGTGGGAGCCTCCTCCACCTCTGGAGGCGGCTCCATGATGATCTCTTCATCCACCCTCTCCTCCTCCGTCGCCTCCTGCTGTACGGGAGGAGTGGCGGCCCGAGCTGGCGACGACGCCACCTCTTCGATCACCTCCTCTGCGCGGTGTTCACCCGCGGGAGGAGTAGCAGCCCGAGCTGGCGATGGCGCCGCCTCTTCAACCACCTCCTCCGCGCGGTGCTCACCCGCGGGAGGAATAGCCACCTGCTGCGGCTCGTCAGCCGCAGGCGTCTCCACGGCGACGCTGGCGGTCTCTGCAAGCTTGCGGAGCCGTCGCCTCTTCGACGCTGCAAGGTTGCTGAAAGAAAGACAAACAGAGATCCTTCAGGAGGGTGTCCAAAGGCAAATCCTAAAGAAAGAAGGGAAATCAGGACTTACTCGTCGGCCATCCTGTTGGGGTTATGCCGAACAGGTCTCTTCACAGAGAAGACTAAAGGCCAGCAGACCAGGGTGGCCCAAAGTGGTGGTAAGCCGAATCCGGCTTACCGGGCGGCCCAGTATGCTGAAGCGCAGGAGGCCCATCCGGCTAAGGGAAGACTCTAGAAGCCGGCCTGCATTGCGGAAGACTTAGCCCACAAGGCAGGGCCCAAGCCGGATTAGAGTAGGACTCTGTTCTTAGTCGGTTAGGTTTCCTCCTGTAAGCCCAGGGTCTGGACGCCTTTATAAGCCGGCCCCTGGGACGCCTTAGGGCACGAAACGATCTCAACCTCAATTCACTGTAACTCGGCGATATTGCCTTATAGTGAATTATAGCAGCACGTAGGATCTCGCCACCGACGTGAGATCCGAAGCTGGGTAAACTCGCCTCTATGTCGCCGGATCACCCCACGTCTCCAAAACCCCTCTCTCTACCTAGCTCGATGGCACCCCTGCCGCGGCTAGATTCGACAATACCACGACAGTTGGCGCCCACCGTGGGGCAGGAGACCTTCGGGGTTTCGATCTGTCCAGGAGCTGCAGGCGGAGTCGGCGACACCATCGCGGTCGGCATGGTGAGCTACTTCGACGAGTCAGGAGCCGGCCACGTCTTCAACGACGGCCTCTGGACGCCGGCAAAGGAGGATCCCGCCGGCTGGTCCACGGTCTCCATCGGCGGCTTCGACATCTTCGTCGGCTTCACCGCCCAGGCCTTGGACGATCTTGGCTTCACGTCGACTTGCCCACCACCCACCCAAGCAACCTCGACGAGGAGTCGGATCTGGACTCTGACGAGATAGCCGATCTGGATCTGGCTTTCGACGCTGACGATGAAGATTCTGAAGATGACGCAAGTTCCAACAGGGCGGCGCCAGAATTCCACTTCGTCGGCGTTGTAGGAGAATCCGGCTCACACGAGTCGATGACTGAACCTGAGTCTATCCTCCCTGCACTGCAGTCTGGGATTGATTCAGAAGCCGGATCTGGGGACACCGCTCATATGGAGCAGGACCTCGAATCTGAAGGAGAATCTGACGATTTTAGTCGGAAAGTTGCATCCTGCTTAGGACGCCCTGCCGAGGTCTTGATGGGAAACGTCTCGGGTCCTAATGACGACCCCAACACCTCGAAAGCCGCCAATGGCGAAGAAAAAACTCCGCAAGCCGGAAATCTCAAGGTGGATTTCGTGCCGCCACTGGCTCCATTAAAGGGGACAGATAGAGTGCCGGCTGGAGGAGACGACATTGACGCTAGGACCGGCGAGGCGGCGGAGAGGGAGCACGAAAGAAAGATGGCGAGCTACAAGCAACTGTTAACGCCACTCCCTCCGAACGCGTCGCTGGACGACATTGAGAAGTGCCGCGCCCTACTTGAGGAGCAAGCCGCCCAGATAGTAGAGCGTGAAGTTGAGCTCACAAACAAGGAAACGGAGTTCATCCGAAAGCAGAGAGAAAAGGGGGCTGACGATGTTTTCCGTCCGGCTCGTGATAAGAACCTGCATAAGAGGTTGGATTTCCGCAGCAAGTGGGAAGCCGACCATGTCGATTCAGTCTGGAGGAAGTACCATCATCGACGTGACCCGGTGACAAATCTGTGTTACTTCAATACCCCAGCCAAAAACATGGAGGCTGCCCAAGAGGTCATGTTCGACAAATCGTTGGATCGTGACGCTCGGCTTAAGTATTCGGCTTATCTACTGGAGGTTGCACAGCAGCAGCAGAATGATTCGCAAGTCAAATCAGGACGGCTTGTTGACGATTCTCGCCTTTGCAAGTCAACCGCCAACAAGCCAATGGCTGCTGCCCCTGCCGACCCAGACGATGACCCGGCCGGCTCAAGCAGTCACAACAAAGGCAGCAAGGACCCGAAGGACAAGCAGCCTAGAGGTGCGGAGTCTCGGACAGGTTCTTCACGCCATCGTGAGGCTGGTCGGGAAAGACATCGGAGCCGAGAGCGAAAGGAGGACCCTTGCAAGGAAAAGGCGGCACCACCCCGTCAGGAGCGACGACGTGAAGGGGAAAATCAACCCCGAAGGGAGGATAACAGAGGTCATATGCCACCTCCACCGCCGCCTCCACCGCGCAAAGAGGGAGATAACCCTTCCAAATACATACCCCCTCAACGACGGAAAAGGACTCCAAGCCCTCCGCGCAACGCGAACCAGGCGAGCCAAAGCCGTCACAGGGAAGAACCAAGACAAGAAAAGTCGGTTGCTAAACCGCCATCAGCCAATGATGTTCGAAGCCTAATCGAGGAAAGGAAGTCGGCCAGAGATGCCCAATACCTCGGCCCCAAGTGTTTTGGCAGAACAATCAGAGAGAAAATTCTACCTCCCACTTTGTCGAACGTAACAAAGATGGTTGAGAAGTACAGCGGTACGGCTAATCCTGAGACCTGGCTCTCAGATTACGTCAGTGCCTGCGACATATATCAAGGCAGCGCCGACTCCGCAGTGCGATTTTTGCCCCTGATGTTGATCGGGACGGCACGCATGTGGATTGAAGGTTTGCCGGAAAGGACAGTTCATACCTGGGGTGACATGAAGCGTGTTTTTATCCAGCACTTCCAGGGCACATATAAGCGCCCAAAGTCGATTTTCGACTTACAGCGGTGCGTGCAGCAAAAGAACGAGTCTAGCCGTGAGTTCGTCTCACGATGGAGTGAAATCAAGAACGCTTGCGAAGGCATTTCAGAAACTCAGGCGATCCATGCTTTCAAGCAATCTCTGAGGAAGGGGACTTAGATCTACGGCGACTTTGGGGGGCTTACTCGCTTGTGCAAACAAGTACGCCGCCGCCGATGATGACAACAGGGAGGATGCCGAAAGCCGCCGACGCGAGTCCGGGAAAAAGAAGATTGAAGACCAAGCGGCCCTTCTCACGAAGTCGCTGCCGCCTTTGGAAAGGGTGGCTCAAGCAATGGCAAGTGGCAGGGCAAGAAGCCGGCAAATAACCAATCATCCCGGCCGCCAACGGTGAAGTATAGAACCGTGCCTCAGATGGAACAAGTTCACACACGCTCCAGCAATGTCACATCAACCGAGACATCGCCAAGGACCCCAAAGCCGGCAAGTCAAGGAACAAGCGCAAGTCCAGGAAAGACGACAAAGAGAAGGAGGAAGCTGCTTCAGAGTCGGATGACGTCGCCTCCAAAGAAAAAGGCAGCAAATTCCCTAAGCATGCTGAAAGTCTCATTGTCAACTTGGCAACAGATTCTTCACGCAAAGAAAAGGCGGCCTGGCGAGAACTCAACGCTACGGTGCCTGCAGTTCCTCAATATCTGGATTGGTCCGACACACCCATCACATGGGATCGCAGCGATCACCCGGATAGAGTTCCTGCAAAGCGCACCTACGCCTTAGTCGTCAGCCCAATAGTCGACAAGTACAAGTTGACAAAGGTACTCATGGATGGCGGCAGCAGTATCAACATACTTTATGCCGCAACGTTGAAGAGGATGCGTATTTCCGAGTCACAACTCACCCATAGTACTGTGAAGTTTCATGGGATTGTGCCGGGACGACAAGCCTCCTCGATGGGGCAAATTACCCTGAAGGTCACCTTTGGTGAAGCCGATAATTTTCGGACTGAGGACGTCTCTTTTGAGGTGGTTCCCTTCAGAAGTGCATATCATGCAATCTTTGGACGTCCGGCTTTCACCAAATTTATGGCTCGGCCTGCTACATCTACAGCAAGCTGAAAATGCCGGGACCCAATGGCATCATCACAGTTAAGGGAGACTTCAAGAAAGCCAAGGAATGCGAGGCCTCCAATGCCGTCCATGCTGAGCAAGAAATCTGCAGGGAAGAGTTGGAGGATCTCAAGAAAACAATTGGTCCCGATGAGATGCCGGCGACTGAAAAGCCGTCCTCTAAGGTCGACTCAAGCTTCAAGCCAAAGGATGACACCAAGAAAATCAAGCTCTCAAAGGATGATCCGACAAAGGAGGCCATCATCGGTGCCGGTCTCGACGACAAATAGGAAGGCGAGCTCGTCAAGTTTCTCCGTGAGAACCGGGACATATTTGCCTGGTCACCATCAGACATGCCAGGCGTCCCGAGGAAACTTGCCGAGCACTCCCTAAAAGTCAACAAGGACGCAAAGCCGGTCAAGCAAGGCCTCCGCCGGCTCGGAACTGAGAAGCGCAAGGAGGTTGGAAAGGAGATCCTAAGGCTCACAGCCGCCAAATTCATTCGTGAAGTTGTCCACACTGATTGGTTGGCAAATCCCGTGCTAGTCCCAAAGAAGAACACCTCTGAGCTGCGTATGTGCATTGATTTCACCGGCTTAAACAAAGCTTGCCCTAAGGATCCGTTCGCCTTACCGCGTATCGATCAGGTCATTGATTCAACTGCCGGCTCAGAGATGCTATGTTTTCTGGACGCTTATTCGGGTTACCATCAAATTAAGATGAAGGAGTCAGATCAAATCAAGACGTCCTTCACCACGCCATATGGCAATTACTGCTATGTCACAATGCCTTTCGGCTTAAAGAACGCTGGTGCTACTTACCAAAGGTGTATGCAGCGGTGTTTGGACAAGCAGATTGGCCGCAATGTTCACGTCTACGTCGACGACATAGCGGTCATGTCGAAGAAGCGCGGCGATCTTATCGCCGATCTGTCGGAAACCTTTGCAAATCTAAGGGAGTACCAGATGAAGCTTAATCCGGCAAAATGCGTTTTCGGAGTACCCGCAGGCAAGCTTCTGGGCTTCATTGTTTCCCAAAGAGGAATTGAAGTAAACCCGGAAAAGATAAAGGCGATTCAGAACATCGAAAGGCCGTCTTGTCTAAAAGACATACAACGGCTTACGGGTTCCGCCGCGGCTGTAAGCCGATTCAGTTAGCCGGCTGGGCGACAAAGCGTTGCCATTGTATAAGCTCCTCAAAAAGTCGGACAGTTTTGTTTGGACAGAGGAAGCAGAGGCAGCTCTAGCTCAGCTGAAGTATACGTTGACACATGCTCCAATCTTAGCAGCTCCAAGGGAAAAAGAGCCGCTTCTCCTCTACTTGTCGGCCACGAATTTCGTCATAAGTGCCATCATTGTAGTGGAACGCCTGGAGGAAGGGAAGCAATGGCCGGATCAGTGCCTCGCCTATTTCATTAGCGAGGTGTTCTCAGATTCAAAGCAGCGCTACCCTCACTACCAGAAGTTAGCCTATGGTGTATTCTTTGCCTCCAGAAAACTACGGCATTACTTCCAGGATCACACGATCACTGGTGGTCAGCAAGGCTCCATTAAGGGAAATCATCAACAATGCCGACGCAACGGGTCGAGTCGCCAAATGGGGCATCGAGTTAGCAGCTTTCGACATCCAGTACAAGCCGAGGACCGCCATCAAACCTCAGGTCTTAGCCAACTTTGTTGCAGATTGGACAGAAGCGATTGAAAGCACACCTTTGCCGGATTCTCAGTACTGGATAATGCACTTCGATGGCTCAAAGATGAAGGAAGGCTCGGGGGCTGGTGTAGTTCTAAAATCTCCTAAGGGTGATAAGCTCAGTTATGTCCTCCGAATCCACTTCAACGCCACCAACAATGTAGCAGAGTATGAGGCTCTCCTTCATGGTCTTCACATGGCTAAGGAATTGGAAGTACAGCGCATCCTCTGTTATGGCGACTCGGATCTGGTTGTGCAGCAACTTGATGGATGCTGGGACACGAAGAGTCCCACAATGGCGGAATACAGAAGAACAAGTCGATGAATTCGGCCGATGTTTTGCCGGCTTAGAGGTTCGACATATCTCCCGAGATGACAATGAAGCTGCTGATGCCTTGGCCAGAATAGGATCCAAGAAAAAGCAGTGCCACCAGACGTATTTCTCCATCACCTTCATAAGCCGTCCATCAAAGGCGGTGATGAAGATTATCCCTTGTCGGCAGAATCAGTTCAGGTGTGCTTGGTAACCCCAGATTGGACTGCACCCTACATTGATTTCTTAATTAATAAGAAACTGCCCAAGGACGACAAGGTGCTAAGCCGTCAAATTGAGCGTCGAGCAAAGGCGTACACGATTATTGACGGACAACTCTACAAGAGGAGCACATCCGGCATCTTCCAAAGATGTGTCTCTCCAGAGGAAGGACGGCAAATCCTGGAAGAAATCCACTCCGACGAATGTGGGCATCACGTGGCGGCAAAGGCGTTAGTCGCCAATGCATTTCGGCATGGATTCTTTTGGCTGACGGCTAAGGAGGATGCCATCAACATCATCAAGACTTGTGAAGGGTGTCAGCGCTACGCTAAGCAGGTTCACTTGCCGGCTCAGGAGCTCCGAACGATCCCTATCACTTGGCCGTTTGCGGTCTGGGGGCTTGACATGGTGGGACCTTTTAAGACGGCAAGGGGAGGCTTAACCCACCTGCTGGTGGCGGTCGACAAATTCACGAAGTGGGTGGAGGCAAAGCCCATCAAGAAACTCGACGGAGCTATAGCTACAAAGTTCATCGTCGAGATTACAACTAGATTCGGCATACCGCATAGCATTATCACTGACAATGGCACAAACTTTGCCGTCGGTGAGCTAGCGAAGTTCTGTAGCCGATCAAAGATCCGACTCGACGTGGCATCGGTGGCACACCCGCAATCCAATGGACAGGTGGAGCGCACTAACGGCATTATTCTGCAAGGTATTAAGCCGAGGCTTGAAACCCCTTTGCATCGAGCAGCCGGCGCTTGGGTTGAAGAATTGCCGGCGGTCTTGTGGAGTATTCGTACTACCACGAATAGATCAACCGGCTTCACCCCTTTCTTCCTCGTCTATGGTGCAGAAGCGGTGCTCCCATCCGACATGATCCACGATTCGCCTCGAGTCGCAGCCTACGTCGAAAAAGACGCAGAAGAAGCACGTCAAGACGGCTTAGACATCCTCGAAGAAGAAAGAGAGTTAGCTCTCCAAAGATCCGCCATCTATCAGCAAGATCTACGTCGCTACCAGAGCCGTAGAGTGCGGAATCGATCTTTTCGAGAAGGCGACTTAGTGCTTCGGCTTGTGCAAAGCCGGCAGCACAAATTATCCCCGCCTTGGGAAGGACCTTTCATAATCAGCAAAGTTCTGAAAAACGGGTCATATTATCTCCTCGACTTAAGGGATTCAAAGAAAGATCCCAGGAAGAAAGGTCGCAAGAGAAAAAGTATGTAGATGATGACTTAGATGAGACGAAACGTCCGTGGAATATCGCTCAGCTACGTCCTTTTTACACTTAGCAAATTCTATTGTAACCATGTCAATGTGATCATGAAATAAAAATTGGTTTCTCTCATGTCGAATTCGAGAATCTGTACCATCCTTTATTTCCCTATGATCTTTCTGTTATTATCTGTTTACCCGAAATTGCCTATGTTGCTCTCGTTGGTAAACTTTTTCATGTTGAATCCGCCTTTAGGTGATGAAAAATCAACGTTTTGCCAAATTAATGTTTGTCTGCTAGCTTTTTGCGCCGGGTTGCTTCAAAGCGTTTCAGCACCGAAAGGCGGCACTTGTTCTGAGTCTAAACAGATTGGTCATTGTGTACCCTGTTGCTCAGCGAGTTAGCTTCGCAATAGGTTTGCCGGCGCTTAAAGGCTAAGGTGTCAAGGCCAGATTGAACTGAGGCATAAAACTGCAAGTTTGCAAAAATATAAAGCTGATTAACATACAACAAAAGGCTAAGTTAATTCTACATATATACATTGTTTGGACGGCTTTACATATTGCCCATTACATTTTCAGGATTGCCGGCTCAATGAGCAAATTCGGCTCATGAAGATTTCTCCGCTGTCTCAGTGTCGTCATCTGATTGAACAGGAGTTGGCGGACACGGCATTTCCTTGAAGATGGTGGTCAAGGAAACCATGTTGTCAATCTTGCTGGCATAACCGGAGACGGACCGAAGGATCTTCTTGCGATCTTGGTCGTCCAGCGGCGTGCCGTCCTCCTTTTCAAGAGGGAAGCCGGATGCCACTCGCCACGCTTCTGCCTCCGGGTAATGTGCCATCATCAAGCCCAAGGCCGTCTTGGCACCTCCACGAGCACTGGAACGAAGCCGTTCATCGAAGAATGAAGCCGCTTCGGCCAGTTCAGCTTCTAAGCTGGCAAGATTCGTCGGGGGCTCGGGGTTGCCGGGAAAGAACTTCTCAGCAAGATCTTTTCCCGAAGAAATAATCTTCGGGATAAGCTCCCCTACTTCCAGAATCCGGTCAAGCCGGTTTTCCGCTGTTAGCTCATGGCCATAACCTGCCGGAGCTGCAAAAGGCGAAGTTCAATTATATTCGGCTAAGATAGAAACCAATGAGTTTAAGTTATTTTAAAACTTACTCAAAAGCTGGCTATCGATAGCAAGTGATTCATCAAGGCGCCTGTTAAGTCGGTCCTGGATTTCATTGAAGGCATCCTTGTGGCTCTGCCTCTCTGATTCTAGAAGTTGTTCGGCTTTGGCAAGATTCTTCTTGGTTGTCTCTAGCTCCGCAGCCATCGATTGATTAAGCTTATTCAGCTCAATATTTTTGTTGCGGAGCCGGTCGACAATGCCGGCGTTCTCGGCAAGCTCCTTGGCTTTGAGGATGGCGTCTGCAAGACAAAAATGTCAGCAGTATAAAACAAAGCCTGGAACTTAAAGCTAAAGATTCGGCATCTGTACCTTGGTATTGAACCCGGTCTGCCTCAAACCCTTCGATGACGGCGTCTTTGTTCGCCAGTTCAGTCTTGAGTCGGCGCATCTCCTGATTTTGCACACCCAGAGAATTGATTGTTTCAGCGCCAATGTTTCGATGGATCTGCGTAAGGAATCGCTAAAAACCTAAATCTATATTTACAAGTTAAGGTGGCTACATGACGACATTTCATGACTGGGGGGCTAAGTGTGTGCATGTGCATTAACTCGGATCACTATGACGGCTAGTTTTAATAACTTAACCCGGCATAGTGCTCGGGGGCTACTGGTAAGGTAACTTACGTGATAGTTGTCGCGGAGAAGTGTCATGCCGGCCTCAAAGCTATCAGCAAAGTAGTTATGCTGATCTTCAAGAATCTCTATGACATCAAAGGTGTCATAGGCCTTGGTGTGATCCGGCTCGTCGTCCCGGACAGTTGTTCCCTTCTTCCGGGGAAGCCGAGGTGCCTTCATGAACCGACTCATGAATTCCGGCTTGATGCGCCCTCTTCATCGAAGGCTTCGGCTTTGATGGGGGGAAAGGTTGGGGCATCATTAGCCGGAGCTTCAGCCCTTGGGGAGGATGTTTCAGTCACTTTCCCCGTCATCTCTGTCCATTGTGTGGGGGGAGTTACCCCGGCTCTCCCAACCGGCGAAGCCGGCACTATCGTGCGCGTGTTCTCCTCTGTTGGGTTCGGCTCTGGAATTGATGGAGTTGATGGAGGGATGGCAGGAGAGGTTTTCTTCCTCGTGGCGACCGTCTTTGTTTTCAACGGAGCGCCCTTCTTCATCCTGCAAAGGTAAAAGATGAAATTTAGCAAATCCGGCATGGCTGCAGGGGAAGGAGGAGATGTTATCAGTCGACTTACTTCTTGCTGGGGATATTGAGCCCAGCAAGTGCATCATCGTCTTCAGACGACTTAGCGCTGCTTGTGGTCGACTGGCCCATCCTCTTCCGGCTTTCTGCAGTAGCCGAGGAAAAGGCGATGGACCGCGTGGGCGCCTTGCTGGACGACGGCTTGCCAGCAGGGCGGACGTCGGTGATTCCAGCAATCTGACATATTACATATTAGTTCGAAAAAAGCAAACCCGAATCTCTCAAAGAATTGAACTTTGGTTAGTCAAAGTACCTTTGGGGAGGGTTGGTTGCCGTAAACATCGGCAGTGATTCTTCATATTGCCGGCCTTCTCCAGGCCGGGCTTTGATGAGCTTGTTGAAGCGGGCCTCAAAGAGGCCCTGCTCCAGGTCCTTCTCGTTGATCCTCATTGGATCAGAATTACCCGTGTACTCGCAGAGAAGGCGAGCACGATGTTGGAGGGGCTGGATCCGTCTCTTCATCCAGCAAATAATGGTGTCCTCCCCAGTCAAGGGAGGAGAGTCGGACGTCAATTGTGCAATCCTCGCTTGGAGGGCGGCATGTTCCGTCGGCATTACACCTGACGGCTTCTTCTTCCAGGAGGGCAGCGGCGTGTCGGCTTCGTCTGTGAAAGGGGCTAGCCCCTGTAGCCGGTTTGGCGTCGCCACATCCTTGCAATAGAAGAATGTGGACGCCCATACCTTAGCCGAATCAACGATTGGCACTTGAGGGTACCAGTCGAAATCCCGGCGGCAGTTGAAGCTAATCGTGCCGGCTACCAGCATCTCCTTGTTGATAGTTTGCCTTTTGACTAAGAAGCAACGTTCGAAGAAGTCCAATCTAGGTCTTATGCCTAAATATCCTTCGAATAGCGCTACGAAGCCGGAGATGTACAACAAACTATTTGGAGTGATGTTGTGGAGTTGGAGGCCGTAATAATCTAGGAGATTTAAAAGAAAAGCCGAAGGCGGCAAGGAGAATCCCCTAATAACGTGGGAAGAGAGAAGTACCCATTCGTCATTGACGGGAGTAGGACAAGGATCGCCTAAGGCGGACCTCCAAGTCGGCGCTGATTCTGAGGGTGGAAGGATGGCTCTGTCAGCCTCCATCCCTTTCAGTTCAGTCTCGTCGACCACCGAACAACCCCAGTTGTGAGTCGGGTTATTGGCAGTGCCCTTGTCGCTGCCGGCTTCTTCCACTTCCTCCTCCTCGCCGACGCTCGCGTCTTCGACGGCGGCATCAGCAGCTGTGGCAGTGGAAGCCATCATGGCTGCGGCTTCGGCTGCGGCTTTCGCCAAAGCAACCGTGTCGTGGCCCGAAACGGTGGATGAACTCACCGGAGTTGGTGAAGGTGCAGTTGCGACGGCAGATGGCTCGGGAGCGGCGGCGGCGGCCGTGGAAGGGGCTCCTCCCATCGGTGGAGTCGGGTCGGCCGCGGCTATGTCAACCACTGGAGAACCAGGAGCGCTCGATGCCATGGGTGTCGAGGAAGAATCGGAGGAGATTGAGCTCGGGAGTGAGATGAGATCTAGAGGAGAGAGGGGCTAGGGTTGCGAATGGTGAGGTGATCGCGGTGGAGACGATGCGGTCGCGTTTTTATAGCTCTGCGCTGAGATGTGTGCAACGGTCAGCAGCTGGGTTACTCGCCACGTGTCTCGGATCAAGCCGTTGGTGACGGTTCCTTCTCTCCGACGCCTCGGTTCCAGCGCAGGAAAAACGGAAACTAGCCCCTACATTCAAAAGATGCTCCTCCACTCACACTGCCGGGTCTGGCGTGGCTGTCAAATCGGCGGACGCGTGTCGTTGCACGCTCAAGTGTTTTTTTCGGCATACAAAGCCGGCACAGTTAAAATCGACAAAGCTGTTCGACATGATTTCAGGTTTCTGGTAATGCTCCAAGACTGAAGACGGATGACGAATTTCCCGGACAGCATATTGTCGGAAGATTGAAGCCAGCCGCTGAAGTCTTTGAAGCTTTCCGGGGGCTACTGTTGGGGTTATGCCGAACAGGTGTCCTCACAGAGAAGACTAAAAGCCAGCAGACCAGGGTGGCCCAAAGTGGTGGTAAGCCGAATCCGGCTTACCGGGCGGCCCAGTATGCTGAAGCGCAGGAGGCCCATCCGGCAAAGGGAAGACTCTAGAAGCCGGCCTGCATTGCGGAAGACTTAGCCCACAAGGCAGGGCCCAAGCCGGATTAGAGTAGGACTCTGTTGTTAGTCGGTTAGGTCTCCTCCTGTAAGCCCAGGGTCTGGACGCCTTTATAAGCCGGCCCCTGGGACGCCTTAGGGCACGAACGATCTCAACCTCAATCCACTGTAACTCGGCGATATTGCCTTATAGTGAATTATAGCAGCACGTAGGATCTCGCCACCGACGTGAGATCCGAAGCTGGGTAAACTCGCCTCTATGTCGCCGGACCACCCCACGTCTCCAAAACCCCTCTCTCTACCTAGCTCGATGGCACCCCTGCCGCGGCTAGATTCGACAATACCACGACACATCCTCCACACCCTTTTCTTCGCTTTGGGTGGCTGGGGGCTGCTCGCTCTGGCCTCCTCTTGAGGCGCTCCTGCCTCCTCGCGAGGAGCGCCCCTCGCGGCTGCGGCGTTCCTGTCGTGGACGGCCTTGGAGCGGGGCTCACAGCGTCCTTCCTTGCTGCTGCTCTCCTCCTCCTCTGCGGTGCGACGGGAGCGAGCTATGCGGAAGGCATCCTCGTCGTCGCTGGAGGAGATCACCTGGAGGTCCTCTTCAAGCGGTGCACTCCTGGGGGAGCCGGTGGAGCCTCCCGAGGGGTTAGCGCCTCTCGAGGCCCCGTCCTCGCCAGAAGGGTCAGCGCCTCTCGAGGCCTCCTCCTCGACAGAGTCTTCGACCTCGTCCGGCTCCGGTGACTCGTCCATATGCTCCGGCTCCGCCGCCCACGGGTTGGTGCGGGGCCCGCGGTGCCAGCGGGCATGATCCCCCATTCGTCGAATACAGGCAGGCGCATGCGGTGCTCCTGCACGCTCTCTTCAACAAAGCTGAAGAGCGTCCGGGCCTCGTCGCAGGTGGGGGATGGGATGTCCGTCGTGGCGAAGAGGACCCCCATGACCTGGTACAGCACCTCCGGTGTGAAGCTGTCCGGGCACAGGCGCATCCTGTCCTCCCTGCCTGTGTACTGCCACACCGGCTCTGAATGCCACTTGAGGGGGGCGATGCGGCGCCTCGTGAAGTCTTTCGCCACCATCTGGCCGGTGAGTCCGCCCTCGCGAAGCCTCCGTATGCACTCGTACACCGCGTCAAGCTTCGGGCCCTCGAAGCCGGCGCTCGCCCAGCGCGCCCACTTCCTCGGGGGCGCCACGGGCACCTCCAGGAGAGGGTTGGTCCTCTTGGTGTCGACGAAGAACCACCACTTGCGGAAGTCCTCCACCTTCTTCGTCACCTTGGTGATGGCGTTCTCACCGCACCATGCGATGGGAATGTAGTTCCTGCTCCTGGCGTCAGCAATGCGGAAGGAGACGCATCCGAGCCGCTCGTTCTGCGCGGTGGACCGGAGGGAGTAGAAGCTGCGGAAGAGCGCCATCGAGGGGCGGATGCCGATGTAGGCCTCGCAGAGATAGGAGAAGATGGAGAGAATAAGGATGGAGTTGGGATGAAGATGGAGGAGTTGGATCTGGTACACCTCCAAAATCCCCAGGAGGAAGTCGGAGAAAGGAGGAACAAGACTGGCGTAGAGAGTATGAAGGAAGATGGGGTAGTACCCCTCAGGAAGCCTGCTGCCGGCCGGTCTCATCTCGGTGGCGCCGTGCTCGTTGGTGCTCGAGGCCGCCATGTGGCGCACCTTTGCAATCGCCGCCGCGTGGATGCGGGACTTCGGCAGCGCCCCCTCGAGTGCAGCACCCCGCGCCGCCGCCGCAGATTTGCCGGCCTGCATCGTGGCCTTGCCCTTCTGGTCAGCGGATGCTTTCTTGGGCGCCATGGTCGCAGGAGGAAGAGTATCTTGGAGGCGGAGTGCTCTGGGAAGAAGGAGATGTTTGGGGGAAGTGTGCGGAGGAGTAATGGGAGAAGTGATGGGCGCTGTCTCTGCGCCCAGGCTTTATCGGCCAGTTACCGAGGACGTGGCGGGCCCCACTGGGTCGCCCGTTGAAGCCGAGGAGATCGTGGCCTCGGGCGCAACCGCTGCGCCCCACGTGTCACGGCCCCGGCAGGCATCGTTGGGTCCCCGACGTTTCGCCTGTGTCCATGGGCTTCGCCGTGCCCATCGCGGGCCCGGGGGATACTGTCGGCACAGTGGAAACCAGGGTACCACGGGCCGGCCTGCCAGGGCCCACGACATTTCTTCAGAAGATTTCGCTAAGGACCAGGCTCTCCAAGCCTGGCGAGCCTCGCGAGGGTTTTCCCTCGCGAGGGACCTTTTCTCCTCGCCGAGGGTTTTCTCCCTTGGCGAGGGACCTCTCCTCGAGAGGGCATCTCGGATGCTACTCGCAATTCTGCTAAGGACCAAGCCAAAGGCTCGGCGAGGCCTCCAAGCCTCGCGGGGTTCCTTCCTCACGATGCCAGCTCTGCCTCCGCGGCAGAGCGCACATGGGCTCTGCGCCCATCTGCAGAGTGACGCGCGCGTCTGCGCGTGGTGACGACGACGCCGCAGTTGCCGTTCTCATGTATAAAGCAATCAACAAAGCATCACCAAACAAAGCGGACGACGAGGCTTGCCACTTTGGTGATAAGGGGACCGTCTGCAGCTACCCTCCAAGGGCTACGTCACCGTGGGACACCTCCCACCTCAGCGGCGCCAGCCCACCGTCCTGGCTGGACGGTGGCCTTTTCAGCTTTGGTGACGCCGCTCGCCTGCCATGGACCGCGTCCATGGCCTCCACCTTTATCGTGCACCCTGCCTCCTCCTTCGTCGCCATGTGGTAACCCTTCCCGCCAAGACATTTGGGGGAAGAGGTCCAAGACACCTATAAAAGGAGGGGGAGCACGCACGGGCAAAGGGTTCCAAGATTCAGAGTTGCTAGGGTTCCAGAGTTCCCAAGCTCCAGATCTAGGGTTAGCCATTGTAGCCACTTCGAGCTCGCCAAGCTCCCTTTGTACTGTAACCTCTCCAAGAAGTGCAATACAACCAAGGCAGGACGTAGGGGTTTTACCTCCCAAAGAGGGCCCTGAACCTGGGTAACTCTGCGTGTTCATCTCTGCAGTGTTGTCCCGCAGCGAGCTCGACGAGCACCGTCGCCGAGGCACATTGAGGGTTGTTTGATTCCGTGTTTAGCCCCTTACTCGATACCTAGAGAGACACACCCAGTTCCTGGGACAGATCTCCGACAAACGCCTCCGCTGCCCATCGCGGGACAAACGCGTCCTCCAGTCGGGGCGGCGGTTCCTCACCTGGATGGATATGGTTGCGGCGCAGAGGGGGCGCAATTGTTTTTGCGGCAGAGGGGGGCGTAGGGCGGTCGTGGGCACAGAGGCCATCGAGAGGCCGTTGGGATGATTTCCAATGCTCCTGGGCCGCGTGGCGATGGCCCATGCGAGCGATCGCGGAAGCAGAAGGAGGGATGGCAGAAAATTTTGACGTACCAACATACGAACTTGTCATTTGATAGTAAAGATATTTTCAAATCTCAAGCAAAAAATAATTTTAACAGTGCTCTGGTACAGCCAAGCATAAGTAAACTGATGTGTTGAAATTAATTCTCATCAATGCACCATGTTTTGTGCTATGTTAGAAATAGCTTTTTTCACCTTTACAGTTCAGAACAAACCTTTAGAGCAGATACTTCACCTCCACCCAAAGTTTTCACCTGAATGTTTGTAAATCACAAGAAAGTGTAAATACGTGAAAGGGATAGAGGGATATGAAATATCAAAACAAAGCCAATAGCTCTCTTGTTTTACGGAATATCAAAACAAAGCCAATAGCGAGGTCGAAGGCTCGATGCGCCGCCATGATGGCACCTCGATGCTGCCGCTCGATATGGACTGTGGTCGGGCATCCAAGCGACGGGTAAACGCTCGCGATCTGGCTCCATCGTCGTCCACGCTCTGACTTGGAATTAATGCGGGTGCGGAGATGTGTTGTTGCGGGTTAACTTCCTAATTACCGATGGGTTAAACTGTAAAGAGGAAGCAATATGGTGATGAAGCGACGACAGGACGCGAACGCGATTGGCAGTGCAGGAGGGAGTTGGACCAAGGGGACGGCGTATGAGAGGAGACAAACTTTTATTTTACATAGGAGTGAAGAGAGGAGAGAAGAGAGGAGAGATAGCAAGATCGGAGTCGAACCAAACCTTAGCCCTTTGTGGGCCTGGCACGACACGGCCATGTAGGCACGTTTAGTTAGTGGGCCGTGCCGTGCCGACACACATGCCTGGCCTAAAGGCACAGGCACGGCCCATGAGGTAAACATGACGGCACGGGCACGATACGGGCTAGATTTGGCGCACGTGCCAGTTTGATTTTTTTGGTTAAAACATGTAAAAGAATCAGAATTAAATATAGAAAAATGTTAAATGTGATACATGATAAAATAGAGCTTTATTACTATCTGCCTCGTTATAACCTTCTATCTCTAGAGAGGAAAAGAGTACAACTTTGCTCTAAAACGCTAAATTACTAGCCAATTACATCTCCTCTTCTGAGATGCACGTCGTGGTGCCGAGTAGGGTGACCGGTTCCTCCTTGGCTCTTCACGAACAACAACGTCGAGCAAATTTTGCACTTCGCTTGGAGCTGCTCCACCCCATCAACTACGGTAATAGTGTTCCCACACCCGGGAGCTCCTAGGCCTAGGGTTTCCAGCTCCAAGAATCTGGTTGTTTTACTGGGGTTCAACCATGTTGTGTCTGTGAGCTTGTGTGTAGTTGTGTGTGAGAAATGAGAGGGTGAGAGCCTTTTTATAGCATGAAATGTTGATCTAGGCCAGGTTTGCATTTTGAAAGATATTTTGACAAAGTCGGGATCGAGATCAGAGAGGTGGAAGGAAGTATTCATATTTTCATAAGCCATGTTTGAGTGTGAGAAATGAGCAGGGTGGGCAGCCCTTTTATAGCAAAATTTTGACATTTTTCAGACTAAAATAGTCCCCCAACGGCTATATAATGAAAATCATGTTTAAAAAGGGCCAAATCCTGCCTAAAATGGTCTATACTGTGCAAATCGCGCTTAAAATGATCTCGAACGGGCCGAAGTTTGCCCGTTGCGCGCGCAAACCTGCCCCCGGCGCCTCGAGATTCCTCCAACGGGAGGATTTCTGCCCGTTGGGCTCTAACCCGCCGCACAGCGCGTGCCGTGCCTGGCAGGCCTTCGTGTCATCGCGGGCCTCCACGTGCATGGCCGCTAAACGGGTTGTTCCCGTGCCGCCACGCGGGCTCGGTCTACAGGCCCCAGCACGGCCCCAGGTGGACGACGGGTCGAACACGGCCCGTAAAGGCACGTGTTGTGCCAGGCCTATGACCGGCCGGGCACGCGTGCTCGTGGGAGGGCCCGCTAGCACGGGTCCAGGTGGCCAGGTTTGGGTCGAACGCTTCTTCGGCTAGACGGGCAAAACCTATATGCCGCCCGTTAGGGGCGCGAATCAGACGCGCCGCTCACGGGGAACCTTCTGGCGGGCCGGCCCATGTGGAGGCTTTTCTTCTTATTTTCTTTTTTCGTTTCCTTTTTTCTTTTTTGTTTTATGTTTTTCTGTTTTTTATTTTCTTTTCGGTTTAGTTTTCGTTTTCTTTTTTCTTTTTATATTATCTTTTTTTTTCTTACCATTTTCAAAATCTGAACATTTTTTAACTGAATATTTTTAAAATCCAAACTATTTACACAATTGGAACATTTTTTAATTTGGAACTATTTTTATCTTTGGAACCATTTTTCAATATTTGAGCTGTTTTCAAGTTTAGAGATTTTTTAAATTTGGAACCATTTTAAATTTTGGAACTATTTTCAAAATATGAAAAATCTCAAATTTGGAACCGTTTTCAAAACTAGAACATTTTCAAAATTGGAACCATTTTAAATTTTGGAACCATTTTCAAAATTTGAACAATTTTCAAATTTGGGACCATTTTCAAAATTGGATCCATTTTCAAAGTTGGAACCATTTTTAATTTTGGAACCATTTTCAAAATTGGAACCATTTTAAATTTTGGAACCATTTTCAAAATTAGAACATTTTCACAATTGAAGCCATTTTCAATTTTGGAACCATTTTCAATTTTGGAATCATTTTCAAAATTAGAACCATTTTCAAAATTTGAACAATTTTCAAATTTGGAACCGTTTCCAAAATTGGAGACGTTTTCAAATTTGGAACCATTTTAAATTTTAGGAACCATTTTGAAAATTAGAACATTTTCAAAATTGGAACTATTTTAAATGTTAGAACCATTTTCAAAACTAGAACATTTTCAAATTTGAAACCATTTTCTAAATTGGAGTCGTTTTCAGTTTTGGAACCATTTTCAATTTTGGAAGCATTTTCAAAATTAGAACATTTTCAAAATTAGAACCATTTTCAAAATTTGAACAATTTTCAAATTTGGAACCGATTTCAAAATTGGAGCCGTTTACAAATTTGGAACAAAATTGGAACCATTTTAAACTTTGGAAACACTTTGAAAATTAGAACATTTTCAAAATTGGAACCATTTTCAAAATTAGAACATTTTCAATTTGAAACCATTTTCAAAATTGGAGCCGTTTTCATTTTTGGAACCATTTTTAACTCTGGAACAATTTTTTTTAAAAAATTAACCATTTAAAAAATGGGAACCATTTTCTATTTTGGAACCATTTTCAAAATTGGAGCCATTTTCAGTTTTGGAACCATTTTCGAAATTAGAACTATTTTCAAATTTGGAACCAGTTTAAAAAACTGGAACCATTTTTTCTTCACTGTTGAAAATCGTTCAAATAAAACTCCGTTCGCAGACCTTTTTCCAATTTTTGGTGTCGGTGTACATGTATTTCCATTTTTCTACATTCGAGAAAATTATTTTCATACGTTTTGTTTGTGTACGTGTGTGGACTGTGCTGTACATGCTGAACGTACGAGAAAATAGAAAAATGGCCCACACTGCTCGAGCGATCGTGGTAGCTAGCTCAACGTTTTGGGTGTCTCCTTCTCTGCATGCATGGGTCTAGCGTAGCGTACAATGTACGGAGTACTATGGAATCGAATGTAGGAGAGGAGGCGATCATGGCGGCGGCCTAGGATTTAAACCCTAGTCGTCGCCGCCGGCAAAGATTCGACGGGTCCTCGCCTCCTCTAGGTGCCGTCTGGCATTAGAAGGAGTGGGGACCTCGGACCTGCGCACGACGATTTTCAAAGGTCCCTAATGGTAGAGTTTGGTTGTGGTCGTCATCTTCTTCGTTAATGGAGATGGTATTGTCTGCAATAAGTGATCTTCCACGCTTTGTTCGACGGCGAGATATCCTTCCCGACGTCAATGGTGGATTTGGAAGATTAAGTTGGTCTAGGTATGGTTCTTCAGATCTTGATTCGCCGGATCAATCTTGGATTATTTCTCATGGTTGCCGCGAGGTGGTTTGTCCTCGCAATATCTCTCCCAGCTACTACGTCTTCGGCAATGGTGATTCGTTCACTACAACACAATAGACATGTATAGATGCTAAATTTGGAGGATAAAGACGTGTTATTTCATCTCTACGGCACTGTAGAGTCGCTTTGATAAAGCGTCATTGAAACGTCTCCTTATGCACCGTCTCAAACAATATAAAGATGCTTGGCAAGCGTGACTACAAAAATATAAAGACGCTACATTGAGATGCCGGAAAGCATGTTTAGACATGTAAATACGTATTTGTAGGGACGCGCTTCTACGTCTCTAATAATATAGACACGCAATATTTGCATCGCAACAAATGTTAGAGATGCTTTGTTTGTATGTACCTTAGGTTGTTCTGTACATGAGGTCATACGTATTATGTATACATGAGGTACAGCCGTACAGCCATATTATACAGATACATATTTGGGAAAGCGTCTCTCATTGGATATTTTCTGGTATAATTCATTTTTATTCTGAAATTAAATTTGAAATAATTTTTTCATATTTAATTAGGTTCACACACCTACTTATCGTCAAAAGAAAACAAAAATTACAACCAGCAAACACAGTAAATTGTAGAGAAAATCTGATAATCACATTAATAGCAAATGAAGTTCATGATTAAATCACCCATCCGTACTATAGTATAAATGTACAGATACATCAGCAAATGTCATCAATTTGAATAATCATATACTATCCTATATAGCAAAAATTATCTTTATAAATTGATAGTATATCCCTCCAATATTGTGTCAAGGCAGAAAGAAATGCTTTAGCCCCTCCATCTTCCGGGAGTTGAATCTTCTTTAGTTGCACAATTAACCTGCAAAGCAAGTCAAGGAAAAGGTGAAAGGAGATCATCTCTATCTTAATTTCAGCTAAATCTAGTCCTCCGCTTGCATGCTTCTCACCCAAATAAGTTACGCATACCAAGATGAAAACTAAACCAGATTTGATTATTGCACAAACATACCGGATACAAATATTAATTTTCAGGCATCCATATTAATTTGAGTCCTTGATTCACATTTGTTAGTCCATAGACTAAATATGCCAAGTATCTCATGGTCCAACAACTATGGAACAGGAGCACGCTTGAACCATATCTGGCCTATTTTATTTCATCAAAACAATACGAATCTCAGTTTTCTTGGAATTCTATCAAACAAATATAATACAGCATGGGACTGTTGATCAGAAGGAACCAAATGGAACATCATCATCTTTCCAGTTGAGCCAGTGTTCTATGTTCGGTGAAAATAAAAAAGCGCGAAGGTTTTCTGAAGCGGTAAAACTAAACTAGTAAGCGCCAAAACCAAATCTACGTTCAGGGTCAAAATAGTTTTCGCGATCCACTGTGATACATTTTTTAAAGAATTATTAGTATTAAATGTAATATCGATGAAATACGGATTAAGTTAGAGAGAAAGCCAATTAATTGTGTATTTGAAAATTTCACGTTCTATTTTTTACTATCAAAGCTTGAACGTTAACAACCTTATACAATTCACACGCGTACGACTCTTGTTATTTTTTCTCTCAAAAAATTTCTCTTGTAATGAAATTATATCATTCCTCAAAGGTTTGAATTTTAGTTCCGCCTTAGTCCGTCCAAATTGCATTTCACATGCGTTTTTGTTACAATTCTAGTAATGTTTTACTCAATATAAAATTAATCTCTCCGCTAAAAAATGTACTCACATGTTTGAAATTTGTTTCTACCTTATTTTCGTCAAGCATATTTAACATGGGTTTACTTTTTTTCCTCTGTTGAAATTCTATTTCACATGGGTTTTACTAGATTTTTTACTCAACAAATAATTATTTTATGTTAGTCATAAAATGTATACCATGTCATGATTATTTCTAATTGCAGAGACGTGTTTGAAACGTCTCAAGATTCGTCTCTCTATGCGCACAAATTAGAACATTTACTTGTTTTCCTAGCTTATAAATATAAATGTTGGGACGTTATGTGGAACGTCTCAAGAAACGACTCTAAGTAGAGGTGCTTTATCATCCTAAGGACGAAAATAAATGCATCATATGAAAAACGTCTCTATGCGATGACTTTGTTGTAGTGGTTCTCTCGGCTCCCAACGACGTCGACAAAGTGGTTTGGTTATTTGTCCTTGAAATATCAGTGGTGGTGCTCTTGCCAATGTTGCTTGATTAATTTAATGGCTGCGTGCGTGCACAAAGCCTTGTCATTGCGGCTCAAACTTAAAAAGAGAACCTTCGGTGGTATTGATAGGTCTGTGATTTGGTGGTGTGGACATTGTTCTACGGCTGCCTTCAGAAAATATAAGATTGTGTCATGGATGAAGAAAGAGATTGAAGATCTCATATATTTGCTAGTCTCTTTTAGTTTTGTTTTTGTAATCGATGTAATCGTGTACTCTTTACTGGTTTAATATACGTGGAAAATTCAAAAAAAAAAACATAACCGAGCGAAATGTTTTTGCGTGCTGGGCCAGCCCACTTACGGAAGAGCGTAGGCGGCACGGGACGCGTACCCCTATCGCGCTGCAGTGTACGCGTTCGCTACTTCCTGGGCCGGCCCACTGGTTCTTCTGAGTACTTCAAGGTAGTAAAAAAAGAGGGAAAAGAAGTCTTTCGCAAAGCTGGAATTCGAACTACGGACGTCAACGCATGTGGATCGTGTGGGCAGCCAGTGGGCTACGGTCATAATCATATTCATGCTCAATCGTTCCACTTTTTATCTTTTGGTTTATTTTTATGTTCCTTATTATTATCCGTTTTATTATTTATTTTCTTTATTTTCGTTTCTTTTTTCGTTTTTATTATTTATTTTAGTTTTCTTTTCCTTATCTTTTAGGTACGTTAAACTTTTTCTAATCGGGTAATTTTATCGAACAGGTAATTTGTTTTGAAACCGTCAACATTCAGTAAGTCTACTGTGTGAATATTTTTTTAAATGGTTCATTTTTGAAAATGGTTCATTATGGAAAATGGTTCATTTCGGAAAATGGTTAAAAAATTTAAAATGGTACATTTTTTAAAATGGTTTAGATTTTGATTTTTTTAAATGGTTCATTTTAGAAAATGGTTCATTTTTGGAAATGGTTAGTTTTTTTAACAATTTTGTTTTTTTTAATGGTCATTTTCGAAAATGGTTCATTTTTGGAAATGGTTCATTTTTAAAATGGTTCAGATTTTGATTCTTTTAAAATGGTTCATTTTCGAAAATGGTTTAGATTTTGATTTTTTTAAATGGTTCATTTTCGAAAATGGTTCAGATTTTGATTTTTTTAAATGGTTCATTTTCGAAAATGGTTCAGATTTTGATTTTTTTAAATGGTTCATTTTCCAAAATGGTTCATTTTTGGAAATGGTCCATATTTTCGAAAATGGTTCATTTACGGTTCATTGTTATGGTTCATCTTTTTAAATTGGTTCATATTTAAAAATGGTTCACTTTTTAAAATGGCTCATTTTTAAAATGGTTCATTTAAAAAATGGTTCATTTTTTAAAATGGTTCATTTTTTAAAATGGTTCATTTTAAAAATGGTTCATGTTAAAAATGGTTCATTTTTTAAAATGGTTCATTTTTAAAATGGTTCATTAAAAATGGTTCATTTTGAAAAAAATGGTTCACTTTAAAAATAGGTTCGTTTTCAAAATGGTTTATTAGTGAAATGTGTTATTTTAACAGTGTAAAAATGTATGAAAAAGCAGCAAATATTTATTTCGCAAAAATCTAGTAAAAAATCATTCATGCTTTTTAAGCACGACCAGACGTGCGAACAGGTCAAATAAACAGTAAACGAAGTACAGAATCGAACTCCCGCACACAAAACAGTAAACGGGTTGTTGAGAATGGGGCAGGCCCATGAAACTTCTGCAAGCACGCGGAGGTACGCGTTCGTACGACGAAACGGCGGTAAGAGCGCAAGGGAAGCTCCTATACATGGCTCCGCGGTGACGCAAGAAGCTCCCGTCGCGTGCAGCGCGGAGACTAATGGGCTGCAATGCGACCCAATTAATAGAAGAGTTTTCCTTTTTTTTCATGTTTGCTGTTTTATTTTTAATTTTAAATATATTATAAATCTGAACACTATTCAAATTGAAAATGTTTTTCAAGTATTAACGTTTTTTAAATGTGAACAATTATCAAATTCAAACGTTTTTAAAATTTGAACAAATTTGAATTCCAAACATTTTAAAACTGAACAATTTTCAAATTTGAACATTTCTTAAAATTGAACAAATTTTAATATTGAACATTTTTCAATGCTAAACAATTTTCAAAATTGAACATTTTTTTAATTTGAACAGAAAATGTCGGTGAACGGAAGATATTTTCCACCATTTTGTAAAGTTAACAGAAAATGTCGGTAAACAAAAAATATTTTTGAACGATTTTATAAGTGAACAGAAAATATTTTTGAATGATTTTTAAAGTGCACATAAAAATATCGGTGAACGGAAACTATTTTTGAACGATTTTAAAAATGAACAGAAAATGTCGGCGAACAGAAACTATTTTCGAACGATTTTTAAAGTGAACATAAAATGTCGATGAACGAAACTATTTTTAAATAATTTTAAAAGTGAACGTAAAATGTTGGTGATAAAAAAAAGAAACAAACAGAAAAGAAAAGAAAACAGAAAAAGAAAAGAAGAAAAAATAGCGAAGAAAAAGAAAAAAGAAGCAGAAAAATGAAAATACTCGCCAAATGGACTGGCCCATTAGCGGGAGCCTTCAGGCGGCGCTGGCTCCACGCGTCGCCGCGAGGCGATATATAGGATTTGCCGAGCGCAAGGCGCTCCCCGAACCTTGCGGACGAATCAGTGCAGCAACAAGTTTTTCTTGTCCAACAATAAATGGGCTGAGCCCAATAGGGAGGCGTGCGGCTCCTCTCAGTCTATCTCCCTCCCCGATCCCCTTTTGAGCGATCTCGACTCCTTTCCTCTGGATCAAGGTAGTCACGGTTCAGTACGTGTCATTTTGAATCAACAAAGAGGAGAGAACGGCTCCTCTAACATTGAAGAGCAAAATCCCCTTGCTACAGTTGAGAGGGGTGAAGAGGGAGGCGTCTAGAGGGTTCGAGGTTTCCGCCGTCGAGGTCCCTGGTTCCCCTCCTCTCCGTTCGTCGCTCCGGCGGCGGGAGAGGGGGGGGCCTCGGTTTCCTCTGGTCGGCGTGTAGATAGGTCCTGGTTTAGGTCTTCAGGCAGGAGCGGCGAGGCGGTGGCGACGCTCTGCCAGTGGAGTTTGCGCCTGACTCCTTCCCCGTCGCGGTGGTGCTTGTGTGGGCGCTGTCGAGGAGCTTGTGGTGTTTTGGTGCTGGTGGTGGTGGTCCGGTGCTTCTCTTCTTCGGGGTGGCACTGGTTTTCTAGGGCGGTCGCCCGGGAAGGAGACCGGTCGTGCTGGTGCGGGTTGTGGTTGTCGGCGATGGGATCCGTCCGGCGTCTGTGCGGTGGTGCGGCGTCTGCTACGGATCTGGAGCTGAGGATGCTTGGGAGCGTGTCTCCCGCCGATGCTCCTTTCAAGACGAGATCCAGCTTCTCGGAGCTGGTGGTTACTGCGGTCCTCGAACGCCTGCGTGCAAGGGGCTCCTCTGCTCTTGGGTTGCTGTTCTTCTGCATGTTGTTCTTCCTCCGGCGATGGTGGCGGGGCTCGCGTGGTGCAGCGGCGGCGGAAGCGACGAAGACGGCGAGATGTTTCTTCTGTCTTCTCGTTTGTTCGATGGGGCCAGCTTCCTGGCCGTATCCTTCCTGTATTTTCCGTATTTGTACTGTGATGTATGCTTGTATCCTTAACGTATGAATACTAGTTTCCTACTTAAAAAAAAAAGGTAGTCACGGTTCGTCCTCTATCTCGCTGGGCAGCTTGCTCCTCTGCACATGAACGGCGGCGGAGAACAGAGCCGGCTCTCCTCTCTCTCTAGCTGAATCCCTCTCTGCACGCAGGGACAAGGAGTACAACAGGACTTACGGGTCGGGAACCAGCATCTCTTCTCGAGATTTCCCCCTCCAAATCGGAGGTATGAACTCTAGTTGTTTGATTCGGTTTCATGGTTACGTCCTTCATGTGTTCGCATTAAATATAGAAAAATTAGTGGTAGCATACTTCAGGAACTGCAAACTGAGGTTGCAATCGACCGCTTCCCGAACCCTCTGGTTTGCTCTCCTCTTCTCCAGCGCGCGAGGCGGTCCCTTCCGCCGGCGAGTTCGCCGGTCCTTCTCGACTCCGATGACCCTTGTGGACTGGGTGGCGAGCCGGACCGTGATTCTCTGCAGGCGGGCGGGCTAGTTGTCCCTCCCTCTTGTAGGTTAGGGTTAGGTTTCTTAGGTCTTTCGGTGGAGGTTGTGGCGGCCCGGGATGACACCCACCTTGGAAACAAAGTGTCCCCCCTCTCCTTCTCCGTCGTGGCAGATCCAGGGGATCTGCTGAGGAGGGCGTGGGAGGTTGGAATCTGGCGCTTCGGCTGCTTGGGGAGATGGCAGCGGCGGCGCTTTTACTCCGGAGGAATGCCCGCAGCGGCAGGCAGTTTCGGTGGAAGGATCTGGCTGCCGTATTGCGGTGAGGCTAAGGGTGTGTTTGGTTCAGTGGCTATCCCCTGGTTGGTTAGGGATAGCCACTTTTTTAGGGGTTCCCATGTGTTTGGTTGAGAGGTTGAGAGTGGTTTGGGGTAACCAGATTCCAAGAATATTCCATCAAAAACTGGTTGAGCTCCTCCGGCTAAAAGTGACGGATGAGGCCAACCACTCTGGGCTGCTCACCTCCGAAGCGTTTTTCTGGCTCACCTCTTTCAGAAAGAACACCCTGCGGGCCCTCTCTAACCCTATCCCCTCCATCTCTCCTTCTCACTAGCGGCGGTGGCGGCGGCGCCGGATCGAGCCACCGCGCGGGCGCGGCCGCGCAAGAAGGACTTTCTCGAGGCGGTAAAATGGTGCCGCGTCTCTCGCGCACAAGCTAGCTAGCTTCCGAATCAGATGGACCACGCGGGTGGCCGGCAGAGCAGGAAGACACACGCGTGGCAGCTCAATAGGAGCAAGACGGGAAGCGGCAGCGTGGGGGACGAAGCTAGCTAGCTTCCTTTCTCTGGCCTGCAGCTAGCTAAGCTTGTTATGTCTCACAGGGAATTTCCTCTCTCTCTTTTTTTGGCATTGAGAATTTTAGTCTTTTGTTCTGGGAAAATGGATGGACGAAAAATACATGTCAAAGAGGTGACTTTAATTTTCTTCTCACCACCAAAATTAAAGAGGTGACCACATCGATCCATCCGTCCTTCATCCTTTGAACCAAACATAAAAATGGTTATCCCTAACCACCTATCACCAATCTAACCAAACAAAAAAAATGGCTATCCCTAACCAGGTGGTTGGGGATACCCTCATCCTCTAAATCTAATCCCCTCAACCAAACACACCCTAAGTTATTTAATGTTGGAGTTAGTTTGGGTAGAAATGAAAAGGAAGTTTTAGTGTCGGCGAATGCTCTAAGACATATGGAGGTTGACCGTGTGAAGGCGTCTCCTTGTGTTTTGAGTACACCGACTACTCACCCTCTAGATGATGATGAGGCGACTGACAATGTCGATGGTCAGCTTCTATCTCATATAGTGGGGGAGGTTTCGGAGGTGAGTTTAGATGAGACTACGCTAGGGTCTGTTTATGACCTGCAAGCCTCTAGTCGGAAGTCTAAAAAAACCTCGGAAATGAAGAGTTCTAGGTCACGTAAGGTGACAAAGTCAAACAAATCTCCAAAAGTTTCCCGATGAATGGCATGTTTATGAATAGCAGAGGTCTTGGTGACTTGGCTAAACATCTTCATATTGCTCAATGTATTCGGGATCATAATTTGGACTTTGTGGCTATTTCGGAATCGGGGAGACGAGATTTTCCAGCGAGTGTTCTTAACCGCATGTATGGTGGTTTAGACTTTCAATGGTATGCTCGTCCTCCTCGAGGAAGATCTGGAGGTATACTACTTGGCATTAAATCCGACTCTATGGAGGTTTTGGCTATTGAGGATGAGGACTTTCACATAAAGTTCCATGTCCGAAATAAGGCTGACAATTTCATATGGAGTTTGGTAGCTATGTATGGACCTGCCCAGGAAGTGCACAAGACTGCTTTTCTTCGTGAGTTGGTAAGTCTTACTAGAGACAACCCACATCCTATTCTTATAGGAGGGGACTTTAATATGTTGAGATACCGACACGAGAAAAGCAGAGGTCGTTTTGATAATCATTGGCCCTTTCTGTTCAATGCTGTCATTGACAGTTTGGATTTGAGAGAGGTTCGGATGACTGGCAGACAATTCACATGGGCGAATAGTCTACCAGAGCCTACATATGAAAAGCTGGACCGAGTTCTAATGGGTACTGACTGGGAAACTAGGTACCCGTTGGTGTCGGTCCGAGCGCTTGAACGTATTGAGGCTTTATCAGATCATGCTCCAATTCTTTTGACCACAGGTCTGCCGAGACCACCGGATAAGCACCAGTTCAAATTTGAATTCGGTTGGCTTCATCGGGAGGGTTTCGGTGAATTGGTTAAAAAGATTTGGTCCAAACCAGTCCGTGGTGCTACCCCCACTACTAGGAAAAAGGTTACCCGTGGCGCACCAGTTTTGGTTACCCATGGCGCAGGGGCCTGCGCCACGGATTGCCACGCCACGGGTAAGAAAATAGCCGTGGCGCAGGTGTCCATGTGCGCCATGGGTATATACATAGCCGTGGCGCACCAAAATTAGGTGCGCCACGGGTATGTTTATATACCCGTGGCGCACCTCGTTTTGATGCGCCACGGCTATCGGCACATACCCGTGGCGCATCTCGTTTTGGTGCGCCACGGCTATGAATTTCTGAATCTAAAAAAAAGAGCCACCGGCCACCGCCCACGTCGGCGTGTCCGACAGCTCACCGGCCGTCGTGTTGGTGGTCGCCGTGGAGGAGGTCGCCGTTGTGGAGGAGGTCGCCGTGGTGGAGGAGGTCGCCGTGGTGGAGGAGGTCGCCGTTGTGGAGGAGGTCGCCGTGGTGGAGGAGGTCGCCGTGGTGGAGGAGGTCACCGTCGTGGAGGACGTCGCCGTTGTGGAGGATGTCGCCGTCGAGGTCGCCGACGTGGAGGAGCTTGCCGTCATGGAGGAGGCGCCGTCGTGGAGGAGCTCACCGTCCATGGAGGAGGCGCCGTCGTGGAGGAGGTCGCCATCGGGGAGGAGGTCGCCGGCCGCCGTGGAGATGCTCGCCATCGTGGAGGAGGTCGCCGGCCGCCGTGGAGATGCTAGCCGGCCGTCCCCGGCCGCCACTGTGAGAAGGATGGAGGAGAAGGGGGAGAGGCTTGGAGAGGATAAGGGGATGAGAGGCTTGGAGGGAGATGGCGGAGAAGGGGACAAGAAAGAGGAGAAGGGAGAGGAGGAGATAGGGTTGAGGAGATGCCCCCCTCTGGACCAATCAGAGACAAAAACGAACAAGCACACGGATTGTGTGCTTGTTTAAATCGCTGTGAGCCGTCGGATCGTGAAGCACATGGATTGTGCCCCCAGGTTACCCATGGCGCATGGACTATGTGGTGCGCCACGGGTAGTTAACTATCCGTGGCGCACCACTCTTTCCATGCGCCACGGGTAAGTTTTATTTATTTTTTCTGGCCAGAAAACTTAAACTTCAAAAAAAGAGGTGTTCCCTTTCGAATTTGGGATTTTGTGGGCAAAAAACGGCTCAAAAGGCCGTAGGCCATTTGGATTGGATGTGGTTTTTTCTCTAGTTTTTTTTAAGGTATTAAACGTCGAAATCCGAGTTCGTATGCAAAAGTTATTGCCGTTTTACTATTCCATAATGATTTTTTTGCAAAATACATCGAAATTCATGTTTCAAATTTTTCCTAACACCTAGTTTACGTAACATAACCACATCTCAAAGGATTTTATTTTTTGAATTTTTTAACATTTTCTTTTAGCTTCTCCAAAACTGAAAAGGCGATCACGGGGGGGGGGGGGGGGGGGGTGCATGGGAGCACAAAACAGGTGGTGCGCCACGGGTAAGAGGTTACCCATGGCGCACCACTATTTTGGTGCGCCACGGCTATGTGGGGTCAAAATTTGGCCCCGAGACCATTATTTTGGTGGCGCATTGGAATAAGGTGCGCCACGGCTATACTCTTACCCGTGGCGCACCGAAATAGTGGTGCGCCACGGCTAAGGAGGATGCCCCTCCACCAGCCTAGCCTGCACTTAGCCGTGGCGTACCACTATTTTGGTGCGCCACGGGTAATGTCCTACGCGTGGCGCATCTGTGTCTGGTGCGCCACGGCTATATACTCGTGGCACACCAAAATAGTGGTGCGCCACGGCTAAGTAATCCACCTATAAGCCTTTTCCTAGTAGTGCCCAATTCAAAGATGGATTAATAAGATTCGTAATTTGTGAACTTTCCTTCGTGGTTGGGCACGCCATACGACTGGTATCCTTAAAAAGGAGAAGGCTCGACTGTCAAGTATAATTGATGACCTTGAAGCAATAGCGGAAACACGGCCGTTGTCTGCGCAGGAGATTGAGCTTAAGAGCCAATCAAATGCAAAGATCGCTAAACTATTGCGTGAAGAAGAACTCAAATGGTACCAACGTTCAAAAGCACAGTTCATTCTTGAAGGTGATTCGAATACTAGATACTTTCATAATGTGGCCAATGGTAGACATAGAAAGAAACTTATTCATTCACTGCATCAGGAAGAAGGGGTAATTGAAGGACAGGATGAGCTTAAGCGCTATATCACCAGGTATTATAAGGGGTTGTTCGGGGCTCCGGAGGAAGGTACCTTCTCTCTCGACGAGTCTCGGATTGATGATATACCCCAAGTAACCGGTGAGGAGAATAGCTTTCTTACGGCTCCCTTCACTGAAGAGGAGGTAAGAGCAGCTGTCTTCCAGATGGAACATAATAAAGCACCTGGTCCAGATGGATTCCCCGCAGAGTTTTACCAAAACTTCTGGGATGTCATTAAATCGGACCTGCTAGCTATGTTCGGTGATTTGCATGCCGGACAGCTGGAGCTTTTCAAGTTGAACTTTGGTGAGATTATTTTGTTACCTAAGGTTATCGATGCAGAAAGGATCCAACAGTATAGACCAATCTGCCTCCTTAATGTGTGTTTCAAAATATTTACCAAGGTGGCAACGATCCGTTTGAACTCCGTGGCAGATCATGTGGTGCGCCCTACTCAGACTGCTTTTATGCAGGGTAGGAACATCTTAGACGGGGTAGTTATACTACATGAAAGCGTTCATGAGATGCATACGAAAAAGTTGAATGGGGTGATCTTCAAGATCGACTTCGAAAAGGCTTACAACAAGGCTAACTGGGATTTTCTACAGCAAACCTTGCGTATGAAAGGCTTTTCGGAGGAGTGGTGTGCCTGGATCCGTAGCTTTGTCACTGGAGGTAGTGTGGCCATTAAAGTTAATAATGAAACTGGTCATTACTTTCAAACAAAGAAAGGTCTTAGGCAAGGTGACCCGCTTTCACCAATACTATTTAATATAGTAGCGGACATGTTAGCGGTCATGATCGATAGAGCCAAACTGGATGGACAGATCGAGGGCGTCATTCCTCATTTGGTTGATGGCGGACTCTCTATTCTCCAGTATGCAGATGACACGATCTTGTTTATGGAACACGACCTTGAGAAAGCTATGAATATGAAGCTGATTTTAACAGCTTTTGAAAAACTTTCTGGTCTAAAGATTAATTTCCATAAGAGTGAGTTGTTCTGCTTCGGGGAGGCTCTGGATTCTGCAACTCAATATGCGGACTTATTCGGATGTGCACAAGGTTCGTTTCCTATAAGGTATCTTGGAATACCAATTCATTATAGAAGACTGACTAATGCCGAATGGAAACATGTTGAGGAGCGCTTCCAAGCTCGCTTAACCAGCTGGAGAGGAAAACTATTATCCCTGGGTGGGAGATTGGTTTTTATCAATTCAGTCCTAACCAATATGGTACTGTATATGATATCCTTCTTTCAGCTACCAAAAGGTGTCCTTAAAAAATTGGACTATTATCGTTCGCGATTCTTTTGGCAGGGTGATAGTGAGAAAAAGAAATATCGACTGGCTCGATGGGATGTTATTTGTTGTCTTAAGGATCAGGGTGGACTTGGTATCCACGATCTACGGATTAAAAATTCGGCCCTTCTAGGGAAATGGCTTTTCAAGCTTCTCTCGGAAGAAGGTGTATGGCAAACAATATTAAAGCGAAAATATATCGGTACCAAAACTTTGTCACAGGTGGTTTGGAAACCAGGTGACTCACACTTTTGGGCTGGTCTCATGGCGGCGAAAGCTTCTTTCTTCCGTTTTGGGAAATTCGCTATCAAAGACGGATCACAGATCAGGTTTTGGGAGGATATATGGTTAGGCCATACCACCCTAATGGACCAGTATCCTGCTTTATACAACATTGTTCGTTACAAAGGGGTTACGCTAGCTTCGGTTATGCAATCATCGCCTCCGAATGTGACGTTCAGACGAGATTTAATTGGTACCAGGTTGGTTACGTGGAACACCCTTCTTGGGCGTTTGGCTGCTATTAACCTTGATCCTGGGCCGGATATATTTCGTTGGAATCTACTTCAGAATGGCAAATTCTCGGTGGATTCTATGTATAAAGCTTTGATCCAATCGGATATGCCAGTGGATAGTAATAAAAAAACTTTGGAAGATGAAAATGCCACTAAAAACTAAGATTTTCGTGTGGTATGCTCGTCGAGGAGTGATCCTAACCAAAGATAACCTTGTCAAACGCAATTGGCATGGAAATACGAAGTGTGTTTTTTGTCTACATGATGAGACTATCAAGCATCTTTTCTTTGATTGCAAGGTTGCACGTTCTATTTGGTCAACCATCCAAGTTGCTTCAAATTTATATCCACCACGTTACGTTGCAAATATATTTGGCAACTGGCTTCATGGTATTGATGATAAATGTAGAACGGTTATTCGGGTGGGAGCGATAGCTGTTTTATGGTCGCTATGGCTGAGTAGAAACGACAAGGTTTTTAATGATAAAAATGTCTCCTTCATGCAGGTAATCTACCAGTGCACAGGTTTGTTCCGTTCGTGGTCCATATTACAACGCGTGGAGTATCGCGACCTTTTTATGGAGGTTTCTGCGCAACTGGAGACCACGGCGAGTGACATTTTTACACAACATGGGTGGCATAGGGATTTTCGGATTGGCGGCCCAACACCATAGGCGATTGGCATGATCTATTGATTTGTAATCTGTCTATGTTTTCTTAGTTCGTTTTGGATGATGACTTGTCGGCTGTGTACATCTTGTTATGTAGAGGCGGGGTATAATACTTTTTTTAAAAAGTAATATAAGCTCTTTATCAAAAAAAAGTTCGGATATAAGAGCAACACAATCATTCTCCACTTGTATTGGGCCAGCATATACTGGCAAGATGGCTTTTAAACTTTGTAAACTCACCATCGCGTCAGCTGATTCTGCATTTTGACAGTGAGTGTGGAACCTCTCCAAACAGACAGGATTGTGTTCCCCAATTCATCTCTCAAAATGGCTCCCCATGACCTCCTGTTATCTTCTTCATAGAAACTGCATCAAAGTTTAGTTTGGCCCATCCGATCAGGTTTCGACCATGTAACATGCCCTTCTTTCCTTTGCTTGCAGAAAGTTTAAGGTCGACAGAACTCTTTCCTTTGACATCCACCAACCGCTCCACCTCTCTAGTATCCTGGGTAGCTGCAAAATAAGTTTGGACCTAAGATGAATACTGCACAATACCACATTTACCGTCATCGAAGATCACATTATTTCGCAAGTGCCAAGTCCTCGACCACACCAATAGTAGTTTTGATCTCGTAGAATATTCTACTTGTCTTAGGAAGAGTAAAACCCAGTCCACACCCGTGTAACCGAACAACTTCTCAACAGGCAAAGACCAATCCCATTATTAATTGTTGTCGTAATGCTCTACCTTTGGTACATTCAACCATAACATGACTTGTTTCAGTTGCGACCCCACAGATGTTACAGGTTGGGATATGCTCCATTTTTCTTTTGCGTCTATGATATTGAACTCCAAGGGAATCATTTGCTAATTTCCATTTATATGAAAATGAAAGCTGAAAAGAAAGAGCAATGGCCTTTTGTTATCTAACACTGTCCTAATCTTTGCTTATTCTAATCGTGTTTGTATTGCCTCATCATAAGTAAAAGATAATAGTGCAGAGAGGAAATAAACCAATAATTATCAGTCTCTTCTCACATAATTGCTTGTTTTTTTTCCTTTATAAGCTAAGATCAAGTCAGATGTCGGTTACTTATGCAAAAATAGATGAAAATTAAATTAAATGGAAAGGGAAAGTTGTGCTCAAGTACCGTGTGAGACAGTCATTGTGATAATGGATGCACCTACATGGGGGTCAGATGGCTATTTCCCTTGGAGCTAATTCCTTGAGCGACAAGCAAGAACTCATGGTTAATGATTCTTTTTTTTCAAGAACATGCAAAAGCTTGCATGTCATGGCATTAAGACTTGGAAAAGGGTTTTACAAGTTACAACAGAGTTCAAAGAACTGCCCGCTCTACCATAAGAGGTCTAACCGACACCTCCTCTCTCTCTGCTATGAGCACTACCCCTCGCCAGCTTCCAGAGTTCCAGGTCTTCCCTCACTCGCCTGACGATTGCTTCCTCTACCAAGAGTTTGCCCTCAAAGTTTCTTCTGTTCCTTTCGAGCCAAACTTGTCTGCAGCAGGCTATGCTAAAGGACATCAGCTCCTTCCTCTTCTCCTTCGGTCGACAGATCGATAAGTTACGCCACCACTCCACGAACCTACTATCTGCAAGCGGTACGAACTGTACGAAACCCGCCTCGGCCAGAATCTGGTACCAGATTTTTTTTTTTTTGAACAAATCATCTGGAACCAGATTGATCGAACCATGGGGCATTGCACCAACAGGTGGTCTAGCGTTTCTGTGCATTGGTCACAGAAGAGGCAGCGAGCTGGGCCTAGCAAGCCTCTAGCGGCGAGTCTAGCCCCGGTCCAGCATCTGTTTCCGATTGTCAACCATAGGCCCAGCTTCCCCAAATCAAGTCCGCATAGTCTGCCTGCGTCGTTCCAAGAAAGAAACCCAGATAAGCAGATTTCGAGCTATACTTCCCGTTCGACGTAAGCTTCCATCTGAACTCATCCGCTTGTGCTGTCAGTGGAGGAGACTCCTCAATTGCTTCCCATAGCTGCACGAATTGTACGATGGCCGGTATAGACAGCACGCCCTTGATGCCTGTGATCCAGTTATTCTGCTGCCGCGCTTGCTCTACGGTTAAAGATTCTGATCAGACACATGGTTAAAAACAATAAACGTGAAATTGATCAAATGATTTTAGAGATTATAATCGGAGAACTTGTAGGAATGAAGGACTACACATCCGCCCCTATTACGACCATGTGAAATATGATCAATATGAACATGTAGGGCCTCTTTGGTTCACAGGAATTGAAAAGCATAGGAATAGGAAAAACGTAGGAATAGAGTGTCATGACATGCGAAATCCTACAGGAACTGAAAATGCAGGAACCAGTTACACTAGTTGTTTGGTTGCAGCACAGGAAAAACGCAGGAATTTTACATAGAGTGGAGTACAAGTCATACTTGTCATAGACTCATAGGAATTTTTCCATGAGCTCCAACCTCTTGCTAGAATTCCTATGGGATTGTAGTATAGGAAAGCAATCCAAAGGAATTTTGGAGGATTCATTCCTTTGAACCAAATGGATTCCATAGGAAAAATTCCTATGGATTGGAATCCTACAAAATCCCTTTGAAAATCCTTTGAACCAAAGAGGCCCGTAAACTTCTATACAATTCCATGCAAAGAAACATACCGGCGTGGGGAGATAAACAATGGGCGCAGTTTTCGTATCCCCCACGTGGAGAATCGGCATCGTAATGAAGAAATCCATTGGTAGTTCAGCGGTGGACCAGCCCCAGTTTAGTACCAGAAAAAATGGTGGGACCATGAAGCTTTACATTGAAAGACTGCAATGGATGCAAATTCACAACAAGCTTCGCGTAGAACAACCAAACAATGACCAACAAAATACAAAATTCAGTCGTAATTTAAGCTAAATAGCTGCAGGTCAAGAAGTTCATTTTGTAAGTGAACTTTTTTTTTTCCAGGCAAGATGGTCTATCATCTTAGGATATAGGGACATGAGAAAATGCAAAGTGAAACAGAGGGATGGATTAGTTACAGGCAGCACTTCGGCTGAGTGACTTGCTACCAGTTCAATTTTTGGAGTATTATTACTTCAAATCCAGCGACAAACCTAATGCCAAAAGAAAATACGGTGCAGGTGCCAAACAGGCCCGAGCCAGCAGTAGTGCAAAGTGTGCACGTGAACAGGGCCCAAAAAAATTGGGGGCCCACAATTTTTATATAAGCTGCTATTAATCTCCTGGCTACTTAAAAGAAAAAACAAAAAAACGAAGAGTAGCTGGGTCAACATATCTGAGATGGGCCTTCGCTGGCTGCCTGGGCACGTCCGCATATCGGGACAGTACGCTGCCTGAGGCTTTTTTTTTTAATCGTGTACGCTGCCTGACGCTGCCAAGCAAGAGTCGCCTCGCCCTTGTCTTCGATTGATTGATGCGATCATTAGTCTTGCGTCTCCGTGGTCTGCAAGCGGAACGGCGCAACGCTTTTCGATTCTCCGATTGAGGACGAATCGGCAACGTCCAACACCCAACAACGCAACGCTGCAGCATTTCGATTCTCCAATTCCGGTCGACCGCACTAGCACTCTCCCACTCTCGCAGCAGTCAAGCCGACAACCACATGAGTTCCGCGGCCATCCGTTCATCTAATCGTTCAATTAATTACTCCCTCCAGTCCACTTTAACTGTCAGGAAGGAATACTAATGCTTGTTCATAGTGCATAGCTCCCGACACTTTTTAGGGATCAGAGGTAGTACCGTAGTAGTAATTTTGTTAGTACCCAAACTGATTTGGCTATTTCATTTTCTGTTTCTAGTGTTTCACGAATCTTATCATGGGCAAGATATTAAGACATATATATTATAGTTAAGTACTTAAAATTGTCTAGTGATATAGGGCCCATTTTAAAATTTTGCACAGAGCCCCGGATTTCGCCGGCTCGGCCCTGGTGCCAAAATATTTGGAATGTCTACCGAAAATCCGAATGCAAGAACATGTTGCTGCGGTACAAAAAGGAAGTTATGTAAAGCCACCATATAATATGTGCTTACAATGCTATTTCCATGACCGGAATGCACACCCTTCATGTAGGCACCATAACATCCAATTATTCTCCTGCCCAAGAAGTTGAGTCAGTACATGACCCTCCCATTGTCCTTAACATGTTCAGCAGCACTCGCTGTCAAACAAAAGAATAAGCAGGTTCAACAACACATATATGCACAACTGGGAAAAAATTGTATGTGCATTTCTTTATCTCCGACAGTAGAAATTTCCCATGATTGAGTTCAGATGTAAAAAAAAAACTTTTATCATGATACTCAGTGCCAGTTGATATTTCAAAATATGAAGTTGCAAAAAAGGAACAAGAATGCTCTGCGAATTGTTCAACATTTTCATATATCATTTTTTACAATATCAGGCATAAATTGCTCTGAGTTCTTTCCATGGTAAAGGCACTCGATTCTACCCTCATTCACTAAACCAAGATCATGAGAGTAAGCTCTGTAGCCCATGTATCTGAACAGACCGATGCCTTCTATCTTCTCTTGAAAGATTACAAACTGCACCGCGAGTCAATTTATCAATACATGAGAGCGATGTTTTATCAATACATGAGAGTATTCACCGTGTGTACAACATATTCTGAAAACAAATATTTCTGCAATTCATCACCACAATTACCCATTGTGAGCAATACTGATACCTTGAAATTTCTTGCGACGAATCCGTGTACAGGAATGGGGGGCCCTGTCGGCGGAAGCCTGGTAGGAGCAGGACGCTGTCGAGCTCGGTGCAGGGTACGGGCAGGTACGTGCAACTTGGCGACGAACGCAAGTACAACGGGGGCGGCAGCGTCCTCGCGCAGTGGCAGTCGGCGGCGACCTAGCGTGGTGCCGGCCGACGGCTGGCAGGCTCTCGTGGGCGGCGGTGTTGGGCGCTCTCACTAGCGGCGGCGTTGGGCGCTCTCACTGGCGGCGGCGTTGGGATTAGTCCCATACCCCCTAGCCACCAAGTGTGGCAGCCCTCCTCCACCTATAAATATAGGTGCCCCCTTCCCCTCAAACGTACAAAATTTCCTCTCTCTCTCTCTCTCTCTCACCTCGAGCATGGTTCCGCCTTTCGGAGCTGTGCACGGTAGAGAGGTTTCTCCACCATACGCACACCGTCGTGTTGCTGGTGCTTCGATTCGAGCTACTCTTCTTTCGGTGCTGCCGCTGGACCGGAGCCGGGGGAACGTCGTCTACACCGGATGTGTGTAGAACTACGGAGGTGCCGCCAGTTGTGGCACTCGCCGCTTGTACGACTACTCGACCCTGAGGTCGGCATCGTCGTACGTCATCATCAACGTGTCGTCATCGAAACAGATCTTTTGATCGTTGACGCTTAGAGCCGCACTTGCATCTCACAATTTTGATCTCTGTTACTTGTTGACAATGGTGTGTTACGTGCACCGGTCCACCGTGTGTGTGTGTGCGCGCGCGCGCGCAGGGCGCGCACATGCGTGCGTGCATGGGTTATATTTTGTCATTCACAGGTTCGAACTTGAGGAAAGTAAGGTTAAAGATATTTTTTAATTGGAGATATTATACGTCAAATTTAGTTTAATTTGGATACAAGTATGAAACTGTGTTCTTAAGTACAAGTGAATCGTGTCAGTTCTACAATATTAGAGGTTTAGGACCTGTGAAAAAGCTAGGATTTCTAAGTTTGTTAAATCGATGCAAAAATTTATCCAAAGCTACTGAAAATTCATCTGTTCTGAAATTTCTTTAAAGATACTGAATTAATTGTACTGAATCCATATTGCACAAGCTTTATGTCACATACCTAGACCACGGTGCAAACTCAATGATGTGCAAGTCAGAATCTTCTCTGTTTTAATCTTGTATCTTAGAGCTTTGGTAGCTGATAATATTTGTTATCTTCTTATATAATTTCTAAACATTGCAGCTCCATGTTCCCGGTTCTCTTAATATTCAGCTTTGTTAATGTCTGATTGCAATTTGTCGGATGAATGTTGTTTCTATGGTTCTTCTCTGTTAGTTGAGATAAGATAAGAATTTAGGAATTCACGTTGTTTTCATTACCATTTGGTGCATTATATATTTTTTCTTATTTAACCTTTGCAGTGAATACATCTATACTGTAAAATTCCTTTGTGGTGATGCAGAGAGCGGTGAACATCCATTTTTTACTCTCAAGTGTCTCTGTTGCCATCTTGATACTAGTTATGTACTACTTCTCATGTGTTAGAAGCTATCAGAAAGATTATAATTTCAATCTCATGTTCTCTACATGTATTAAAATGCTTATTACCCCCTCACTTAATCCCTTATTACACACTTTCCCCTCGATTGTAAGATTTGTATTTTCTTATTGAAGATGAAGAACAATCATGTAGCTGCATCACTGAAATAGGCTTGCTGTTTCACTTATCATGTCCATTCTCTTACCTTTAACTGCTTGATTTCTGCAGGCTGCTGGCAAGGTGCTTCCTGCCCTTGCCCTTGCCGCCTTCCCCCATGCGCCCCTGCCCTTGCTGCCGCCTGAGACTGTCGCCGGCAAGCTCGCGACCTCGAGGACGGCAGCGGTGAGACGGTCTCCGAGTGATGTGCTCCTTCGGTGGACGGCACACCCGATCTGGCGACTTAGTGGTGGAGGACGGTCCTTGCCATGGGCTGCCCCGGCTCTCTGTCGTCCTTCCCTCCTCTCCCGGTGGAGACAGCCAAGTTCTTCAAGCCGCTGATCCTGGGCACGCTGGAGTGGGTCGGGTGACTCAATCTGCAGAACTTCGGGGCTGGATGAGGTGTGGTAGGATGGGTATTGGCCTACTGGGCAGGGGCCCATGCTCCCGTCGCTGGCAGGTCGCTCCGGTGGGCGTGGCCTATCCTCTCCTCTCTGCCGTTCTTCTGCAGGCTCCTCGTCGTCTTGATCCCGCAGTGCACGCGCGTGGGCAGGCCAGATCTGGGGATCTGGTAGCCATGCCGTGGCTTTTGGGTGCTGATTCGGGCGGTTGGTGTGGTGGCCGGTGCTGGCCTTGACGAGTATTCTTGACTCTGCTTCCCTCGATGGTCGGTTAGGGGGAGTTTGGAGGCCGGGGCAGCGGCCCTGGTGGTGGACACACGAGCGGCTTTCCGGCGAGCCTCGTGTCGACGGTGTTGGTTGTGCTCCTTGGCCGTGTGGGCGGCAAGGAGGACGGCGATGGGAGTTCCTGGCGAGGTCCGGCGAGGGAGTCGTTCCTCGCCCAGATCCTGATCTGGAGGCTCTATAGCAGTCGTGGTGGCCCATGCCCTTCGCGGTGGGGGTTGGCGTCGGTGACCCTTGTCGAGGGGTAGGTCGGGATCGGACCGAGCGAAAGCTCAAGCTGTCTTTCGACACCAGTGTCGGCGACGCTCACGGGCGCCGCTTTCCCTCTTGGGGGCGACGCTGTGGTTCAACCCCACCCCCCTCGTCTATACTCCGGGTGAAAACCCTGGTCTTTGACCTGTCGGTGGCGGCGCTTCTGCGTCGTGACCTCCTTGGAGGCACCGTCTTGGAACAGGGGTCTCCTCGCCTCATCATGGCTATTTGAGCGTAAAGCTGGTGCCTTTTTGCAGCCGATGATCTGAAGTGAAGGTGTCTTGTTCCTGTGCCTTGGTGGAGGCACAACACATGGTGGTCCGTTCCCGCCCCTTTGGTGGCTGCCCGTTTAACTCAAGAGTTTGGTGCTCGCCGCTTCAGTGTTGTCCGATCTCGCCCCTCTGGTGGTTGGCCGTTCTACGCAAGGGTTTGGTTCTAGCCGTTGTCGATGTTGCGATCTCTGTTCGGCGCTGTGATGCTCGACACCCTCTCCTCCGTGCTCGACGTCTGCTAAAGGCTCTGGTCTTTCGTCTCCTACGTTCCTCTCCGATGTCAAGCTCTGTGCTAGTTGTGGTGGTGTCTTCACTGGTGGTCCGATCCTGCCTTTTGGCTGGCTGTCTTACGCAAGGATTTGGTGCTCGGCGTAGTGTAGCCCCTTTTTTTCCTTTTAGCTTGTCCTTGGTCTGCTTTGTTAGAGGTTCTCCTCAGCACTTTGTTTCGTCTGTAATTGCCGATGCCTGTTGTAAAACTCTTAGCTTTGTTAATTCAAAGCTGGGCATTATTGCCTTTTATCTAAAAAAAAGGTGCTTCCTGCCCTTAATGGGAAGTTGATTGAAGTGTCCTTTTATGTCCGCACCGTTGATGTCTCTTTTATTGATTGAGAGTCCAGCAACTTATGAGCTGATTAAAACGCTGGTACCAGGTGAGCTAGTAAACTTTATTTGATAAAAGTTGGAACCACTTCATGTGTTTGCTCAACCTTCTTTTGTATATGGTGTTTCTGATTTATATATTTGATTCTTCGGGCTATGTTGAGGAAGGCCTTGTTCCCCTTGACTTCCAGGGTGGCAACAGGTAATTTCTGTACTTTCACAATAAAACGTTATTGAATGTGGATAATCCATAATCTTGGTAGTAAGTAACAGGCATCTGACTTATTCACCAGCTTAACTTTCCTAGTACAGGTCCAACATTATCCACGCCAAGGCTGGAACTAGTCTGAACAACCACTCCGTGAACCTTGTGTTGTGGTATGTCACAGAGAGGATACAGGTTAGTGGCACTAGCAGTCCTTCACAATATGGCATGTCATTGATCATTGCTGAACCATATGTACCCTGCTGGTGTTTACTGTTTCTTTCATATGACATGTACCCTTGCAGTTGCAGCAAAGCACCTTTGCATCTTACCTTCTAATTTCTGCCTTCCTAATGCAGGTCAAAGACAATGCTCAGTTCAACAGTGTTTTGTGGAAAATTGAAGCAAAATTCGTGGCTGAATTAAATGAATATGATCTCAATAAATGTTTGTTCCTTGATATATTATGACTTGGGAGATCAGTGATGGTTCCATGTGTTTATCACATTCTGCAGCAAAATAATTATGCAGTGCCACAGGAAAACTCTCGAATCACTGATTCGAACTTCACAACTGTTAATATTTATAGATTTTGGATACCACTTTCTCTTGGACCAAAAGATGAAGAGAAATGGATGCTAATATACAGAAGCTTTGTAGGAATACATCAATGGCTTCACTGGATTTATAAGATTGTTTGACCTGTGTTTTTTACCTGCTTTAATCTGCACTATAGCGGGCATGCCTTTTCTATAGTCTAATGTACTAGAGTGTCATTCCACATCTTACTTGACACAAAAATCTGTAGACTAAATATGAGAACTACCACCGCACGAAAGAAATAAGGATATGCTAAATTGCTAACCACCCAATTGCTGAAAACCAAAGATTAATGGAAACTCAACAACCAAAAACTATTTTAACCACATAAACATTCACCATAATCATCAGCACCGACTTAAATCAGATATCCGACAAGTGTATTATCTCAGAAATAAACTCCAACACAGGAGAGTACAGATTCCAAATGTAACTCGGTAGCACAAAAGCCGGAACAAAAAGGAAACACTGACTTGAATGTATTGCTTCTGAATAATTATTGTAACTTCTGCTGGAAAATACAATTTTATTTTTGCTTAATTGTGTTTTGCAAGGGTGTGCATTAGAATGTCCCAACAAATAAATATGTATATTGAATTTTACTCATAGGGCAGGGCTGGTCTAAACAAAATTTATACTAAACTTTTATACTTCTCTAAATCTTATTTTTAATATATTATATTATTAAAAGCATAATTTTATGTTTTCGCATAAGTCAACCACATAACCGGCAATATGACTAAATAATAATTTGTGTTTTTTCTATTTGTACTGAATATTATTGAAAGATGCAAAAAGTCTGTTCTAAATTATTTTTCCTACAACGCATAATTTATATGTGCTTATGGTGAATATAAGTAAAAATCATGATATAACAAATATCTCAGTAGCCCTTTCTAGTTTAAGATTAAGGAAAAATATTTATGAAAAGTTTTACAGTCTAAACTGTACCAATAACATTACTTTTACATCGTAAAAAAAGTCTAATGATACGTGTCTCACATATCTATAATTTTGAATTCCATGCTTGATTTATACCATTGTTATATGTTTAAACCATCTTTTTTATATTATCTTAGGGATTTTATTAAAGTAACATATTGACAAGATGGCTAGTGCTAGTTCCTGTTTTTTGTTGTTTTTGAGTCTCGGAAAATCTCTTAAGGCAATATCCTCGGAATTGGACCATAGTTTACTGAGAATTTTTATTGAAGAGACGAAGACGGAGTCCAGAGGGCGACCCCGGAGGCCACCAGGGGACCAGGGGTGACCCCAGGCACGGGCCCAGGTGGGGCCTCTGCCACTGGCCGCCCTTGCCCTGGTGCCTCCCTTCGGGCCCCCTCTTCGCCCATAAAATCCACCTTGACCTAAAAGTCAAGGGGCGGCCATTATTTCCATGATACGTACGCGAAGACGTCGTCATCTCGAAACCCTGATTCGGGAGGGTTCTGGTGCTCTTCCCGGCACCCTGCCGAATGAGAGATCGTCACCGGAGGACTCTTCACCGACATGGCTGCCTCCTTGGTATTGCATGAATAGTTAACCCTTGGACTATGGGTCCGTAGGTGTAGCTAGATTGTTGTCTCTCCTCCGTCTCCTTAGATGTTTATGATCTTGTGAGCTGCTTAACATGATCAAGATTGATATTTTGTAATGCTACATGTTGTGTTTGCTTGGATCAGATGAATTGTGAAGTTATGATCAGATTGTTCATGTCACGCTTAAGACTATTTCAGTTAGTTGAACAAGTTAAAGGGATTGGAACATGAGAAAGAGTCACTAGAATAGTTTCTGAGTGATCGAAATACTTCCGGAGAGATTTCGAATTTGTTCCGAGAATTAAATAAGCGGACACAAGATGTCTCAGAGTCATGATAATAGTTTATATCACTGTCGGATTAATTTCATGATTTTATATAGGAGGAAAATACTAATCCAGAAGTTGTTGGACAAGAAAAGTGTCAGGAGGGGGCAATGAGATTGTCCAGGGCTGATCCCCGTAAATGGACAGTCGCATACGTGTGGCCTTCGATGGGCTGCCCCCCACTTGCCTTGACAGCCAAGCTGAGGGGCTTGTCGAATTGGGCCAAACCCCCCACTGCTTTGGGGGCAAGGCATCCCATTTGTCCGCCTCACCCTATATAAAGGAGGGGAGAGGCACCTCCTCCCCACACACATTGAGTTGTGGAGGTGCCCCTCCCCCTCTATATCAGATGTTAATCTAATGGATGCTGACGGGCTAGAGCTGTTAACCGGCAACCACTACGCTTAGCCGTGAGGATCTTCAACAAGCTTCATCGATACATTATAACGGTATGAATCTATGAAGAAGATATGAAGTCTTAGATCTAGATCTTATTATTTGGAGGGGTGCGGGACACATCTCATTATTGGCGCACCCAATAGAGTTTGTCTATCATACTTGCAGGACACTTTATTGGTAATGGAGGGGTGCGGGACACATCTCATTGGCATAGGAGCTGAGCTGACAGTCGCAATTAATGGTGAGGCGTAGGAGGCCGGTCCAATATTAATGGCGGCCACTCGTTGGGAGCATTTACGCCTTCACCACATGTAGCATTTACGCCTTCACCTCGACATGCCCTGCGGCGGTATAAGAAGCCCTCCACCCATGCCTCGCTGCCCCCATCTTCTAACCGCGCCTGCCTCCCCCAGTCTCTTTCACCATCGTCGACCATGTGGCACTGAGGTTGGTAGTTCAAGTGGGCCGTTCTAGGGGCACAGCCTCCGCCAGGAGTAGGCACGGGAGTTCAACCAGTATGGCTTGTCTGTCCCGTTGGACTTCCTCCAAGCCAAGGGGTAGGTTCTTAGCGTGGGTGGTCTCGTCGTGCCTCCGCTCCCCGCTACCCTCGAGCAGTTCCAGATGGCCATCCCTCAGTGCCGACGAACGGTGATGCTGGAGAAGCGTGTCCTCCACAAGAACGAGGACGACAATGGGGCGCTTGGAATGAGCGCTACTCGTGGTACAATACAATGCCGCAACACGGAGGTGGTGGTGGAAGGTGACCGGCACACACTGGAAAGCTCCATAGAGTGTGCACGCCACGACGGGGATCATTGTTCCCTTCCGGTTGGTTCCATTGGTGCGATGATAAATGGTGGGAGCGGGAGCTCTTGTGTGATGATTGGTAATAGTAGAGTTGGGTGGTGCCCCAAGCGAAGGCGTGGATGTAGCAACTAGCAGTTTTTCCTCAGTGAAGAACCAAGGTTTAATCGAACCAGTAGGACTTTGAAATCAACAACGAGGTGCACGTCAACGATCTCTGGCGCTTAACCGTCGATGAACGTGGACTTGCACACACTCAAACAAATACTTTGCCCCCAACGGCAGGAAGGTTGTCAATCTTCCCGGTCTGCTGAAAACAAAGCGGTTAAACATATAGTGTAGTGAATGAAAATATGGAAACGGACCAGCGAGCAAGTGAATATGAAAAGCAAGTAAACAGTGTTGTAATCAATGGAAAAAGATGGACCGGGGGCCATGGGTTCACTAGTGGTGTATCTCCAATAAATAAATACTCATATGAAGGGTAAACAAATTACAGTTGGGCAATTAACAAGATTATGACACAAACTTAATCTAGCTATATCAAAGAGTTCGTGGTAATATTCATGTAGGCATCAAAACAAATAACAAAGACTGTTGAATCCAACTGCATATTCGTCTAAAAAGTCCACCTAGGGGTCGCGATCCAGCCTGTCACCCATCGGTATTAAGTTGAAGCAACATACAATTAAATTAGGAATAGTGTATGTTGTAACCATTATTTATAATCATATCAACATAAACACCGCTGTTTTACCCTTAGTTACAACAGCACACCCTTTTTATTAGACGTTTCTTTCACTCGTGCCCAGGCACAAGAGGGGGCATGTGTAATACCCCAGCATTTAACAACCAACGAAGGGTAGAAGTATGATTTGCATCTGCATGCATGCATCTGAAAATCTGAATAAATTTTTCGCAAAATAAAAACCTGGAGGGATTGGAGATCATTCACCCTCATGAATAGAGTTTAGTTCATCTGAGGTGAATGTGATAAATTCTGGCATGACCTCCAGACATTTTTTTTACTGGTTGCGGGAAATCAGATCCAAATTGGAATATACAAATGATATTAAATTGGTAAACTTATTAAAAATTGAATAATGAAGTTATACATGTTTATAAATTTAAACAAGCAACTCACAAATTAATACTAAGGTATAATTGTGTTAACACCCATCACAACTCAAAGAGTTGTTAAAACAAAGTAAATAATTTAATTGGTTGAGTACATTAAAACTTTGTCCTTACATTGCCTCAACCATAAAAGCTAATATAAATGCTTAAGTAATCCTATATTACAACAAACTTGATCTTCTCATTTGATCTTAGCTTCTTATCTTCAAATCTTTCCAAAGACATTCCTGTAAGACAAAACAAATAAGAAAGAAACTTGGGATGAGATTCAAAGGCTTTGTGTGTTATATAGAAGTAGTTTGGTAACAAGATCAGCTACCTTGTTAACAGATTTCTTTTGTATACCTAAAAGCAATTGAATGTCAAATAAAATAAATAAGGTTCAAAACAAAGTTCCTTGTGATCAAAATGTTTGCCCTCACCATAAGGGTGAGGCAACTTAATTATGGAGCTTAACTAATGGATATTAGGAACTTGCCCTAATATCCAAATATTGACTAGAAGGATCAACATTACTTCAAAGGCGACAAGGGATTATGGATCAGACTTGGATCAGCTAGATCATTTGGAGTCAAGCAGTCAACAAGGATGAGGAGCAGCATTTGATCAATACAAGAAGAAGGGACAAGAGGCACACTGAATCTGTTTACCAAGAAGGAAAAGTATCAACCTCTTCATCCAATCAAGTTCCTATCTAAGAAAGCCACATAAAAATATTTCTCTAATGGAATCAAATCCCAAGGGAGAAGATAGCCCAATGATAAATACCACAAATATGAATATTGCAAAGCCACTTGAGCATCATCACTCAACTATTTGAAAGCCTTATTATATAAAAGCCACAAGCCATCCATAATGTAACTGATTGAAGTAAATCTTATTTGTTATTGCTCTAAACTTCTCCAACTCAAGTGTAGAAGTAATAAATTCATGAGAAACAAAATTAATAGTTATACAATATTTTCTACCTACATAATTTCTTCATAAGAAAATAACAAGTATTATTTTGTTAAAGGTCCACAAGGGACATTATATTTGTAACTCAAATGACTAAAACTTCTCTCTATTTTTAAAATATGATAAAAATGTTTCACAATTTCCAAATAAAAATAGAAGGGGCTCCTATATAATATTATGAGCCTACATAAATTTTCTCACTATTTTTGGAGCTTCTTAAGTGCTCTAAATAAATTACTAAAGTTCCTGTTTTAAAAATTCAAGTTATTACAGAAAAGCCCAGGGGGTTTTCTGCAAAAAACTTTTCTTTTTCTTCTTTCTTCTTCCTCTGGACAGAAGGCCGAGGACAACGACGTCGTCGCGCCGTGCCACCTCCTGCTCGCCGCTTTCGCTCGGGGATAAGACCCAAGGAGGCGTCCCCATCTTCCTCTCCTCCTCCCTCGCACTCGCTCCCTCTCTCTCCTTTGCCCTCTATGCCCAGCATCACACCAAACCCTAACCCTAATCGCACGGCCGCCATCGTGCCCCTCAAATCGCCGGCGAATGGAGGAGTCCTCGAAGCCAAGACCATGTCTAGACGCTCCGCTTCAACGTCCTCTACGCGCTGGTATAAGCCGTTCGTCCCGGGAAGCTCTGGAGGCGAGGAATGAGACCGGCGTCCCGAACGCCGCCGCCCGGTGTCGAGCTCGATCCCGTCGCCATCGTTCCTTCCCGGGCTCCCAAACCTTGTCCATGGACCTCGCGGTGAGTTCATCTCTCTTTTGCCTCTCCCTTTTCTGTCGATTGCATCCCCGGTCGCCGATGCCGGTGTCGGCCGCGGAGCGCCGCCGCCGCGCATCGTCGCTGCCACTTCTCCGATGACCAATAACTGGCGGCGCTGCCACCCCTAGGTTCGCCTCGTCCTTGCGCAGCCAGCGCAAGCGGCCGCGCGTCCCGGCTTGGTCGGAATCGACCGGCCCGTCGCCGGCAGAGACGTGCGTCGCCACGGTGACGTCATGCTGACGTCACGGTGGGGCCGGCATGTCAGTATTTTAACCATTTGGAAATAGTTTTAGTAATTAAATAAATCCCTGACATATGGGACCCTCCGGCAGCTATTTAAATAATTCCAGAAAATGTTTAAAAATTGTAAATTCATTAACTGTTCTGTAATTCAGAAAATTACAAATAATATACCAAAATTCTTAGAAAAATGAAACCTATTTAAATATGACAAATTCATTCATAATTTAGCAACTAAAAATAAAAGTTGTTCCGAATTACCAAAATGCCACTTAAACATCACCTAAAATTTTAAAATCCTAATAAATTCCTAAAATTAAATAAAAATATGTTTTAAACTTCAAACTTTATAAAGATTTCAAATATGATTTTATGTAATTTATTGAAAAGATTTTATTGAATGAAAAATACTAAGATCCATAAATGGATATGATTTCAATTATTTTAAAATAAATTATTTGAAAATAATTTTCTTATGTAATTAATTCGAAGGTAGTAAGTGGAATTGAATTGTACTAGCTTATAAAACAACTAGTTTTCTATAAAGAAAATAAATTTGAAATATAAGTTCAAAACATAAAATTTGAAATCAAATACCTTTATGTAAATGACTGTCCTGTTACTCATCCTAGGTAAAACACACAAAAAGGAGTTCATTTGAAAATCAATCACTCTAGTGTTATTACTTTTTTTAAAGTAGTTTGATAGAATATAATTATGAAATAGATGCAATTCTTATTTGAGTACCTGTAAGTTGTTTATTAATCATGTACAACATTACTTCGATAATCATAGCAAACACCTAAGTCTAAACGTTATAACAACTCAAGGATCTCACCGTTAACAAAGTAATCAATAACACTAAGCGCTTACTCGTGAGTTCGGGTATTTTGGGTTATATACGATGCATCTCATATTTATGCATAATAGCATATTGCAAGTGTTTCCAGTAGTCCTTACCCGGACTACTTTGCTGTTTTCAGATCTCCGGGTTCTGACGCAACCCTAGAACCCCGAAGGGCATGAACTGCCATCTCTATCACAGGCAAGTTCATCACTTGCTCATATCTCTTGAAATATTTGTTAGAAAACTATTTGCAAAACCTTATTATACTATCACCTTTATACAAAAGAAAGCATAAAACCTATTTCTTTAATAATATGACTATTTGGCTATCTACCTGCTTGGTGGTAACCTATTATGGTTGGCAGATGGGACCATGGTAAGATGAATAGGTCCGGAGGTTCCATTTGCACGGGAAAGTATTACCTAGGAATAACAACAAATGCCGTCATAATGATTGCGCCGTAAAGACGCGTTAACCATAAGACCTGGAATGGGACGGGAAATGCCATCTGTACTTCTCCCGGATGCATGTCAACGGGCAGCCAGAGCCGTACGCTGTAGGTCTTGCGGGACTACATGCACATGGGTGGGATCCCTTAATGCCCACGGACTCTGGTGTCTATGATGGTCTGCAAGAGGATGCCTAGGTGTCTACCGTGAGGGGTAGGGCATCAGGGGTGATTCTGCTATGCATGAGTTAGTCTGCAAGAGGATGCCTAGATAGTTCTACCTATCAGGGTAGATTATCAAGGGTGATTCTGCTGTGCATGAATTGGGTGGGCATGCATTGTGCGGAGAAGCACAGTGAATGACTTGGATCAAAAACTGGGCCCCACACCAAAGAGAGTGTGGACGGGAAAGATCACCCGGTTGTGCAACAAAGTCTTGATCTCTTATGGGTAAAGTAACGCACCTCTGCAGAGTGTAAAAAATTGTAACATGTTACTCCCTGTTCCGGGAAGGAGCTGCGAACGCTGCAGGAAAGGAACTCCATGAAAGTTCTAGCCCTGTGAAGGATGACGGGCATAGTTTTCAGAATAAAAGCTACCTCTTGAAGAAATGTTTACAAAAACCTTGCATTAAGCTTAAGGCTCCCTGGAGTCTAAAGCTGTAGCTAGTGCATCAAACTTCCCACCGTACATAATGGACTTGCTGGGTAATGCTGGTTACTCACCCTTTTCCCTTTTGACCCCCTGCTTAGAATCTTAGAGCCATCAAAGGAGTTGACGGTGGATCATCACGACATCGAGATCTTCAACAAGGAGTCAACCGCTACTTCACCAACCGAAGCACGACGACAACTATGGCCACGAAGGAGCAATGTCAACGATGTTGAGGAGATCACTCTGCCAACGGAGGCGACCACGTCTGTTGAAAGGATAAGTACAATAGGAAATAGAGACACTCCAGATAGAGAAGATTAAGGTTGTGGCAATAGCAGTAGTGGATTAGGAGTTAGAGCTAGAGTTAATCTCCAGCTTAGTGCTACGAACTGGCTCTTTTTTGGATTTCATTGCACGAGTCTATCCTCTATGTATCGAGGAGGTTCTCGAGATTTTGTATTGAATTTTGTTGTAATCCTATAGTGTTACCTTGGACCTGCTATGTTTCTGTTGTACCACTCTGAGGGATGTAATATTCACGGATAGGTCCTTCTGTGAGTATTATGTCAATGACTTGCACACTACACCATGCAGTGGTGTGCTGGGTCACCGCAGCTGGTATCAGAGCAAAGCGACCTTAGGTCTGAAACCTTTTAGGAGACTTGTAGGTTGGTAAAGACTATAGGATGTTATTTTAACTAAATTATATCTTTCTATGACTTATGATGGTTATTCACTTTAGAATAATAACGTCATACTTATATAGAGTATTCTTATCTAGTCTTCTATAGGTATAGTACTTATCTATCTTGTTTCTTTTTAAAATTGGTATACCACTTGAGAGAATGATCTATACAACAACTTTACCAAAGAGGGTTTATCTAAGGCAGTGATATCTATGAGGTATCATTGGTGATGTCATCCTATGTAGTAGAACCCTTTTGAGAGTTGGTGATGGAAGGACAAGAGTAAATTAAGGTGAGTTGGATATACTAAGCCATGAAAGTCATGGTAAGTATGCCATCTTAACATGGTTCATGTCTGATGAGGATATCGGATAATGAGATACCTTTGCAAGGAGGTTATGGAGTAATGCACTTGTTCAGAAGTGGGGTACTATGGTATTCATGTATACCAATAGTACCTACATGAGAGAATGTGAGATTACACTTGAAGATATCGGGAGGTATGGAAGTACGTCAAGACACGAAGACGAAGTCAATGCCAAGAAGATTTAGTCCTTTTGAACTGAGGTGAAGCTAGGTATACTTAGACACTAGGTCAGAGTTACCTAATTGCGAATGGTCAATTATAGTAAATACTCTTATAAGTCATCCTTTGAGTGAAGGATAAACCTGTCCCTCAATCAGTGAGGCAAGAGTTGTTATATGAAATAGGTCTATAAGGTAATATATATACCTAACTTGTAGTGTATAGCATCTAAGCCTGGGTACTTGAGATGTTTTTACTCAAAGTACTACGTATTTTATGGGCTAATGGTGCATGAGTGATATATAATCATATTTTGGTTTTATTGGTTCTTATTGGATTTTTGATTGACTAGATCCGAGCATGAAGTATGAACTTGATGTGCAAATGCATGTTGCAACATTTTGTTCTTTCTTGATGTTACTGGTCTAGAGGGTACATAGATTAGTATGAGAGCGTTCTGAGTGACCAGAATTGTTGCAGCAATGGAAGCTCGCGAAGTGGAGGAAGTCAAAAAGAAGACAAAGATCTACCAAAGATGTTGCAAGGAAAGCTAAATTAGGAGACATATCCGAGAAGGAAGGTTGTGAAGTTTTTGCTTATCAGGTCACGACGTCGTTTCATGGTTGACAAACACAATGACGGAGGTCATGGGATGACAGAGACAAAAGGGAAATTCAAAGACGTTGGTAGAAGAAGCAATAAAATGCAGATACATGTTAACGAGATTGTTTTAACTTGGTGGAAGAAATTGTTGTAGGAGCAAAGAAGAGATATTGATACTACTGGGATCAAGCTTGAGAAGAAGTTTATCAACATTTATGTGTCCAAGTGTATGATATGGTTGAAGACAAAGGAGGATGAAGACAGGAAGAACGTGGATATTCCCAGTTCTGAAAGAATAAACAGGAAGTTGACCGTCTACTGTAGACATCACCAACGACGGAAGAAGCAAAACTAAGTACCAAACACAAGTTCATGATTGGAGATCGGACATTTACAAGGAGATAACTTTGTGCTGAATACAACGCCGTTGACAAGAAAGAGTGAATGAGAAAGATTCATGACAAACGAGTATAAGTCAATAAGAGATTAGGGTAGCAAAGTACCTTATGGGAAGTACGTTGATAGTACACAGAGGCCATAACCACCATGTGAAGTAGTGCAAACACGGAGTTCATTGTTCCGAAGAATATTTGAATCAAGGGAAGAGAATTTAGTTTGTCGTGGATTGATGATAAGCCAAGAAAGTTGACATGTTTGGAAGAGGGTATCCGACACTGGTGAAGCTAAAGTACTAAAGTTACAACTTATATTCAGAGCCTCTATTAAGATAGATGTTATCCACAGGTTTGATGTCTTAGATTCCTCTCCTCAAAAGGTAGATATATCTTGTATTCTTCGAAAAATTATTGAAAACCTAGTAATCGTATCTCTTTATCGGAAGACGACACTGGGGATTCGCAATATTTTGGTTATATACCTATGATCTTCGTGAGACCATTAGGTAGGTATACCAAGATTCGAGCAAAAAGGTGAGTTGTGAAGCTCAACTCAATAGAGTTGACTGAATAAAGCTCGATGGATTAGAGCTGATGGAAGGAAGTTCGCTTAACCGGACTCCAGAACAGAGGAAGACTCAGGAAACTTCAAGGAGAAAAGGGAATTATATATGTTGATTAGTACTTGACGGAGAAGACATGTAGTTAGAAGGGAATACGATGACGAAGACAAGATCGAAGTAGTACCAAGTTTCGATGGATGATGTTCTATAAAGCTGGAAAGAACAGTTAACCCAGAGGTCTGAAACGAAAGCCAACAGTTTACCATCAGAAATAAAGTCTTGCTAGTCTCGGGATTATAGGGAAGTGAACCAACAAACATATCGGAAGGTCGTATAAGGTTGTAGATGAAGATCTTCGACAGAGGGCTATAAAGCCATGGAAATGCGAGGAGTCAGAATTAGATGATTCAAGAAACATGGAGGAGTAATAGAATCACTAGAATTTAACAAATATTAGATGAAAGTTGACAGATGTATAGTATGGATCAAGGGAAGATGCAGAAAAGTATGTGGGACAAAGGATCACCAATATCTACGTCCACGTCGGAATGGAATTTGAGTGATTCAATATCAGCAAAAATGCTTTCTACTTATCTCTACGTGAGAGGAGCCAAAACTTCGGGACGAAGTTTTTGTTAAGGGGGGAAGACTGTAATACCCCAGCATTTAACAACCAACGAAGGGTAGAAGTATGATTTTGTGCATCTGCATGCATGCATCTGAAAATCTGAATAAATTTTTCGCAAAATAAAAACCTGGAGGGATTGGAGATCATTCACCCTCATGAATAGAGTTTAGTTCATCTGAGGTGAATGTGATAAATTCTGGCATGACCTCCAGACATTTTTTTTACTGGTTGCGGGAAATCAGATCCAAATTGGAATATACAAATGATATTAAATTGGTAAACTTATTAAAAATTGAATAATGAAGTTATACATGTTTATAAATTTAAACAAGCAACTCACAAATTAATACTAAGGTATAATTGTGTTAACACCCATCACAACTCAAAGAGTTGTTAAAACAAAGTAAATAATTTAATTGGTTGAGTACATTAAAACTTTGTCCTTACATTGCCTCAACCATAAAAGCTAATATAAATGCCTAAGTAATCCTATATTACAACAAACTTGATCTTCTCATTTGATCTTAGCTTCTTATCTTCAAATCTTTCCAAAGACATTCCTGCAAGACAAATCAAATAAGAAAGAAACTTGGGATGAGATTCAAAGGCTTTGTGTGTTATATAGAAGTAGTTTGGTAACAAGATCAGCTACCTTGTTAACAGATTTCTTTTGTATACCTAAAAGCAATTGAATGTCAAATAAAATAAATAAGGTTCAAAACAAAGTTCCTTGTGATCAAAATGTTTGCCCTCACCATAAGGGTGAGGCAACTTAATTATGGAGCTTAACTAATGGATATTAGGAACTTGCCCTAATATCCAAATATTGACTAGAAGGATCAACATTACTTCAAAGGCGACAAGGGATTATGGATCAGACTTGGATCAGCTAGATCATTTGGAGTCAAGCAGTCAACAAGGATGAGGAGCAGCATTTGATCAATACAAGAAGAAGGGACAAGAGGCACACTGAATCTGTTTACCAAGAAGGAAAAGTATCAACCTCTTCATCCAATCAAGTTCCTATCTAAGAAAGCCACATAAAAATATTTCTCTAATGGAATCAAATCCCAAGGGAGAAGATAGCCCAATGATAAAGACCACAAATATGAATATTGCAAAGCCACTTGAGCATCATCACTCAACTATTTGAAAGCCTTATTATATAAAAGCCACAAGCCATCAATAAAGTAACTGATTGAAGTAAATCTTATTTGTTATTGCTCTAAACTTCTCCAACTCAAGTGTAGAAGTAATAAATTCATGAGAAACAAAATTAATAGTTATACAATATTTTCTACCTGCATAATTTCTTCATAAGAAAATAGCAAGTATTATTTTGTTAAAGGTCCACAAGGGACATTATATCTGTAACTCAAATGACTAAAACTTCTCTCTATTTTTAAATATGATAAAAATGTTCCACAATTTCCAAATAAAAATAGAATGGGCTCCTATATAATATTATAAGCCTACATAAATTTTCTCACTATTTTTGGAGCTTCTTAAGTGCTCTAAATAAATTACTAAAGTTCCTATTTTAAAAATTCTAGTAATTACAGAAAAGCCCAGGGGGTTTTCTGCAAAAACCTTTTATTTTTCTTCTTTCTTCTTCCTCTGGACAGAAGGCCGAGGACAGCGACGTCGTCGCGCCGTGCCACCTCCTGCTCGCCGCTTTCGCTCGGGGATAAGACCCAAGGAGGCGTCCCCATCTTCCTCTCCTCCTCCCTCGCACTCGCTCCCTCTCTCTCCTTTGCCCTCTATGCCCAGCATCACACCAAACCCTAACCCTAATCGCACGGCCGCCATCGTGCCCCTCAAATCGCCGGCGAATGGAGGAGTCCTCGAAGCCAAGACCATGTCTAGACGCTCCGCTTCAACGTCCTCTACGCGCTGGTATAAGCCGTTCGTCCCGGGAAGCTCTGGAGGCGAGGAATGAGACCGGCGTCCCGAACGCCGCCGCCCGGTGTCGAGCTCGATCCCGTCGCCATCGTTCCTTCCCGGGCTCCCAAACCTTGTCCATGGACCTCGCGGTGAGTTCATCTCTCTTTTGCCTCTCCCTTTTCTGTCGATTGCATCCCCGGTCGCCGATGCCGGTGTCGGCCGCGGAGCGCCGCCGCCGCGCGTCGTCGCTGCCACTTCTTCGATGACCAATAACTGGCGGCGCTGCCACCCCTAGGTTCGCCTTGTCCTTGCGCAGCCAGCGCAGGCAGCCGCGCGTCCCAGCTCGGTCGGAATCGGCCGGTTTGTCGCCGGCAGTGCCGTGCACCACTGTGGTGACGTCATGCGGACGTCACGGTGGGGCCGGCATGTCAGTATTTTAACCATTTGGAAATAGTTTTAGTAATTAAATAAATCCCTGACATATGGGACCCTCCGGCAGCTATTTAAATAATTCCAGAAAATGTTTAAAAATTGTAAATTCATTAACTGTTCTGTAATTCAGAAAATTACAAATAATATACCAAAATTCTTAGAAAAATGAAACCTATTTAAATATGACAAATTCATTCATAATTTAGCAACTAAAAATAAAAGTTGTTCCGAATTACCAAAATGCCACTTAAACATCACCTAAAATTTTAAAATCCTAATAAATTCCTAAAATTAAATAAAAATATGTTTTAAACTTCAAACTTTATAAAGATTTCAAATATGATTTTATGTAATTTATTGAAAAGATTTTATTGAATGAAAAATACTAAGATCCATAAATGGATATGATTTCAATTATTTTAAAATAAATTATTTGAAAATAATTTTCTTATGTAATTAATTCAAAGGTAGTAAGTGGAATTGAATTGTACTAGCTTATAAAACAACTAGTTTTCTATAAAGAAAATAAATTTGAAATATAAGTTCAAAACATAAAATTTGAAATCAAATACCTTTATGTAAATGACTGTCCTGTTACTCATCCTAGGTAAAACACACAAAAAGGAGTTCATTTGAAAATCAATCACTCTAGTGTTATTACTTTTTTTAAAGTAGTTTGATAGAATATAATTATGAAATAGATGCAATTCTTATTTGAGTACCTGTAAGTTGTTTATTAATCATGTACAACATTACTTCGATAATCATAGCAAACACCTAAGTCTAAACGTTATAACAACTCAAGGATCTCACCGTTAACAAAGTAATCAATAACACTAAGCGCTTACTCGTGAGTTCGGGTATTTTGGGTTATATACGATGCATCTCATATTTATGCATAATAGCATATTGCAAGTGTTTCCAGTAGTCCTTACCCGGACTACTTTGCTGTTTTCAGATCTCCGGGTTCTGACGCAACCCTAGAACCCCGAAGGGCATGAACTGCCATCTCTATCACAGGCAAGTTCATCACTTGCTCATATCTCTTGAAATATTTGTTAGAAAACTATTTGCAAAACCTTATTATACTATCACCTTTATACAAAAGAAAGCATAAAACCTATTTCTTTAATAATATGACTATTTGGCTATCTACCTGCTTGGTGGTAACCTATTATGGTTGGCAGATGGGACCATGGTAAGATGAATAGGTCCGGAGGTTCCATTTGCACGGGAAAGTATTACCTAGGAATAACAACAAATGCCGTCATAATGATTGCGCCGTAAAGACGCGTTAACCATAAGACCTGGAATGGGACGGGAAATGCCATCTGTACTTCTCCCGGATGCATGTCAACGGGCAGCCAGCTACCGTACGCTGTAGGTCTTGCAGGACTACATGCATGGGTGGGATCCCTTAATGCCCACGACCACTGGTGTCTATGATGGTCTGCAAGGGGTTGCCTAGGTGTCTACCGTGAGGGGTAGGGCATCAGGGGTGATTCTGCTATGCATGAGTTAGTCTGCAAGAGGATGCCTAGATAGTTCTACCTATCAGGGTAGATTATCAGGGTGATTCTGCTGTGCATGAATTGGGTGGGCATGCATTGTGCGGAGAAGCACAGTGAATGACTTGGATCAAAAACTGGGCCCCACACCAAAGAGAGTGTGGACGGGAAAGATCACCCGGTTGTGCAACAAAGTCTTGATCTCTTATGGGTAAAGTAACGCACCTCTACAGAGTGTAAAAAATTGTAACATGTTACTCCCTGTTCCGGGAAGGAGCTGCGAACGCTGCAGGAAAGGAACTCCATGAAAGTTCTAGCCCTGTGAAGGATGACGGGCATAGTTTTCAGAATAAAAGCTACCTCTTGAAGAAATGTTTACAAAAACCTTGCATTAAGCTTAAGGCTCCCTGGAGTCTAAAGCTGTAGCTAGTGCATCAAACTTCCCACCGTACATAATGGACTTGCTGGGTAACGCTGGTTACTCACCCTTTTCCCTTTTGACCCCTGCTTAGAATCTTAGAGCCATCAAAGGAGTTGACGGTGGATCATCACGACATCGAGATCTTCAACAAGGAGTCAACCGCTACTTCACCAACTGAAGCACGACGACAACTATGGCCACGAAGGAGCAATGTCAACGATGTTGAGGAGATCACTCTGCCAACGGAGGCGACCACGTCTGTGGAAAGGATAAGTACAATAGGAAATAGAGACACTCCAGATAGAGTAGATTAAGGTTGTGGCAATAGCAGTAGTGGATTAGGAGTTAGAGCTAGAGTTAATCTCCAGCTTAGTGCTACGATCTGGCTCTTTTTTGGATTTCATTGCACGAGGCTATCCTCTATGTATCGAGGAGGTTCTCGAGATTTTGTATTGAATATTGTTATAATCCTATAGTGTTATCTTGGACCTGCTATGTTTCTGTTGTACCACTCTGAGGGATGTAATATTCACGGATAGGTCCTTCTGTGAGTATTATGTCAATGACTTGCACACTACACCATGCAGTGGTGTGCTGGGTCACCGCAGCTGGTATCAGAGCAAAGCGACCTTAGGTTTGAAACCTTTTAGGAGACTTGTAGGTTGGTAAAGACTATAGGATGTTATTTTAACTAAATTATATCTTTCTATGACTTATGATGGTTATTCACTTTGGAATAATAACGTCATACTTATATAGAGTATTCTTATCTAGTCTTCTATAGGTATAGTACTTATCTATCTTGTTTCTTTCTAAAATTGGTATACCACTTGAGAGAATGATCTATACAACAACTTTACCAAAGAGGGTTTATCTAAGGCAGTGATATCTATGAGGTATCATTGGTGATGTCATCCTATGTAGTAGAACCCTTTTGAGAGTTGGTGATGGAAGGACAAGAGTAAATTAAGGTGAGTTGGATATACTAAGCCATGAAAGTCATGGTAAGTATGCCATCTTAACATGGTTCATGTCTGATGAGGATATCGGATAATGAGATACCTTTGCAAGGAGGTTATGGAGTAATGCACTTGTTCAGAAGTGGGGTACTATGGTATTCATGTATACCAATAGTACCTACATGAGAGAATGTGAGATTACACTTGAAGATATCGGGAGGTATGGAAGTACGTCAAGACACGAAGACGAAGTCAATGCCAAGAAGATTTAGTCCTTTTGAACTGAGGTGAAGCTAGGTATACTTAGACACTAGGTCAGAGTTACCTAATTGCGAATGGTCAATTATAGTAAATACTCTTATAAGTCATCCTTTGAGTGAAGGATAAACCTGTCCCTCAATCAGTGAGGCAAGAGTTGTTATATGAAATAGGTCTATAAGGTAATATATATACCTAACTTGTAGTGTATAGCATCTAAGCCTGGGTACTTGAGATGTTTTTACTCAAAGTACTACGTATCTTATGGGCTAATGGTGCATGAGTGATATATAATCATATTTTGGTTTTATTGGTTCTTATTGGATTTTTGATTGACTAGATCCGAGCATGAAGTATGAACTTGATGTGCAAATGCATGTTGCAACATTTTGTTCTTTCTTGATGTTACTGGTCTAGAGGGTACATAGATTAGTATGAGAGCGTTCTGAGTGACCAGAATTGTTGCAGCAATGGAAGCTCGCGAAGTGGAGGAAGTCAAAAAGAAGACAAAGATCTACCAAAGATGTTGCAAGGAAAGCTAAATTAGGAGACATATCCGAGAAGGAAGGTTGTGAAGTTTTTGCTTATCAGGTCACGACGTCGTTTCATGGTTGACAAACACAATGACGGAGGTCATGGGATGACAGAGACAAAAGGGAAATTCAAAGATGTTGGTAGAAGAAGCAATAAAATGCAGATACATGTTAACGAGATTGTTTTAACTTGGTGGAAGAAATTGTTGTAGGAGCAAAGAAGAGATATTGATACTACTGGGATCAAGCTTGAGAAGAAGTTTATCAACATTTATGTGTCCAAGTGTATGATATGGTGGAAGACAAAGGAGGATGAAGACAGGAAGAACGTGGATATTCCCAGTTCTGAAAGAATAAACAGGAAGTTGACCGTCTACTGTAGACATCACCAACGACGGAAGAAGCAAAACTAAGTACCAAACACAAGTTCATGATTGGAGATCGGACATTTACAAGGAGATAACTTTGTGCTGAATACAACGCTGTTGACAAGAAAGAGTGAATGAGAAAGATTCATGACAAACGAGTATAAGTCAATAAGAGATTAGGGTAGCAAAGTACCTTATGGGAAGTACGTTGATAGTACACAGAGGCCATAACCACCATGTGAAGTAGTGCAAACACGGAGTTCATTGTTCCAAAGGATATTTGAATCAAGGGAAGAGAATTTAGTTTGTCGTGGACTGATGATAAGCCAAGAAAGTTGACATGTTTGGAAGAGGGTATCCGACACTGGTGAAGCCAAAGTACTAAAGTTACAACTTATATTCAGAGCCTCTATTAAGATAGATGTTATCCACAGGTTTGATGTCTTAGATTCCTCTCCTCAAAAGGTAGATATATCTTGTATTCTTCGAAAAATTATTGAAAACCTAGTAATCGTATCTCTTTATCGGAAGACGACACTGGGGATTCGCAATATTTTGGTTATATACCTATGATCTTCGTGAGACCATTAGGTAGGTACACCAAGATTCGAGCAAAAAGGTGAGTTACGAAGCTCAACTCAATAGAGTTGACTGAATAAAGCTCGATGGATTAGAGCTGATGGAAGGAAGTTCGCTTAACCGGACTCCAGAACAGAGGAAGACTCAGGAAACTTCAAGGAGAAAAGGGAATTATATATGTTGATTAGTACTTGACGGAGAAGACATGTAGTTAGAAGGGAATACGATGACGAAGACAAGATCGAAGTAGTACCAAGTTTCGATGGATGATGTTCTATAAAGCTGGAAAGAACAGTTAACCCAGAGGTCTGAAACGAAAGCCAACAGTTTACCATCAGAAATAAAGTCTTGCTAGTCTCGGGATTATAGGGAAGTGAACCAACAAACATATCGGAAGGTCGTATAAGGTTGTAGATGAAGATCTTCGACAGAGGGCTATAAAGCCATGGAAATGCGAGGAGTCAGAATTAGATGATTCAAGAAACATGGAGGAGTAATAGAATCACTAGAATTTAACAAATATTAGATGAAAGTTGACAGATGTATAGTATGGATCAAGGGAAGATGCAGAAAAGTATGTGGGACAAAGGATCACCAATATCTACGTCCACGTCAGAATGGAATTTGAGTGATTCAATATCAGCAAAAATGCTTTCTACTTATCTCTACGTGAGAGGAGCCAAAACTTCGGGACGAAGTTTTTGTTAAGGGGGGAAGACTGTAATACCCCAGCATTTAGCAACCAACGAAGGGTAGAAGTATGATTTTGTGCATCTGCATGCATGCATCTGAAAATCTGAATAAATTTTTCGCAAAATAAAAACCTGGAGGGATTGGAGATCATTCACCCTCATGAATAGGGTTTAGTTCATCTGAGGTGAATGTGATAAATTCTGGCATGACCTCCAGACATTTTTTTTACTGGTTGCGGGAAATCAGATCCAAATTGGAATATACAAATGATATTAAATTGGTAAACTTATTAAAAATTGAATAATGAAGTTATACATGTTTATAAATTTAAACAAGCAACTCACAAATTAATACTAAGGTATAATTGTGTTAACACCCATCACAACTCAAAGAGTTGTTAAAACAAAGTAAATAATTTAATTGGTTGAGTACATTAAAACTTTGTCCTTACATTGCCTCAACCATAAAAGCTAATTTAAATGCTTAAGTAATCCTATATTACAACAAACTTGATCTTCTCATTTGATCTTAGCTTCTTATCTTCAAATCTTTCCAAAGACATTCCTGCAAGACAAAACAAATAAGAAAGAAACTTGGGATGAGATTCAAAGGCTTTGTGTGTTATATAGAAGTAGTTTGGTAACAAGATCAGCTACCTTGTTAACAGATTTCTTTTGTATACCTAAAAGCAATTGAATGTCAAATAAAATAAATAAGGTTCAAAACAAAGTTCCTTGTGATCAAAATGTTTGCCCTCACCATAAGGGTGAGGCAACTTAATTATGGAGCTTAACTAATGGATATTAGGAACTTGCCCTAATATCCAAATATTGACTAGAAGGATCAACATTACTTCAAAGGCGACAAGGGATTATGGATCAGACTTGGATCAGCTAGATCATTTGGAGTCAAGCAGTCAACAAGGATGAGGAGCAGCATTTGATCAATACAAGAAGAAGGGACAAGAGGCACACTGAATCTGTTTACCAAGAAGGAAAAGTATCAACCTCTTCATCCAATCAAGTTCCTATCTAAGAAAGCCACATAAAAATATTTCTCTAATGGAATCAAATCCCAAGGGAGAAGATAGCCCAATGATAAATACCACAAATATGAATATTGCAAAGCCACTTGAGCATCATCACTCAACTATTTGAAAGCCTTATTATATAAAAGCCACAAGCCATCAATAAAGTAACTGATTGAAGTAAATCTTATTTGTTATTGCTCTAAACTTCTCCAACTCAAGTGTAGAAGTAATAAATTCATGAGAAACAAAATTAATAGTTATACAATATTTTCTACCTGCATAATTTCTTCATAAGAAAATAGCAAGTATTATTTTGTTGAAGGTCCACAAGGGACATTATATTTGTAACTCAAATGACTAAAACTTCTCTCTATTTTTAAAATATGATATAAATGTTTCACAATTTCCCAATAAAAATAGAAGGGGCTCCTATATAATATTATGAGCCTACATAAATTTTCTCACTATTTTTGGAGCTTCTTAAGTGCTCTAAATAAATTACTAAAGTTCCTGTTTTAAAAATTCAAGTAATTACAGAAAAGCCCAGGGGGTTTTCTGCAAAAATCTTTTCTTTTTCTTCTTTCTTCTTCCTCTGGACAGAAGGCCGAGGACAGCGACGTCGTCGCGCCGTGCCACCTCCTGCTCGCCGCTTTCGCTCGGGGATAAGACCCAAGGAGGCGTCCCCATCTTCCTCTCCTCCTCCCTCGCACTCGCTCCCTCTCTCTCCTTTGCCCTCTATGCCCAGCATCACACCAAACCCTAACCCTAATCGCACGGCCGCCATCGTGCCCCTCAAATCGCCGGCGAATGGAGGAGTCCTCGAAGCCAAGACCATGTCTAGACGCTCCGCTTCAACGTCCTCTACGCGCTGGTATAAGCCGTTCGTCCCGGGAAGCTCTGGAGGCGAGGAATGAGACCGGCGTCCCGAACGCCGCCGCTCGGTGTCGAGCTCGATCCCGTCGCCATCGTTCCTTCCCGGGCTCCCAAACCTTGTCCATGGACCTCGCGGTGAGTTCATCTCTCTTTTGCCTCTCCCTTTTCTGTCGATTGCATCCCCGGTCGCCGATGCCGGTGTCGGCCGCGGAGCGCCGCCGCCGCGCATCGTCGCTGCCACTTCTCCGATGACCAATAACTGGCAGCGCTGCCACCCCTAGGTTCGCCTCGTCCATGCGCAGCCAGTGCAGGCAGCGGCGCGTCCCAGCTCGGTCGGAATCAGTCGGTCTGTCGCCGACAGTGTCGTGCACCACCGTGGTGACGTCATGCTGACGTCACGGTGGGGCCGGCATGTCAGTATTTTAACCATTTGGAAATAGTTTTAGTAATTAAATAAATCCCTGACATATGGGACCCTCCGGCAGCTATTTAAATAATTCCAGAAAATGTTTAAAAATTGTAAATTCATTAAATGTTCTGTAATTCAGAAAATTACAAATAATGTACCAAAATTCTTAGAAAAATGAAACCTATTTAAATATGACAAATTCATTCATAATTTAGCAACTAAAAATAAAAGTTGTTCCGAATTACCAAAATGCCACTTAAACATCACCTAAAATTTTAAAATCCTAATAAATTCCTAAAATTAAATAAAAATATGTTTTAAACTTCAAACTTTATAAAGATTTCAAATATGATTTTATGTAATTTATTGAAAAGATTTTATTGAATGAAAAATACTAAGATCCATAAATGGATATGATTTCAATTATTTTAAAATAAATTATTTGAAAATAATTTTCTTATGTAATTAATTCAAAGGTAGTAAGTGGAATTGAATTGTACTAGCTTATAAAACAACTAGTTTTCTATAAAGAAAATAAATTTGAAATATAAGTTCAAAACATAAAATTTGAAATCAAATACCTTTATGTAAATGACTGTCCTGTTACTCATCCTAGGTAAAACACACAAAAAGGAGTTCATTTGAAAATCAATCACTCTAGTGTTATTACTTTTTTTAAAGTAGTTTGATAGAATATAATTATGAAATAGATGCAATTCTTATTTGAGTACCTGTAAGTTGTTTATTAATCATGTACAACATTACTTCGATAATCATAGCAAACACCTAAGTCTAAACGTTATAACAACTCAAGGATCTCACCGTTAACAAAGTAATCAATAACACTAAGCGCTTACTCGTGAGTTCGGGTATTTTGGGTTATATACGATGCATCTCATATTTATGCATAATAGCATATTGCAAGTGTTTCCAGTAGTCCTTACCCGGACTACTTTGCTGTTTTCAGATCTCCGGGTTCTGACGCAACCCTAGAACCCCGAAGGGCATGAACTGCCATCTCTATCATAGGCAAGTTCATCACTTGCTCATATCTCTTGAAATATTTGTTAGAAAACTATTTGCAAAACCTTATTATACTATCACCTTTATACAAAAGAAAGCATAAAACCTATTTCTTTAATAATATGACTATTTGGCTATCTACCTGCTTGGTGGTAACCTATTATGGTTGGCAGATGGGACCATGGTAAGATGAATAGGTCCGGAGGTTCCATTTGCACGGGAAAGTATTACCTAGGAATAACAACAAATGCCGTCATAATGATTGCGCCGTAAAGACGCGTTAACCATAAGACCTGGAATGGGACGGGAAATGCCATCTGTACTTCTCCCGGATGCATGTCAACGGGCAGCCAGAGCCGTACGCTGTAGGTCTTGCGGGACTACATGCACATGGGTGGGATCCCTTAATGCCCACGGACTCTGGTGTCTATGATGGTCTGCAAGAAGATGCCTAGGTGTCTACCGTGAGGGGTAGGGCATCAGGGGTGATTCTGCTATGCATGAGTTAGTCTGCAAGAGGATGCCTAGATAGTTCTACCTATCAGGGTAGATTATCAGGGGTGATTCTGCTGTGCATGAATTGGGTGGGCATGCGTTGTGCGGAGAAGCACAGTGAATGACTTGGATCAAAAACTGGGCCCCACACCAAAGAGAGTGTGGACGGGAAAGATCACCCGGTTGTGCAACAAAGTCTTGATCTCTTATGGGTAAAGTAACGCACCTCTGTAGAGTGTAAAAAATTGTAACATGTTACTCCCTGTTCCGGGAAGGAGCTGCGAACGCTGCAGGAAAGGAACTCCAAGAAAGTTCTAGCCCTGTGAAGGATGACGGGCATAGTTTTCAGAATAAAAGCTACCTCTTGAAGAAATGTTTACAAAAACCTTGCATTAAGCTTAAGGCTTCCTCGAGTCTAAAGCTGTAGCTAGTGCATCAAACTTCCCACCGTACATAATGGACTTGCTGGGTAACACTGGTTACTCACCCTTTTCCCTTTTGACCCCTGCTTAGAATCTTAGAGCCATCAAAGGAGTTGACGGTGGATCATCACGACATCGAGATCTTCAACAAGGAGTCAACCGCTACTTCACCAACCGAAACACGACGACAACTATGGCCACGAAGGAGCAATGTCAACGATGTTGAGGAGATCACTCTGCCAACGGAGGCGACCACGTCTGTGGAAAGGAGAAGTACAATAGGAAATAGAGACACTCCAGATAGAGAAGATTAAGGTTGTGGCAATAGCAGTAGTGGATTAGGAGTTAGAGCTAGAGTTAATCTCCAGCTTAGTGCTACGAACTGGCTCTTTTCTGGATTTCATTGCACGAGGCTATCCTCTATGTATCGAGGAGGTTCTCGAGATTTTGTATTGAATTTTGTTGTAATCCTATAGTGTTACCTTGGACCTGCTATGTTTCTGTTGTACCACTCTGAGGGATGTAATATTCACGGATAGGTCCTTCTGTGAGTATTATGTCAATGACTTGCACACTACACCATGCAGTGGTGTGCTGGGTCACCGCAGCATGAACCAACTATCTAGTATAAATACCCTCTCTTGGAGACATAAGCAATCACTTGGCCAAACCAACTACACACATCGGCGATCATGCAAAAACATAAAATTAACATATAAGAAACATGCACAATCTAATCATAACTTCATAATCCATCGGATCTCAATAAACACATCATATAGCATTACAAATAGTCGATCTTGATCATGTAAGGCAGCTCACAAGATCATAAACATGAAGCACAAGGGAGAGAGACAACCATCTAGCTATTTCCATGAACCCGTAGTCCAATGTGGAACTACTCACATATCATCCCGGCGGAAGGCATGGCGATGAAGAGCCCTCTGGGATCAATCTCCCCTCTGGCAGTGTGCCGGGAGCAGCTTCAGAATCTCCCCGAATTAGATTTCCAGGTTGCGGTGGCTTTGGGTGGAGTTCGTGGAAAATAATCGTCGCCCTGATGTTTTTAGGGTTAATAGGTATTTTATGGGCGTCGAGGGGGGCCAAGGCAACCTCCAGGGGGCAGGGGTGGGCCCCACCTGCGGGTCCAGGTGGGACCGCGGCCAGGGGTCACCCTAGCCCCTGGGTGGCCCCCCCCAGGGTTCCCTTTGGTCTTTGACGCCATCTTGTCGAATAAAAATTCCCTGTAAATTTCCGTCCAATTCCGTGAATATTTATAGAAGTAGATTTTCTGAAATAGAAAACAGCAAAAACAGGGAACTAGCACTAGGCATCTTGTCAATTGGTTAGTCCAACGAAAAGCCTAAAATGATATAATAAGATGATAAAAACATGTAACAATGGCATATAACTAGCATGGATCACTCAAAAATTATAGATACGTTTGACATGTATCAGCATCCCCAAGCTTAACTCCTACTCGTCCTCGAGTAGGTAAGTGATAAACAGATATATTTATATGAGACATGCGACCACATACTTGTTCAAGATAGTAATGTAAAGCACATGATATGAATAAAGTGATCCAAAACAATTGTCTATAATTGATAATAAGCAAACAATGAGTAACCAAGTTGCATTATCTAAGAAAAACCTTTCATGAATAGTACTTTGGAGACATGAAAGCATAAAGATTGACATAACATGAAAGTCTTCAAGGTAATATTTTCTTGTCAAAAGTGTTTGAAGTCAACACAAAGGAAGATGCAAGTTTCAGTATTGCTTCAACTTTCAACATGCTTATCTTATAGATAAAGTCAACATAAAGAATCATGATTAAGCATAAAGATGCAATATAATCAACTGCACCCAGAGTCAGTATTGCAAGCTTGCTTTGAATAGATGGGATAGAGAAAAGGAAAACTTACTCAACATAAATAGTAACAGAAAGGCCCTTCGCAGAGGGAAGCATGGATTAATCATGTGCTAGAGCCTTTTAAATTTTATGAAATAGAAGTAAAACAATTTTGAGACATGCATGCTTTCGTCAACGAATCTATAGCAAAAAATCCGTTAGTCCCCCATACCAAGCAAGGCTTTAGACTTGTGAGAGCGGCTCCCATAGAGGAACGAGAACATTTCTCTTTCTCCTTTGTTTATCACTAGCCAATGTTTGACTAATTTCTCAGGCACAATGTGTGAAGGAGATATTAATGATGGTTGAATTTATATTTTGCGGGTTGGGAACCCATGCCAGCTCTCGGCAAATTTAAATGAGCATGAATTCCATGCTCATTAGGTGAAAGGGGAAATGACCTTGCTTGACACAGCATATAACAAACTTTCTTACTACTTCCTCATGAACTAAAAACAGAGGCACAAAAGGAGTATTTTGGATGTTTGAAGTTAGCACATGATAAATTTACTTGGAATGGCACAAAATACCATGTATGGGTAGGTATGGTGGACACTGCTGAAAAGATATTTGGCTCAAGGGTTTGGATGCACGAGCAGCATTCCAGCTCAGTACAAAGTTTTTGGCTACCAAAGGATATCAAAGCAAACAAGCACCAGCAACTGGAACAAGAATGACTATAGAACATACATTAAGCATAAGCACAAAAACTCTAATTTGTCTTCCTTGTTAACCAAACTTTTATTTGATGAAAATACTTGACTATCGAATTTACATGTATGAAAAACAATATAAATTCAAGGTTTAATGGTAGTTCTTCACTAGTGAGGCTTAACTTAAATAACCAGCCAGTTTAAACATTAATTCACTTAACATCTCAAAATGGCAAGTATCAAGTTATTCAAACATAAAGATCTACAAGACTATGCAAGTTTTTTCATCATACCACTACCACATGCACGGCATTTTTATCATTCCAACAAATTGAACAAGCAACCATATACAACTCTCTAAGCAAATATAAGTGAAGCACAAGAGAGTATAATAACAAAAACTAACAGCTCTTAAAAAGATATAAGCGAAGCACAAGAGCTGATAAGAAACAAAAGCTAAGAATACTCAAAAAAATATAAGCGAAGCACAGAAGTATTCTAATGAAAAAGTGGAGCGTGTCTCTCTCCCACACAAGTTAGATAGGATCCAACAAAGTATATTACAAGCAAACAAACTAAAACAAACTGAAATTAAAATACATGACGCTCCAAGAATAGCACATAATATGTAAATTGATAAAAACATAGTTTCAACGGAGACGACCTGATGATTGTTGATGAAGAAGAGGGGATGCCCAAAGGCATCCCCAAGCTTAGACGCTTGAGTATTATTGAATGTCCAGGGGGATGTCAAGGGGGCATCCCCAAGCTTGTGCTTTTGTCCATCCTTCAATTTCTTTCATCGTCTTCTCTCGTAGAACCTAAAAACTCTCTTCGCACAAAACTTTTCATAAACTGATTAGAGGGTTAGTTCCAATAAAATAAAATCTACTTGGGTTCCACCAAGATAAATTACCCAAACTTGATTTAGCATTATCTACTGTTTACTAAGCCTCAAAGGTGGAACTCCTTCCACAAAGTACCTCAAATGATTCTAATAAAAGAGGCAAATACAAATAAAGGCAAAATCGGTCAAAACTGGATAGTCTGTAAAGATCGATTTTTTAGAGGCACTTACGTAGCTCAAATCAGAAAACTTGAAACTAATGAAAGATAGATAAAAGTATAAGGTTTACTGTCAAAAAGTTTCAGAAAACAATAACCTTCTGGGTTGTTTCGATATTTTCTATGACAGGAGCTCAGAATCTGTTTCTGGACAGCAAAACAACACCTCGCACTTTCATTACATTAGAGGCTAAGTCTTGGCACTAAAACAAAAAAAAAGATACAATGGAGTTGCTACAGAATCAAAAACTCCACGACTCAAGAAAACAAAAGAAAAATTGGGTTGCCTCCCAACAAGTGCTTTTCTTTAACGCCTTTTAGCTATGCGCAATGCCTAATATCAAGTCTTTTCGGAGGCCGTACCAATGTCAAGAGAATAGCTAGACCTTATGATTGATTCAAAAGAAAGCTTAATTCTTTTTATGGGGAAGTGTTACATCCCTTTTCTAAAGGGAAACTGAAATCTTATATTGCCCTCTTTCATATCAATAATAGCACCAACGGTTCTCAAAAACGGTCTTCCCAAAATAATAGGCCAAGAAGCATCGCACTCAATGTCCATAACAATGAAATCAACGGGAACATAATAATTATTAGCAACAATGAGAACATCATAAACTCTACCCAAACGTTTCTTCTTAGAAGAATCGGGAAGATGCACATATAAAGACATTCTTCCAAAGGTTTCAAATCAAGCATATCATAGAAACTTTTAGGCATAACAAAAACACTTGCACCAAGATCACACAAAGCATTGCAATTCAAGTCATTTATTTTCATTTTAATAGAAGGCTCCCAACTACTACCTACGTCCCTTGATGTAAGGTGTATAGTTTTTTGAGAAAAATTCTAAAATATAAGGTGTATTGCGATATTTAGACAATTTTACCACCCCAAATATGAATTAAATCCCTCCACAGAGAGATTTGACGGATTGTTTTCTATTTGTGGCTGTTAGGAACACCTCTCTCCCCGATTTTTTCCATGTGAAATTATTCCACCATGTACAAAATTCTCATGTCTTAATATCCGTGCCAAAAAACTATACACCCTACATTCAGGAAAGGAGGGAGTACCTTGTAATTTTCTAGGAATAAAGGTTACAAGTTGGAGCTTTTCTTCCCTAGCCTTGATAAGAGCATCGGTAACGTGTTTAGTAAAAGCAATGTTTAACTTACTAGCATCCGGTGACTTAGCAATTTTTTAGGAACTTTATGACTTCAGTAAGATTACGATTATCCAAATCAATTTACTTATCTTTAAAGAGGCTAGGAGGATCATCATTAGTAGTTTGAATAGTATATACATTAACACTTTTACTATTAATTTCAGCAATTTTAGCTTCTTCATTCTCTCTAGCCCACCTAGCATGCAAGCGAGCTAACATCCTTTCATTCTTATTAATTTGGATAGAAATAGCATTTAAATATTCAGTAGGCTTGTCTTGAAGAGGAGTGGTTATAATTTTTAAAATTTCAACATAATGAGCAATATTCACCACTTTGGAAACATGACTATCAAGTTTTTCAAGTTTCTCTTCAATAGTTTTATTAAAAGCTCTTTGTGTAGTAATAAAATCTTTTAGAACATTTTCAAGATCAGTAGGAACACTCATATTAGCATTGTAAGAATTACCATAAGGGTTACCATAAGAGTTGCCATTATTAGGAGGATAAGTTTTGTAGTTGTTACTACCAAAATTATTTCGATAAGCATTGTTGTTGAAATTATTTCTATTAAGAAAATTAACATCAACTTGATCCTTTTCTTGAGAAATTAATGAAGCAAGAGGAACATTATTAGGATCAATAGGGGACTGATTGGTAGCAAGCATAGACATAATCATATCAACCTTCTCATTCAAAGAGGAAATTTCCTCGACAAAATTTACCTTCTTACCAGTTGGAGCTCTTTCGGTGTGCCATTGTGAATAATTTGTCATCATTTCATCCAAGAGTTTAGTTGCTGCACCTAATGTGGTGGACATGAAGGTACCTCCCGCGGCCGAGTCCAACAAGTTCCTTGAAGAAAAATTCAAACCTGCATAAAAAGTTTGGACAACCATCCAAGTAGTTAATCCATGCGTGGGACAATTTTTAACCATAGACTTCATTCTTTCCCAAGCTTGAGCAACATGTTCATTATCAAATTGTCTAAATTTCATAATGTTACTCCTCAATTGTATAATTTTAGCAGGTGGATAGTATTTTCCAATAAAAGCATCTTTGCATTTAGTCCATAAATCAATGCTATTTATAGTCAAAGACAATAACCATTCTTTATATTTTTTCATATCACATAACTCAACAAAATTATTTAAATGAGAGGCGGCATCGTTAGTACTAGCACCATAAAATTGCTCTTTCATAACAAGATTTAGCAAAGCAGGTTTAATTTCATAAGATTCCACTTTAGTAGCGGGTGGAACAATTGGAGAGAATATGAAATTATTATTATTAGTGCTAGTAAAGTCACACAACTTAGTATTCTCAGAAGAAGACATTGAAAAGGCAAATTAACAAGACAAAAATAAAGACTACACTAATTTTTTGCGGTATTAAATTTTTTAAACAAGTAAATAAGCAAAAAAAACTAAGCAAGACAAAAACAAAGTAAAGTGATTGAGAGCGCGAGACTCCCCTTGCTGCAGCTCCAAAGTCCCCGGCAACGGCGCCAGAAAACTGCTTGATGGTGTTGGTAGAGTTGGGTGGTGCCCCAAGCGAAGGCGTGGATGTAGCGAGTAGCAGTTTTCTCTCAATTAAGAACCGAGGTTTAATCGAACCAGTAGGACTTTGAAATCAACAACGAGGTGTACGTCAACGATCTCTGGCGCTTAACCGTCGACGAACGCAGACCTGCACACACTCAACCAATTACTTTTCCCCCAATGGCAGGAAGGTTGTCAATCTTTCCGGTCTGCTGAAAACAAAGCGATTAAACTTATAGTGTAGTGAAATGAATTTATGGAAACAGACCAGCGAGCAAATGAATATGAAAAGCGAGGTTGTAAACAATGTAAAAAGATGGATCGGGGGCCATGGGTTCACTAGTGGTGTCTCTCCAATAAATAAAATATCCATATGACGGGTAAACAAATTGCAGTTAGGCAATTGAATTGATTATGACACAAACTTAATCTAGCTATATCAAAGTATTCATGATAATATTCATGTAGGCATCACAACGGGGAACAAAGACCGTCATCCAACTACATCTTTGTCTAAAAACTTCACCGAGGGATCGCTATCCAGTCTGTCACCGATCGGTATTAAGTTGCAAGCAACATACATTTGCATTAAGTAAAGTGTATGATGTAAGAAATGTTCATAATCATATAGAAATAAACACCGCTGTTTTGCCCTTAGTCGCAGCAACATACCCTCGTCCTTAGACGTTTTGGTCACTCGTGCCCAGGCACAAGAGGGGGCATGAAACAACTATCTAGCATAAATAATCTCTCTTGCAGACATAACCAATCACTTGGCGAAAGCAACTACACACATCGGAGAGCATGCAATAACATAAATTAACATATAAGATCCATGCACAATCTGATCATAACTTCATAATCCATCGGATCCCAACAAACACATCATATAGCATAACAAATAGTCGATCTTGATCATGTAAGACATGATGTCTACTACGCGCTTCTATTCTTGTAGACAATGTTGGGCCTCCCAAGTGCAGAGGTTTGTAGGACAGCAGCAATTTTCCTTAAGTGAGTAACCCAAGGTTTATCGAATCCACGGGAGTAAGAGGTTGAACGTCTCCTCTCTCAAGCGACACTGCAATTAAGATACAAGAAGTCTCTTGTGTCCCAACACACCTAATACAATTGTCAGTTGTATAGGTGCACTAGTTCGATGAAGAGACAGTAAAATACAAGTGATATGGATGGTAAAAGGTGAATTTGTAATTCTGTAATAAAAATGGCAGCAAGCAAACATGCAACAAAAGTGACTAAAAACGGTGTTCCGATGATTGGAAACAAGGCCTAGGGATCCTACTTTCACTAGTGGACTCTCTCAACAGTTGTAACATAATTGAACACATAAAACACTTCCTCTAACATCATGTAACAAAGACGTTGCTCGGAGAAAATCGTGTAGGGCTACAAAAACACACCTCAAAGTTCGGCCACCACAATTAATGCGTAGGTCTATCACACCCTAAAGTCTGAACACCACACACGCCACCCACACTGTCACCAAGGCTTTGTGTTGTCAACATTGACTCCGAAAATTATACTAGATAAATTGAGCAAAATATCCATACACAATGAAGGGGAAAACATCCATGAGTTCAACTATATTACAATGCTCATGATCACATAAAGATCACACCATGGGAGAGAGAGATATAACCACATAGGTACTAGTAGAGCCCTCAGCCCCGATGAAGAACTACTCCCGCTGCATCACGGGAGGCAGCGACGGCGATGAAGATGGCTCCGGGGGCAATTCCCAATCCCGGCAGGGTGCCGGAACAGGAACTTCTGTCCCCCGAATTAGGGTTTTTGGTGGCGGCGGAGCTCGGGAACTTTTCTGGAGAATATGATCGGTGTTCTCGCGTTTTTAGGTTAGGGGAGACTTTATAGGCGAACAGGCGACACGAGGTGGTCGACAAGGCGACGAGGTGGGGCCCACGCGCGGTTGACCTTGGGCCGCGCCTGGGGGCCTCCTGGGGGCTGTGTGCCCCTCCCGGACTTGTCCTTCTGGCTCCCGGGGTTTTCTGGCGAGATAGAATTTCTGTAATTTTTCGGATTTTTCTGAGCACTTTGGATTTTGGACCTTTTCTGCAATGCACAGACATAATAAACAGAAACTAGCACTGGGCATCTTGTCAATAGGTTAGTTCCATAAATCATGCCAAAATGATGTAAAACATTATAAAAACATGTGGCAATGATATATAATCAAGCATGGAACATCAAAAATTATAGATACGTCGGAGACGTATCAGCATCCCCAAGCTTAACTCATGCTCGTCCTCGAGTAGGTAAGTGCTAACAAAATAATTTTTGAAGTGACATGCTACCAACACAATCTTGATCAAATAATCATGTAAAGCATATGAACTGAATGCATTGATCAAAGACAAAGTTTTATTGAATGAAACAAACAATGATTAACCAGGTGCAACATCTAAGCAAGAATTTACTAGAAAAGAGTAATTTGGAGATTTAAAAGTATAACACTTGACAATGATTGATATCTCACAAAGCAATATTATTTCAACAAAGGAGTTTGGCCAACACAAAAGAAGATTTAAGTTTTCAGCAAAAAGCTTCAACTTGCAACTTGTTTATCTCAAGATAAAGTCAATACAAAGTTTTCACAGTTAGACACAAAGATAACATGAAGTAAAACATGAACCAAAGTTGACACCAAGTGTTTGCTTGAGCAGTTAAGAAGGAAAAGGAAGACTGACTCAACATAAAAGTAAAAGAAAGGCCCTTCGCAGAGGGAAGCAGGGATTAGTCATGTGCTAGAGCTTTTTATTATTTTTTTGATTTTTTTGACAGAAGTAAAACAGTTTTGAGATATGCATGCTTTCGTCAACGACTTCGCAGTAAAGAAACTAGCTAGTCCCCCATTTCAAGCAAGATTTTTAGACTCTTGAGAGCGGCTGGTTTTAGAGGAATGAGGTCGCTCCTCTTTTCTCCTTGATTTCACCACTAACCAATGTTTTGACTGATTTCTCAGGTTTTCATTGTGCGGAGGAGAATGATGAGTTATATTTATATTTTTCTTAAGCCGCTCTTGGGGCAAATTCAAGTGAGGACGTGAACCATCAATACCTGGTGAAAGGGGGGAAATGACCTTGCTTGTCACAGGTTATATCTAGCTCCTACTGCTTCCTCACGAGCTTAAAAACAGAGGCACAAAAAGGAGAATTCGAAAGTTTTAAAGATAGCACATGAAAATTTTACTTGGAGTGGCAAGGAAATACCACATGTAGGTAGGTATGGTGGAAACAAATGGCAAAGATATTTGGCTCAGGGAGTTGGATGCACGAGAAGTATTCCTTCTTAGTACGGAATGTTTGGGCTTAGCAGGATATCAAGCAAACACATAACATCAACTTGGTTCAATGAATAACTACAGATATACATCGTGCATAACCACTAGACTTCACACCATCTACCTTGTTAGCCAAACCAACTCTGCAAAAAGAATATCGAGACTTTGAGAGCTACCAAGCAGGACAAGCACCATAATTTAAAGCTTTACGGCAGTTCTTTACTAATCTATTCTTACTAGATGATCCACAAATTTAAGCATTAATCTACTTCATATCTCTAAACAAATGACAAGTATCAAAGATTCAAGACAATGGTCTACAAGATTAAGCAGCACTTTTTAAAACACTTCCTACATGATAATTTCCACTTAACCAAACACCAATCAACTTATTTGAAGCAACTCTCTAAACAAATATGAGTGGAAACACAAGAGAGAACTTCCTAACTACAAAAGTTAAAGCTCTGAACAATAGATGCATGAAAAACAAGAGCTAGAAGCAAAAATAACAGGAGCTAAACACTCAACACATATAAGTGAAGAACAAGAGTGTTTAATGAAAAAGCGGAGCGTGTCTCTCTCCCAAACAAGCATGCATGGATCCAAATTATTGCAAAGACCAGAAAAAAAACACAAACAAACTGAAAGTAAAAACAAACTGACGCTCCAAGAATAGCACATAATGTGTAAATGAATTAAAATATAGTACCATGAGAGAAACTGATGATTGTCGATGAAGAAGGGGATGCCTTGGGCATCCCCAAGCTTAGACGCTTGTGACTTCTTGAATATTTCAGAGGAGGGTCCATGGTGAGCCTCCCCAAGCTTAGGCTTTTATCCCTTCTTGATCTTCCTTAATCACCTCGCACTTGGATAATTGAAAACTTACTCACGTAAAACTTATAGCAACTTCATTACAGGGGTTAGTCCACAAAAGCAATATATTCCTTCAGTTCCAAAGCACATATCATGAACTTATTTTTTTACAACATTAGCTACTGTCGCAAAGGTCTAAGTAAAGTTCTAGCTTTGAAAATGCTTCACTCTGCCTGTGAAAGAAGCAATGCAAAACTAAGGATAGAATCTGTCAAAAACAGAACAGACTGTAAAGATGATTTTTTCGGGGCACTTCTGGACCTCAAATCAGAAAACTTAAAACTATAGAAAGGTAGAAAAAACCCTGATGGTTGCTGCCAAAAATTTGCAGCCACAGATTACGTTCTGCGATTGTTTGGATTTTCGAACAGTGAAGAACAAAAATCTGTTTCTGGACAGCAAACTCACAAATTGGTCTTCCTCTCTTTGGAGGTTATTCTTGGCACCAAAAACCAAAAAAAAAAACATACAAGGGAGTTGCTACAGAAGTAACATCACCCAAAACAAGAACAAACAAAAAATAAACAGAAGGTAACAATGGGTTGCCTCCCATAAGCGCTTTTCTTTGGCGCCTTTTAGCTAGGCAAAAAGATTTTAATGATGCTCTCATAAGAATAAGAGTTGAAATAAAAGAGAACATCATGAAGAAAATATCAAACTAATTTTAAGTCTAACCCTCTTCCTATGCATAGGAATCTTGTAAGAAAATAGAACAATAATGTTATAAAACCGAGCCGCATAATCGATCTATGAGGATAAGCAATCACAACAACGACACCGAGATTTGGTAACGCAGTTCAGCGATCAACGCCTACATCTGCGGGGCATGCTTAACGGGCGCTCCTCCCCATGTACTAATCAACATAGTACCATCGACGACAAGTCCACCTCGGTATACAGATACATCAGATCTCGATGCCACGCCAGTCCGGCCGCCCCTGCCACGAGCACCGGCCGTCCTCTAGTAGGCTACCTTGTCATAGTATCTCTTGGCTACCCGCGGTGCCTTTATATACTAGGCCAGGTTACACTTGTTCGACTCAAACACCTAACCTTCCGGTAATTACAAGTCAAAACATAGCCTACTCGTACACATATTCCAACAAATTAAACATAAAGTGACTACCATAGGAAGGCAAAGCAAGTGCAACATTGCAAACTTCAACATGAAGAGAGGGAACCAAATTTTATTGAGAGATTTAGAACCATGTTTCCCTCTCGCATAAAAACTTTCAGTAGCATCATGAATAAAATCCACAATATAGGTATCACATAAAGCATTATTATCATGATCCACATGCATAAAAGTATTATTACTCTCCATATAGGCAAAATCCTTCTCATTAGTAATAGTGGAAGTAAAACTATCATAACCATCATTGTAATCATCATAAATAGGAGGCATATCATAATCGTAATAAACTTTTTCCTCAATAGTAGGTGGACTGAAAATATCACATTCATCATTATAATCATCATATATAGGAGGCATAGTATCATCAAAGCAAATTTCCTCCTTCGAACTTGGGCGACTAAAAAGATCACATTTGTCAAAACCGGCATCCCAAAGCTTGCAATTTTCCATAGCATTAGCAACAATGGAATTCAAAGAAATCATACTAATAACATTGCTACTAGCATGATTGTTATGCAAATAAAGTTCCATAGGTTTTTTAATTTTCTCTTCAAAAGCATCATGAACAATTTCAAGATAAATTTTATAAAGCTCTCTAATTTTTTTGTTGTTTTCCATTAAACCGAACTAGTGAAAACAAGAAACAAAAATATTTAATTGCAAGATCTAAAGAAGATACCTTCAAGCACTCACCTCCCCGGCAAGAAAAGAGCTTCGTTGCCGGAGTGTGAGTGCCGCTTACCTAACCTCCCCGGCAACGGCGCCAGAAAAGAGCTTGATGTCTACTACGCGCTTCTATTCTTGTAGACAGTGTTGGGCCTCCAAGTGCAGAGGTTTGTAGGACAGCAGCAATTTTCCCTTAAGTGAGTAACCCAAGGTTTATCGAATCCACGGGAGGAAGAGGTTGAATGTATCCTCTCTCAAGCAACCCTGCAATTAAGATACAAGAAGTCTCTTGTGTCCCCAACACACCTAATACAATTGTCAGTTGTACAGGTGCACTAGTTCGGCAAAGAGACGGTAAAATACACGTGATATGGATGGTAAAAGGTGAATTTGTAATTCTGTAATAAAAATGGCAGCAAGGAAACATGCAACAAAAGTGACTAAAAACGGTGTTCCGATGATTGGAAACAAGGCCTAGGGATCCTACTTTCACTAGTGGACTCTCTCAACAGTTGTTGTAACATAATTGAACACATAAAACACTTCCTCTAACATCATGTAACAAAGACGTTGCTCGGAGAAAACCGTGTAGGGCTACAAAAGCACACCTCAAAGTTCGGCCACCACAATTCATGCGTAGGTCTATCACACCCTAAAGTCCGAACACCACACACGCCACCCACACTGTCACCAAGTCTTTGTGTTGTCAACATTGACTCCGGAAATTATACTAGATAAATTGAGCAACATATCCATACATAATGAAGGGGGGAAACATCCATGAGTTCAACTATATTACAATGCTCATGATCACATAAAGGTCACACCATGGGAGAGAGAGATATAACCACATAGGTACTAGTAGAGCCCTCAGCCCCGATGAAGAACTACTCCCTCTTCATCACGGGAGGCAGCAACGGCGATGAAGATGGCTCCGGGGGCAATTCCCAATCCCGGCAGGGTGCCGGAACAGGAACTTCTGTCCCCCGAATTAGGGTTTTTGGTGGTGACGAAGCTCGGGAACTTTTCTGGAGAATATGATCGGTGTTCTCGCGTTTTTAGGTCAGGGGAGACTTTATAGGCGAAGAGGCGATGTGAGGCGGTCGATGAGGCGATGAGGTGGGGCCCTGATACGTCTCCGACGTATCTATAATTTTTGATGTTCCATGCATGATTTTTATCAGTTCCCCATGTTTTTATATCATTTTGGCATGATTTATGGAACTAACCTATTAACAAGATGCCCAGTGCCAGTTCTTGTTTTCTGCTCTTTTTGTTTTAGAAAAGTTGTTCTGTGAAGTTNCAACTAGGCAATTGACAAGATTATAACACATACTTAATCTAGCAATGACAAAGAGAACATGATAATATTTATGTAGGCATCACGACAATGAACAAAGACCGTTGAGTCCAACTGCATCTTTGTCTAAAAAGTCCACCGTGGGATCGCTATCCAGCCTGTCACCCAACAGTGTTAAGTTGCAAGCAACAGACAATTGCATTAAGTAAAGCGCATAAAGTAAGCAATACTAACATCAAAAGAGACATTAACACCACTGTTTTACCCTTAGTAGCAACATCACACCCTCGCCCTTAGACGTTTCTGTCACTCGTGCCCAGGAACAAAAGGGGGTATGAACCCACTATCTAGCATAAATACTCCCTCTTGGAGATACACACAATCACTTGGCCAAAGTAACTACGCACATCGGAGAGCATGCAAGAACATAAATCAATATATAAGAATCATGCACAATCTGATCATAACTTTATAATCCATCGGATCCCAGCAAACACACATAGCATTACAATAATCGATCTTGATCATGTTAGGCAGCTCAAAAGATCATAAGACCGTTGAGTCCAACTGCGTCTTTGTCTAAAAAGTCCACCGTGGGATCGCTATCCAGCTTGTCACCCAACGGTATTAAGTTGCAAGCAACCGACAATTGCATTAAGTAAAGTGCATAAGTAAGCAATAATATCAAATGAGACATCAACACCGCTGTTTTACCCTTAATAGAAACAGCACACCCTCGCCCTTAGACGTTTCTGTCACTCGTGCCCAGGAACAAAAGGGGGCATGAACCCACTATCTAGCATAAATACCCTCTCTTGGAGATACACAATATCACTTGGCCAGAGTAACTACGCACATCGGAGAGCATGCAGAACATAAATTACACATATAAGAATCATGCACAATCTGAACATAACTTCATAATCCATCGGATCCCAGCAAACACATCACATAGCATTACAATAATCGATCTTGATCATGTTAGGTAGCTCACAAGATCATAAGACATGAAGCACAAGAGAGAGAGACTACCAACTAGCTACTGCCGTGGACCCGTAGTCCAAGGTGGGATTACTCACAAATCATCCCAGGGGAAGGCATGGCGATGAAGAGCCCTCCGGGATCGATCTCCCCTCCGACAGGGTGCCGGGTTCTGCTTCAGAATCACCCCCGAACTAGGGTTTATGGTGGCGGCGCCTCGGGGTGACTTCTCTGGAAAATATTGGCCGCCTCGACGTTTCTAGATTTAATGTGATTTTATAGGCGTCGGAGGGGCCCGAGGAGGTGGCCACGGGCAGGGGCGGGTCCCACCCACGGGTCCAGGTGGGGCCACGGCCGCTGGCCGCCCCTGGCCTATGGATGGCCCCCCAGGTCGCCCTTTGGTCTCCTGGTGCCTTCCGTCGAACAGAAATTCTCCGTAAATTTTCGTCCAGTTCCGAGAATATTTCTAGAAGTAAATTTTCTGAAATACAAAAACAGGAAACTGGCACTAGGCATCTTGTCAATAGGTTAGTCCGACAAAATGCATAAAAATGATGTAATATGATAGTAGAAACATGTGACAACATCACAAAACTAGCATGGATCAATAAAAAATTATAGATACGTTTGACACGTGTCAGCCAGCAGATGCGGCCCAGGGTCCACCCTCGGGTGGGACCCGCCCCTGCTCCTGGGGCACCTCCTCGGCCTCCCTAGACGGCCATAAATTGCCTCGAAACCTAAAAACGTCGAGGCGGCCATTATTTTCCAGAGAAGTCACCCCGTGCCGCCGCCACCATAAACCCTAGTTCGGGGGTGATTCTGAAACTGATCCCGGCACCCTGCCGGAGGGGAGACCGATCTCGGAGGGCTCTTCATCGCCATGCCTTCCTCCGGGATGATGTGTGAGTAGTTCCACCTTGGACCATGGGTCCATGGCAGTAGCTAGATGGTAGTCTCTCACCCTTGTGCTTCATGTCTTATGATCTTGTGAGCTACCTAACATGATCAAGATCGACTATTGTAATGTTATGTGATGTGTTTGCTGGGATCCGATGGATTATAAAGTTATGATCAGATTGTGCATGATTCTTATATGTTCATTTATGTTCTTGCATGCTCTCCGATGTGTGTAGAGTCTTTGGCCAAGTAATTAAGTGTATCTCCAAGAGGGAGTATTTATGCTAGATAGTGGGTTCATGCCCCCTTTTGTTCCTGGGCACGAGTGACAGAAACGTCTAAGGGCGAGAGTGCTGTTGCTACTAAGGGTAAAACATCGGTGTTAAAATATATTTGATGTTTAATATTGCTTACTTCATGCACTTTACTTAATGCAAATGTATGTTGCTTGCAACTTAATACCGATGGGTGACAGGGTGGATAGCGATCCCACGGTGAACTTTTTAGACAAAGATGCAGTTGGACTCAACGGTCTTTGTTCCTTGCTGTGATGCCTACATAAATATTACCATGTACTCTTTGTCATAGCTAGATTAAGTTTATGTCATAATCTTGTCAATTGCCTAGCTGTAATTCGTTTACCCATCATATGAGTGTTTTATCTATTTGAGAGACTCCACTAGTGAACCCATGGCCCCCGGTCCATCTTTTTTACATTGTTTACAACCTCATTTAATTGTTTTTTCATCATCATTATTCTTGTGGTCCGTTTCCATAATTTCATCCACTACACTATACATTTAACCGCTTTGTTTTTAGCAGACCGGAAAGTTTGAAAAACTTTCCGCCGTTGGGGGCAGAGTAATTGTTTGAGTGTGTGCAGGTCCACGTTTGTTGATGATTAAGAGCCGGAGATCATCAAGGTTCACCTCATTGTTGATTTCAAAGTCCTACTGGTTCGATAAACCTCGGTTCGTTAACGAGGGAGAACTGCTACTTACTACATCCACGCCTTCGCTTGGGGCACCACCCAACGCTATCATCATCAGCCATCAAGCAGTTTTCTGGCGACGTTGCCAGGGACTTTGGAGCTATAGCAAGGGGCTCTCATACTCTCAATCACTTTACTTTTATTTTGTCTTGCTTGTTTTATTTATCGTTTAGTTTATTTTCTTGTTTCAAAATTTTAAAATCCAAAAAATTAGTGTAGTCTTTATTTCTTGTATTATTATTTTGCTTAGTCATTATGTCTAGCTTTACCACTCTTGATATGCCTCTCTTGGTTGAGTTCTTCACCTTCAAACAAAGGGGTGGAGAAAGTTTTAAAAATGCTTGGGATAGAATTTCAGGATTACACACCAAAGATCCAACCCATGCTTGCTATGTGTGTTTTATGGAGATTATTTTACTATGGACTTTCCAATGCATGTAAGCATGCATTGGATGTCATTACTGGAGGAACTTTCTTGAAATTGATGAAATGGAATCTCTTAGAATCATAAATGGATTGGTTGTTTTTCCTATGAATGAGAAAACTGATGGAATACTTGATAGACTGGATAAAATAGAAAATATTTTGTGTGATCTAAATTTAAATGGAATAGAGAAGAGCTGTAAAAATGATCAAATACATGAAATGGATGGAGATTGGGAACCTTACATTCCTATTGAGATAGATAATAAAAGGTTCCTTGCTTATTGTGATATTGGTTCTATGATGTCAACTATGCCTATGATGGTTTACAATATTGTGAATTTTGGACACTTGTTTGATTATCCTCTTTATCACTCTCATTATGAAGGGAGTTCTTCAAAAATTTATAAAAGAATTAACGATGTTCATGCCACTTTTAAAGATAAAACTACTATTGTTGATTTCTTGGTTTTGGAGTCAAAAGCTCAAGCTAATATTGTTCCTGGAAGATCTTTCCTTCACTCCGTGGGGGGTTTCATTGATGTTAAAAATGGTTTCATACGCTTTTGCTCTCTGATACGTCTCCGACATATCTATAATTTTTGATGTTCCATGCTAGATTTTATATCAGTCCACATGATTTTACAATGTTTTTATATCATTTTGGCATGACTTATGGAACTAACCTATTAACAAGATGCCCAGTGCCAGTTCCTGTTTTCTGCTGTCCTTTTGTTTCAGAAAAGTTGTTCTGGGAAAGTTTCTCAGATTGCTCTCATAATTTACGGGAATTATTTCAATATGAAATGAAGAAGGAGCCCGAAGGACAGACGGAGCGGAGCCACTGGGGCTCCAGGTGACCCCCAGGCGTGCCCCCCTTGGCCACGCGGGGGCCCCACCTGGTGGCCCTAACCATCGCCTCGCGTCGCCCCTTCACCTATAAATTCCCCTCTGACCTAAAAAACAGAGGAGGCGTGATCATAATCTCCAGAATACGTCTGAGGCCGCCATCTCAAACCCTAGTTCGGGAGGGTTCAGAAGCTCTTCCCGGCACCCTGCCGGAGAGGGGAATCGACGCCGGAGGCATCTACACCACCATGCCTGCCTCCGGAGTGATGTGTGAGTAGTCCACGACGGGATACGAGTCCATAGCAGAAGCTAGATGGTTGTCTCTTCTCCTTGTACTACAGTGCTTAGATCTTGTGAGCTGCCTATCATGATCAAGATCATCTATTTGTAACTGCTACATGATTGTGTTTGCATGCATCCGATGAATTGTGGAAGTCATCACTTTTGTTCAGTTATGTGTTTTATCTATGATCTTGCATGCTCTCCGATGCTAGTGGTTGCTTTGTCCGAGTAATTGTTAGTGTTGTATGAGGGGTATTTATGCTAGATAGTGGGTTCATGCCTCTCTTTGTCTGAGTTTGATGACAGGAACGGTTACGTCTAGAGATGTGCTGTTGCCACTAGAGAGAAACAACGGTGTGATTTCTTCATGTTATCTACATTGCTTACATTATGCACTTTCTTATTGCAATGATCCGTTGCTTGCAACTTAATACTTTTGGGTGACATGCTGGATAGCGATCCGAGAGTGGATTATTAGTCATAGATGCATTTGGATGACGGTCTATGTATTTTGACGTAATGCCCATATTAGATGAAACGGTGAACTATATTGTTTTATGATAGCCTTGTTGTGCGCCTACAATTCTATCAATTGCCATGCTGTAATTTATTTACCCGTTATGTATATCTTTTGGAGAGACATCACTAGTGAACTATGGACCCCGATCCTATTTTCCTACATTGCTTACAACCGTTTTCATAGCTTTTCATCATCATTTTCTCGCTGGTCATATTTCATTCTCATCATATTTTACGTCCACACATTTAATTCTTTGTGTTTGCCAAGCCGGAGAGATTGACAACCTCTCTGTTTTGTTGGGGCAAAGTAGTTTGTTGGTGATTGTATGCAGGTCCACGTCAATAATTGAGAAACGGCGCTATTGACACCTTGCTAAGCCTTCTCCAAGTCCTACTGGTTCGACAACCTTGGTTTTGTAATCAAGGGAAAACTTCCGCTACGCTGCTTCATACCTTCCTCTTGGGGTTTCCCAACAGCAATCAGCAAGACATTTTCTGGCGCTGTTGCCGGGGACTTGGAAGCTTCAGCTAGGGGAGTTTCACACATCCTTTCACTTTACTTTGTTATTGTCTTTCCTAGTATATTTTTCGTTAGCCTTGTTTTGCCTTTTGTTTGCTATAAAACTAAAAAACACAAAAAAAAAAAAAATTCCAGCACCTTGTTTAATTCGGTTTACTTTGCTATCATTACTAGTCCTTCAGACATGACATCCTTGGGAGAGATCCTTACCTTTGAACAAAAGGTTGGAGAGAGTTTTAAAAATGCTTGGGAAAGAATTACAGAACCTTACAAGAAAATGCAGCCCAGAATTGAATTGATTGTTCTCCTAAAAATTTTCTACTTTGGTCTTACATCTGTGTATCAACACGCTTTAGATGTTATGGTAGGAGAAACCTTCTCTGAATTTGATGCAATTAAAGCCTTTAGAATTGTAAATGGGCTATCTATTTTCCCTATGACGGATAAAACTGATAAGGTTATTGAAAAGTTAGATAAAGTGAAGAAAACTCTAAATGATCTTGCCATGAATGAAAAAGAGAGCACCTTAGAAGTTAAGCAACCTCTTGCTATAATGACAAATTATTGGGAACCTTTTATTAGAATTGAAATTTATCACCAAAACTTTCTAGCTTATTGTGATGTAGGTTCCACTTCTTCAATCATGCCAAAAGTGGTGTATCTACAATAATACGATAGATTACCCATTTTATCACTCTCATGCTAATGGGACTATCTATAAGATTTTGGGGTGAGCCAATGGAATCCCTGTTGTATTCCGAAATAAAATGTTCCCCATTGACTTTATTATCTTAGAAAAATCCCAAGGGAATATAGTTTTAGGGAGGTATTTCCTTAAGGTTGCTGAGTGCTTTATTAATGTTAAGTATGGATTAATGAAGCTCAATTCTACCATTAACCGGAAGTTGTTTTTCCCTTGTAAGGTAAAAGATGAGCTCATTGAAGGAGGTAATGATTTTGATATTGAGGAAATTGATTAAACTTGAATTTGCCCTTTCTGCCTAGCTAAAAGGCATTAAAGAAAAGCGCTTGATGGGAGGCAACCCATTTTCTTTTACCTTTGTTTCTTTTTGGTTTCTTTGAGTTTTGGGTGTTGTCACTTCTGTAACAACTCCCTTGTATCTTTTTTTTTTGGTTTTTGGTGCCAAGAATAGCCTCTAAAGAGAGGAAGACTAATCGGTGAGTTTGCTGTCCAGAAACAGATTTCTGCTCTTCACTGTTCAAAATCCAAAAAATCGCAGAAAGTCATCTGTTGCTGAAGTTTTTTGACAGAAAGCATCAGGGTTTGTCTACCTTTTTCTAGTTTTAAGTTTTCTGATTTGAGGTCCAGTAGTGCCTCGAAAAAATTCATCTTTACAGTCTGTTCTGTTTTCACAGATTTTGTCCTCAGTTTTGCATTGCTTCTTTCGCGGGCAAAGTGAACCTTTTTCAACGCTAGAGCTTTACTTAGACCTTTGTGACAGTACCTAATGTTGGAAAAAAAATGAGTTCTTGATATGTGCTTTGGAACTGAAGGAACATATTGTTTTTGTGGACTAACCCCTTAATGAAGTTGCTATAAGTTTTGCGTGAAGGAAGTTTTCAAGTATCCAAGTGCGAGGTGATGAAGGAAGATCGAGAAGGAACAAAAGCCTAAGATCGGGGAGGCTCCCCATGGACCCTCCTCTGAAATATTCAAGAAGTTCCAAGCGTCTAAGCTTGGGGATGCCCAAGGCATCCCCTTCTTCATCAACAATCATCAGTTTCTCTCATGGTAGTATGTTTTTATTCCTTTACACATTATGTGCTGTTATTAGAGCGTCGGTTTGTTTTTACTTTTAGTTTGTTTGTGTTAGTTTTCTGGTCCTTGCAATAATTTGGGTCCATGCATGCTTGTTTGGGAGAGAGACACGCTCCGCTTTTCATTTTACACTCATGTGCTTCACTTATATGTGTTGAGTGTTTAGCCTTTGTCATTTATGCTTTTAGCTATTGTTTTCAAGCATCTCTTGTTCAGAGCTGTTAGCTTTTGTAGTTAGGAAGTTTTGCTCATGTTGCTTCACCCTTTTTGTTTTGCTTCAAATAAGTTGATTGGTGTTTGGTTAAGTGGAAATTATCATGTAGGAAGTATTAAAAGTGCTGCTTAATCTTGTAAACCATTGTCTTGAATCTTTGATACTTGGCAATTGTTTAGAGATATGATATAGATTAATGTTTAAACTTGTGGATCATCTAGTAACAATAGATTAGTAAATAATTACCGTAAGGCTTTAAAATTGTGGTGCTTGTCCTGCTTGGTAGTTCTCAAAGCCTAGATATTCTTTTGCAAAGAGTTGGTTTGGCTAACAAGGTAGACGGTGTGAAGTCTAGTGGTTATGCATGATGTATATCTGTAGTCATTCATTGAACCAAGTTGATGTTATGTGTTTGCCTGATATCATGCTAAGCCCAAAAATTCTGTACCGAGAGGGAATGCTTCTCGTGCATCCAACTCCCTGAACCAAATATCTTTGCCATCTGTGTCCACCATATCTACCTACATGTGGTATTTCCCTGCCACTCCAAGTAAAATTTTCATGTGCTATCTTTAAAATATTCAAAATTCTCCTTTTCGTGCCCCTGTTTAAGCTCATGATGAAGCAGTAAGAAGTTGGTTATACTTGTGACAGGTAAGGTCATTTCCCCCCTTTCACCCGGTGTTGATGGTTCACATCCTCACTTGAATTAACCCGAGAGCGGCTTAAGAAAAATAAATATAACTCACCATTCTCCTCCGCACAATGAAAATCTGAGAAATCAGCTCAAACATTGGTTAGTGGTGAAACAAAGGAGAAAGAGGAATGTACTTGTTCCTCTAAAACCAGCAGCTCTCACAAGTCTAAAAGCCTTGCTTGTTATGGGGGACTAGCTAGTTTCTTTGTTGTGAAGTTGCTGACGAAAGCATGCATCTCTCAAAACTGTTTTACTTCTATCAAAAATCAAAAAATAAAAAGCTCTAGCACATGATTAATCCCTGCTTCCCTCGACGAGGGTCTTTCTTTTACTTTTATGTTGAGTCAGTCTTCCTCTTCCTTCTAAACTCCTCAAGCAATCACTTGGTGTCAACTTTGGTTCATGTTTTACTTCATGTTATCTTTGTGTCTAACTGTGAAAACTTTGTATTGACTTTATCTTGAGATAAACAAGTTGCAAGTTGAAGCTTTTGCTGAAAACTTCAATCTTCCTTTGTGTTGGCCAAACTCCTTTGTTGAATTAATATGCTTTGTGAGTTATCAATCATTGTCAAGTGTTATGCTTTTAAATCTCCAAAGTGTCACTACAAGAAATATGTCAACTAGTGACCTTTTGATGGTGACCTTGAAAATATTGGTCACAGATCTATGACCATTTCGAACAACTTGGTCGTAAGCTGTTTTGGAGGGTCCAAACTTAAAAACATAATGACCAAATTTGTACGAAAGGTCATAGTCTCATTGCATGAATTGGTCACAATCCAGAGAGCACTTGCCTATGACCTTTTTTTATACGACTACGACCAATTTAAATGGTCATTCCTATTAATTGACAGCCAACTCAGCAGTATTGCCTATGTGTCAGTGCTTAGGTGTCATTTTCACTTACGTGTCACTCTGACTGGACAACCAACTCAGAGGGATCTAGCCTATATGTCAGTGTTTAGGTGTCATTTCCGCTTATGTGTCACTCTGACATGTAGCACCCATGATCCTCTCGGTACCCTCTTAACAAAAAACCCTGCTTTTAGCACTTAAAAAATGAAAAGTGGTTTTCTTTGTGAAACAAGTTGAAATCTTTCTTTGGAAACATTGTTTGCCATCCCATGATGCATGCATGTGCCAAATTTGGGCGCATTTGAACAAACTATGTTACGAACGTGGCTGGAACATTGCTACTTTGACTTGAAAGCTATGAATGTTCGTTCGAGATAGCAAGTTTCTTTGAACACTTTTCAACGAAACTTTCGTATTGCATGTTTATATTTTTTGTTGGTAACTAGGTCATGTATCATGACGCTACGCGTAGGTTTTCCATTTTTTTTTCTTTGAATTTTTTACGGTGATTTCAAAATCCGGTCAAACTAGTCGCGGTGACCGTTTCTGGCTAGTGGTTGAATCGTGCAAATATTTTGTCGTATCTCTAATGAAATGGATACTTGTGAACCTAAAAATGATTTTTCAAAAAAATAACGGGCAATCTATGTAGCACCTGCGGTTCAAATTCTAGCCGGTTTCTATTGAATCAGTATGAAACCGTTTAAATGGCCGAAAAATCTACAAAGCTCGAAAATGTAAGATTTTGGGCGGTCGTCCGTAAAATGATGTCCACCTTGAGATAAAAATGGATCCGTGCCATTTTCGATGATCCTCTCGGTAGACTCTTCACAAAAAACCCTTCTTTTAGCACTTAAAAAATGAAAAGTGGTTTTCTTTGTGAAACAAGTAAAAATCTTCCTTCGGCAACATTGTTTGCCATCCCATGATGCACGCATGTGCCAAATTTGGGCGCATTTGAACAAACGATGTTACAAACGTGGCCAAAACATTGCTACTTTGACTTGAAAGCTATGAATATTCGTTCGAGATAGCAAGTTTCTGTGAACACTTTTTCAACGAAACTTTCGTATTGCATATTTATATTTTTTGTTGGTAACTAGGTCATGTATCATGACGCTACGCGTTGGTAACTAGGTGATGTTGAATTGGTATTCTAAATCTTCATATATTTGTCTACATGATTGATCAAACTTATTATACTTTGAATTTTGACTAAAAATATATGCCCTATTTTCTAAAATGGAGGGAGTTGTGGCACCCATTTTGTGTTGTTTCAAACTTATATGGTTTTATGCGTATTTATTGGTATTATTTTCAACTCATAGTATTACAAATCGGTAATTAAATATATTTGACAATGGAACTATAAATTATATTCTTTTAGAGTATTATCTATCCAAATAAAGAAAATGAACATTTAAAAATATTGGAGTATTTGACAATAAGAAAAGTACTACAGATTTTATCAAAATTTATTTTGTACTGCCAAAACTCTCTAACAAGACACTGCATAGTGGGGTTAAGAAGAGGCAGGTCCCACCTGCAGCCACTCCATGGTGAGGTGCGAAGGTCACCCATTCTATCCCCGCAATTTGGCATCGCGCCACAGCATTTTTGGCATCCCGCGCGCGGTGCGCCTCTCTTTATTTTCCCCTTCCCTCGCGCCGCACCCGAGCCGCCCAAACCCTAGCTTCCCTCTCTCCTATCCACCACCTCGCGCCGCACCCGAGCCGCCTGGAGCTCCCCGTCCCCGGCGGCGGCGCCACACTCGCTCCTACGCTCCTGGCCCTTCAATGCTTTCCCTCTCCTACCCTGACCTACCTACCCACCAATCGATCCCCTTTGGTCTCTCTACCTCTCCCACGATTCAGATCGACGAAGCCGCCGCAGAGAGAGGCGCCGCCGCCCAGCGACCACCGCGTTGCGGCTGGCTTGGTCGACGGCGCGCACGTGCGTGCCTCGACGCGCGGCGCTCCGTCGAGCTGGCCGGACCGTGGACGCGCCGGATCTGAAGGCCTTCGCTGGAGCTTGGGAAGAAAGTATGGGATGTAGATGCCGGCACGGATCCGGCGTCCCCGACTTTGGCATCCACACGGAGGAGCGGCGGCAACTCTGGACCCGTCCACTGGTGCTCCCTTGATCTGCAATCTACATGTTTGCTAAACTGCTCCCATGATTTCTAGTTGTTCATTCGGTACATGCTTAGTATGCACTACATCTGTTTGTTAATTTGCCTACCTGTTCTCATGTAACTTAGTGAGCACGCACTCAAGTTTTTGTGTTGGTTTATCTAGCACGACCCAGTGCTTTGTGTTTTAGCTACTCTAGCATTCAAATGAATTTAACCATGAACCCAAGGTATATATAGATGTGCTTCTGCAAGAGTATTTGATGTGCACCTATCTCCATTATACACAGCTCAGATCGTCCAGGGAGATATTTTTTCAGCTAGTACTTGTACTACTGCTATTCAATCTAATTCCATGTCTGGTTTGGTTATTTAATCTTGTTGAATGTTACTTCAACAGAAATGAAAATGAATGATACTTGTTTCACCTAGCACTATATGCTACTCAGTTTTAGGCTAAATAATGGCTAAAGGGCAGCATGTATGTTACCTGAATAAAGAACGCTACTTCTAATCTACTTCTAAGCTTCTCGTCTTACGTGGGCATATGTTTGGTATGTCCAGGACATTTACTGATGTGCACAAAACTGTACTAGGGAATATTGTGGGGTGTTTTTTTTTGGTAGTTTCTGATATTCTGAAATGCCCAAAACCAGATGTACATGAATATTTAAAATGAGATAGTGCTAAGGATAGTGTGTACTAAGAATAGTGTTAGTGCTTGGCTTCGATTTGATTCAATTAGGAGTTGTTTTCTGTACTGTGATATGCTTGACCATGCAATGTGATTCTTTGTGATGCTAGTTTGAGTTTTTCATGTTCCTCTGTATGGTATATTAGCACATATATTGAATGCATCAGAATGATTGTAATGTCGAGAAGATGTTAATTTGCTTGACCCCAATCACAACCAGATCGACCCACATCGTCCAGTTTTTATCATCTCTGTTGCTATGTATAGAAAATGTGTTAGTCTAGACTCTTGAACAAAACACCTGATAGTGTTTGCATCCAACAAATTGTTGTTGGCTGGAGTATAGTTAGGTCAATCTTTGTCCAGTTCTGTGAATACAATTTGTTTACATGGGTTGAGGTCACTGATCTTTATGATGCCACAATACCAAGTTTGTTAGCCTTCTTACTAATGATCACTACATGTTGATACATCTTAATCGAACATGAGTCATTAGCATTACTGTAGTTGTGGCGTACGGCTAGAGTACTGCCGTACTAGCATTACTATAGTTGCTTGCACATGGTAGCTCCTTTGTTCATGCCCTACAGCATAGTACCACAATAAAATATTGTATCCTACTCAATGCTATTAAAGGTCAACGAAATGTTGTATGCTTAATTGATCATTGTCTGGTTACATTACTCTATTTTCTTTACAAAACTGATGTTTAGTTCTGCTGCACATGCGAAATTGTTGTGCCTGCCATTAAATGATCTGCTTGTTTAACAGAATAAAACTGGAGTTCTAAAAAATTGATGCATGTGCCCTTTTCTGAAGTGGAAAATCACTGATAGTTATGCCTCCTTTTGCTTGTTCTGAGCAACTTTTTTTTAGCATTGTTTGGTATTAATAGTATTTTAAATTCTATCTGTCTAGGTCTTCCTCACCGATGCTGGCAGGAGCGCTTTAACAATGATGCGGATGAGATGTTCAGATGCATCCCCATCCATCACTTCGATACGAAGTCAGGTATTTACCTTTTGAACAGATATGGTCTGGCCTAATGCGGATGAGATGTTCAGCTGCAGCCGGGGTGTTTCTTTTGGGCGCAGGTTCATCTTGCTGAACAACTACTTGACGGTGACGTCGACGAAGCTCTACACGTTCCTGCCACACTTGGTGAGGCACTATCATCATCAGGTCCTGGTTCCCTTTATTCTCTCCTGCCTTGTGATGTTTGTCTGCGTGCGCTAACTAGTAATGTTAGATCCTGTCAGCTGAATGGATGTTCGTGGTAGTACAATAGCATTATTCTTCAGATCCAAAGTATCATCCATGCCTTTCATTTGAATGTCAAATCCTAACATAGCGCTTGTAACTCCATGTTATGTTTTGAAATTGGCTGTCATAGGACTTGCATATGGCTATACCAAGATATGTTTGAGATTTGTTTGCACATATACTCCCCAGCCATAAACTATTTCTTGCCACACGCTAAGTATCACATGGTGAACATGTATTCTTGATTGCACACCATGATCTATTATGTTATGTTTGGTTAATATTGAAGGATCAAGATGTAGTAGGTTGAAAATTACTGTACAGCTACATTAGTTGGCAACATAGAACTGCAAGGTGTGCTCGATATCTCGTTGCTTAGGGTTTTGTTTTGGGGTTTCTTCATGTACTCTTGCTTCACAGTGGGAGTTGAACTGATGGTGCTCCTCCTTATGGAGCCAACATGTGATAGTCTATTTGGTGTTGTATATTTATCGCCTGTTTCCCATGGTGCTGTTGTATTAAAGAAGTACTCCCTCTTTAACTAAATATAAGACGTTTGGGTAGTTTGAGCTACCCAAACGTCTTATATTTAGTTACAAGGGAGTAAAATATGAAGTTAGCAAGCATTGCTGCTAATGACATGTACTGTTCGTTCTCCATGTGCAGATGCTGTTAGACTTGCTTTTATTTTGTTACTAACCATTATGTTTTATAACTTGCAGATGCTGGCCTTCATTCGTGTTTTGTTTCGTTACAAGCTCCAGGATGAAGAAGTTGGGCGAAGCATAGAGTTCTAGCTCACTTTAGCTAGTTATACTTTGATAGCTAGTTATTTTTGTTGATCTTTAGTTGTGTTACTTGATGTGAACTATGTTTGATTGTAAGCCTGGTGTGAAATATGTTGATTGTAATGTGCCAAGTTTGGTGGTTTCTCTGTTTGAAGTAATGTTCACTCTATGTTCTGATTTAAATATTGGTTATTTATTTATTGGAAAATTGTAAATTAAAGAAAATGACCCTGACAATTGGGACCCACCTCATAAACCTGAGAACTGGGACCCACCTGACAACTGGGACCCATCTGACATTTGGAGCTATAAAGGCCACGACCCATGAAATAAAAAGGCTGAAATGTTGGGTTTGGCCCATGTCAAAATTCATAGGAAAAATAAATAAATAGCCCAAATTGTTGGGCTCAGCCCATATAAAACACCAATCTGGGTTGGGCTGATTCTGATCAATGACCTTCTCGTTTGGTCACAATATTGCCACATCGGATTTGCCACGTAGGATATGACGTGTCAATGGCTGGCAGCGTATGACCAAAATAATTAGTCATAAATTTTATGACCCTCTAATTTGGTCATGGACGGTTATGACCATTTCACTAAAAAGGTCATGATCAACCGTTTTAGTCGCTCGGTATGTGACCATCGGTTTTTGGTCATAGAGGGGTCATGAATGGAACTCTGTGACCTTTTAGTGACCAAAATAGAGGGTCACCAGTCAGCAAATTTCTTGTAGTGTCACAATTATGAATTGCATGTGATGTTAATCCTTTTATGCACCTTATTATTATGCTTAGATGTGATCGCGACGGTAGCATGATAAGGTGATCTCTCACGTTAATATCAAGATGTGTTCTTCCCTAGTATGCACCGTTGCCAAAGATCTTCGTTTCGAAGCACCACGTGATGATCGGGTGTGATAGATTCAACGTTCACATACAACGGGTGTAAGCCAGATTTACACACGCGAAAATACTACGGTTTCCTTGACGAGCCTAGCATGTACAGACATGGCCTCGGAACACAAGAACCGAAAGGTTAAACACGAGTCATATGGATGATATGATCAACATGGCGATGTTCACCATTGAAGCTACATCACCTCACGTGATGATCGGTTGTGGTGTAGTGGATTTGGATCGTGTGTCACTAAACAACCAGAGAGATGTTGAGTTTAGTGGGAGTTCATTAAGATGAACTGAAATTATCATAAACAAAAGTCCAGATGTCTTTGCAAAAATCCTTGTAGATCATGGTCGACTACGGTAGTCAGTTCGTTGCTGAAAAACTGCGTCTCGATGGGTCAAATTTTGTTGAGTCGTACCTGCGTCCTGAAAGAAGTCCTACACACCAATGCTCAGCTCTACGTGCTAGAAGAACCAATAGGAGATAAACCCAAATTTTTCTGCAAGCGATGAAGAGTACATGGAGTGGTTTTGAACCACCTACTTGAAAGTCATGTGGATGATGTGCACCTTCATGAATTCTGACCTAAGAAGACAATTCAAGAACTTGATTACAATGGAGATTGTTGGTGAACTGAAAAATTGTTTTTCAGCACAAGTTAGAATTGTAAGGTTCGAATGTCTGAACGGTTTTCTTTCACTCAAGATGGAAGAGAACACTTGCTTGGAACAACACCTGAGGATAATGCATGAGATACATCATCGTCTAGTGCTTGTTTGGAACCATGAGATGAATGACGGTTTCGCGATAGATGGGGTGATACGCTAGCTTCTCCCCAGCTTCAAGAATTGTGTCGGAGACTAGGTCATGGGAAGGGATTTGATCACTTTCTATGAGTTTGTGTCTCGGCTGCGTCATGTCAAAGTGGAACCCATAGCAAGAGAAGTTGACAAGGCAGAAAGTATATATTGATATACAAGTTATAAGTGTTTAAGTCCAAATTGCAATTGTGGCGGTTTCGATAAGTATTTGATACTCATTCTGTTTTATGAAACAGAACCTGCTGCTTGAGATTTGCATATAGGATATGGGAAGACGTTGCAGAACAGTGGCAAATCAAGGAGTTGATGCTGGCAACGATCTGTCTCTACATTTATCATTTGGATTAGAGGATTTGAATAAGTTTTGTAATCAAATTAAGTGTGATTTTAATTAGTGTGTCTTGCTTATGTGAGACGGTTATTCATGTTAAAGACAATGGTTGTTCTATTTTCATGAGTAATCCTTTTTCGAAATCACAAGTTTTCGATTATAAGTGTATTATTCTTATTATAATCTAAATGATAAATTGGTTGAACATTTATAAATAAAAGACATGCTAATGATATCCAAAATTTAATAATGACAATTGTTTTAGTCGTGCTGAATATTGAATAAACATTTTGATGTTTTATCAATGCGCCTTATTGTAAGGAGTATGACTAAAAATGCCACCCTTTGGAAGTGTGCCATGAATTGCCGAAAGTAAACACAAGTGTTGGTTGTATTTTCAGCAAATGTTAGATGTCATTATTTTGTGTACTCCATCATAAATGATTAAATAGGTGTATTTGTTCGAGTTATGATATTTGATGAGATCAAATAAATTTCTGGAGTTTAGGATATTAAGTTAACAAGAAAATTGAGTCTTTATGATTTGATCAAAAGAGACAAAATATTTGAGTTATATGTTAGTATGTAGACTTGTGAGAAGTGTTATCACAAATTACAATGTTTAGAATATTTCAAAGGCGTTTGATATGTCCTAAGATATTGTAATCACACACTATTTGATATTGTGTGGTCTCAAAGAAGGGTTTTATTTCGAGGGTTTGATAATAGCATTTAGATTTATTTGATAAACACTCTGTTTAGAAATAAGGATCTATTTAATGATTTGCATTTCGCATATGAGTTATGTGAAACAATGGTTTCATTAATTATGAGATAATTAGAAACTATTGCAAATAAAGTTTGTAGTATATTCATATGTGACTATGAATAGAGATTCCACAATGAGAGACTAAAAGGGACAAATCAATTGTTGATTGTGTTAAATGTTTTAGTGGATTTATCGTGAAAAGGTTTCATTGATAAAAGAATTGCTGGAATAAAATTGAAAAGCTAAAACCTTGCTTGTTTATGTATCAAGTGGCACATATGTAAAGTGCTATGTTGGTTAAAACTTGACACATAAAGGAATTAATGATGGTGATCATTGAATTTCGGTTTAGCTTGTCTAAAGAAAAGTAGGATTCAAGAATATGGTATTTTGTCAGGTTACAAAATAATGATTTACTTGTCATGTTTCAGAAACAAGACATACCTACGAAACTACAAAGAAGAAATAGAAGCCTTAAATACGAAAGTGACTAAGAGTCATTCGATGTTAAGTTTAAATCACAAAGTAATTGTTGCTTGATTTTGTGAAAGTGATGTTTCACATATTTATTCCTCAAAAGGTGTTTTGTAGAGAATAAATAAAACTTAAAGCTAGTAGAGTACTAGCGTTTCGTATAAAGAGTTCTCGATATTAATAGTTAATAAAGAATTTTGGAGGTGTCCAAAATATCGAGAAATTACACGAGTGTGATCTAATTAAGATATGTGGTGACATATGTTAAGTTAGAGCAGAAACTATTTTCCAAGATCAAAATATGTGGTGACATATGTTTGAGTGGGAGCTAGTTAAATCATGGTCAAATATAATGATAACATATTTCTGAGTGGGAGCCAAAGTGGTTTCACAATTTAATATGTGTATGGTGTATATTTGAGTGGGAGTTTACAACATCTTGTTTGTGTGAAATGGAGATTTCATAAATGTTGTAAATAAGTCAGGAACCAAACGTATAACTTATGAAGTTGGTTTGAAACGTCAAATATCCATGGAGATGGATGTATCTATGGAGGATAGATATGTTTGATAAAGCATTATGTCATGATGTTTAACCTAAGTAAGTTTTTGAAGGAGTTCAAAATAAAACAAGAGAAGAAAGGTTCATCTGCTTGTGAGAAATAGGTGAAACATTGAGTTGATAACTCAGTACAAAATGATGGTTGGAGGATATGTTAGAATTCGCTATGAATCGTTCATAGGACTAAACATATAAGAACCATGTGTTTGTATTTGACGATATGTGACCCAAGTTCTTGGTTAGAAGAACGTGTTAGAATGAGGAGTCATTTTAACATGAAGATGAGATAAAGGAATCTAGAGATTGGTAGACTTGGTTGAAGTCATAAAACCAAACTAGATTGGAGATCTCTTAAAGTCAGAAGCGCAGCGAAAGCGTGATCGAAAATATCGAAGTGACATGATAGCACTGTCGATTTGTGAGTCTACAACATATAGGAGTATATGATTAATTCAAGGATTAAAAGATATAATATTATGGTTTGAGAAATTTTGTTTCAAGACTGAGTGAGTTCCGGGTGCACATGCTATGAGAAAGTCCTCTTGACTGATCATACGTCATGTAAGCATAAAAGGGAAACGAAAATCTCACTCTCTAACCAAATATATTATATTCATCATGTGATGATGTGAATTATCATGTGATGATAATAGGTTTATCATGAGATGATAAAGTAATGTCAAATTAGGTGACGTTAACGTTTTTGCAAAGAACATAAAGAACTGTATAGTACAGAACACGGACAGAACCTCTTCCACGAGCAAACATGATCAGCACTGAGACTCCATGAGTGTTAGACACCATGGGTGTTGGATCGAGAAAATGTAAACTAGATTATTGACTCTAGTGCAAGTGGGAGACTGTTGGGAATATGCCCTAGAGGCAATAATAAAATGGTTTATTAGCATATTCATGTTTATGATAATAGTTTATTATCCATGCTATAATTGTATTAACCGGAAACATAATACATGTGTGGAATATAAACAAACAGGTGTCCCTAGTAAGCCTCTACCGAACTAGTTCGTTAGTCAAGAGATGGTTAGAGTTTCCTAACCATGGACTTGTTATAGTCACTTGATAACGGAGTCATATCATTAGGAGTAATGATGTGATGGACAAGACCCAAATAATAAAGAGTTGCAATTGATCGTGTCACAACAAGTTTCATTGCCAACACTTTTAGTATGCCAAGTATAGTTTCCTTAGACCATGAGATTATGTCACTCCCGTTTACCGGAGGAATGCTTTGTGGACATCAAACGTCACTTCGTAACTGGGTGATTATAAAGGTAGCTTTCAGGTATCTCCGATGGTATTTGTTGGGTGACATGAATCAAGACTGGGATTTGTCCTTCCTTGTGACGGAAAAGATATCTCTGGGCCCTCTCGGTAATATAGCATCAGAAAGGTTGCAACCATGTGATTAAGTGTTAATCACGGAGATCCTATATTATGGACGAGTAAAGAGAATTTGCCAGGTAACGAGATAGAACTAGATATGGAGATATCGACGATCAAATCTCGGGCAAATTAAATATCGGTGAGACAAAGGGAATCGTATATGAGATTAAGAATCTCCGGCATCGTGGTTCAATCGATAAAGAACTTCGTTGAATATGTAGGAGTCAATATGGGCATCCCGGTCCCGCTATTGATTATTGATATGATCATGTCTGCATGTTCTCGAACCCGTAGGGTCACACACTTAACGCTCCGATGTAGCTAGGGTTTAGTGATGAGATAATTGATGGAATGAACGAATGGTGATTCGGAGTCTCGGATAGGATCCCGGACGTCACGAGGAGTTCCGGAAGAGTCCGGAGAATAAGATTCATATAAGGAAAGTGGTTTCCGGAGGTATCGAAAAGTTCCGGGATTTTCTGGAAGGGTTCCGGAATATTCTAGAAGGTTCTAGAGGAGTCTAGAAGTGGGGCCCATAGGAGTATGGGGCCCACATGGGATAAAAGGGTGATGGGCTGGCCTAGGGCCAGCCGCACCACCCAGCCCCAAGGGGCCCATGCGTGAGGCCCAAGAGGGAAGGGGCCGGCCACCAAAACCCTAACCCTAGAGCGGCTGGCTTGGGGGCCAAGCCACCCCAGCCGCCGGCCCTAGGAAGGGATGGGGCGCACCCCCCCTGGCCTCCTATATAAGGAGGGGCAAGGGGAGGGGTGCGGGACACTTGTGCCTCTCCCTTGCTGCCCTAGCCGCCCCCCTCTTCTCCCTCCACCTCCACCACTTGCGCCACCCCTCCCGGAGGGCTGCCGCGAGTTGCACCTCCTCCCATGCTGCACCACCCCTAGCCGTAGGGCTGCTGCACCATCTCTCCCTCTCCCTCTTGCTTGGCTTGGCGAAGCCCTGCTCGTGGGAAGACTACACCATCAACGCCACCACAACCGTCGTGGTGCCGAGATCCATCTAGCCATCTCCACCTTGCTTGCGGGATCAAGAAGGAGGAGATCTACATCGAGCCGTACGTGTGGATACCGCGGAGGTGCTGCCCCTTGTGGCACTTCATCGGATTGGACTTCGAGGAAATACATCTCCTCGCGACTAGATGAGTCTAGTTGCGGGGATCGACTAGCCAACCCCTGCACCGACAAAACGCGTTTGTTGATCTTCAAGGGTAAGAGATTGGATCTCATCTTCGCTACCTCCATCTAGTAGATCTAGATCCTTGGGGTTTATTCCGCTTGCTGCGTAGGAAAATTTTTGTTTTCTATGCTGCGACCCCATCAGAACCAACGAGCATGGCGCCACCGAAATGAGGCCGGCTGGTAGCAGGCTCACCGACACCTTCTACCCCATCTTACTTCATACTCTCTACGCCGGCCTGGTACCGCCGTTCTCCGACTTCCTCCTGGCGATCTTGGAAGTGTACCAGATCCAATTGCTCCATCTTCATCCCAACTCCATCCTCATCCTCGCCATCTTTGCCCACCTCTGCGAGGCCTACCTCGGCATCCGTCCCTCGGTGGCGCTCTTCCGCAGCTTCTATTCTCTTCGGAACTCCGCCAAGGGCGAGCGGCTTGGATGCGTCTCCTTCCGCATCGCCGACGCCAGGAGCGATAACTACATCCCCATCGCCTGGTGCGGCGAGGATGCCGTCACCAAGGTAACGAAGAAAGTCGACAAGTTCCGCGAGAAGTGGCTCTTCGTCGACGCCAAGGCCCCACACCCTCTCCTGGAGGTGCCCGAGGGGCCGCCGAGGAAGTGGGCGCGCTGGGCGAGCGCGGACTTCATGGGCTCGAGGCTTGACGCAGTGTACGGGTACATCCGTCACATCCGCGCGGCAGGGGTCACCGGCCAGATGGTGGCAAAGGACTTCACCAGGCGCCGCATCTCTCCCCTCCAACAGCACGCCGAGCCGGTGTGGCGGTACGACGGCAAGACGGACACAATGCGGCTAAGTAGGGACGGCTTCGAGCCTGATGTACTTCGCCAGATCATGGGCATTCTCTTCACGACGTCGGAAATCCCGTCCGCCAAGAAGGAGGCGGCCAAGCCGCTCATTGTCTTTGCCGAGGAGAGCATCGAGGAGCATCGCGCGCGCATGCCCACGTTCGTCGAGTGGGGGATTGTGCCCGCGGGGCACAGCGGGCCTCGCCCTAACCCGTGGGCGGCGGAGCCGGAGTACATGGACGAGGCTCCTGAGGCTGAGGAGGCCGAGTCCGCCGAGGAGGAGGCCTCAAGAAGCGAGGACCCCCTTGGCGAGGACGAGGCTTCGAGGGGCGCTGACCCCGTCGGCGAGGGCGCCGGCTCCTCGAGGAGCGCCCACGCCGAGGTGGACCTCCAGGTGCTCTCCTCCGGCGACGAGGAGGATGCCTTCCGCATCGTCCGCTCCCAGCGCGCCGAGGAGGAGGAGGAGACGAGCGGCGGCGGAAGAGGGCGCTGCGAGCCCCGCTCCAAGGCCGTCCATGACAGGAGGGCCGCAACCGCGGGAGGCATCCCTCGCGCGGAGACAGGAGCGGCCCGGGAGGAGGCCGGAGCAAGCCTCACCCAGCCTCCCAAGGCGAAGAAAAGGGTGTGGGTGATGGCCGGCGAGTAAGCCTCGACTTCTCTTTCTCCTTCAATATTTCGCTTTGAGAATTCCCCCCTTTGAAGGATTTTCGACTTGTCTTCCTTTCAGGCAGCCCGCGGAGCCAAAGAGGCGGCGGCTCGGCGGGGCTGGAGAGACCACCAGCGTCGCCACGGAGACGCCTGCGGCTGGCGAGCCGCAGCAGGCAGGTGTTCCTCCCGCGGTCGAGCACCGCGCGGGGACGGTGGTGGCCGAGGAGAGCGTGGTGTCGCCGATTCGGGCGGCGACTCCTCCAGCGGCGGAGCACCGCGTGGAGGAGGAGACCGTAGAGGCGGCGCCATCGCCAACCAGGGTGGCGACTCCTCCAGTCCAGCAGGAGACGGAGGAGGAAACCGTGGACGAGGACATCGTCGTGGAGCCGCCTTCAAAAGAGGAGGCCTCCTTGAGAAGGGCTGACGCGCCCGAGGCCGCGGCGGACGCGGCCGTTGCAGAAGGGGCCAGAGGCGCCCCTGTGGAGCAGGAGGCGGTGGCGACGCCAGAGCCCACTGGCGCTGAAGCTGAGCGCGAGAAGGCGCCCAGCCCTCAGAGGGCAACCGAGGCGAGCGCCGAAGAAGGCACCCCCACAAGCCCCCGGGTCGCACCAGAGGCGGTCGTGGGTCCGAGGCAGGACCCGGGCGCCTCGACGAGGACCGAGGGAACCGCACCCAGCAGCAGCGTGGGAGTTTCCTTGGCGCTGCAAGCGCCGCATCGTCAAGCAGCCCATCGCCGGATCGTCCTCAACCGGGCGCGGCGAGCGCTCGACGGGCTGGAGGAGCAGCTCGCCAAGGAAGAAGACGCCCTGGCGGAGGAAAGGGCAAGGCTCGGCAAAGCCTAGATTCTTCTCCACGAGAGGGTGGAGATGTGCCGCCGGCAGGACGCATCGGCAAAGGCGGCTCGCGAGGAAGCGATCCGCTTTGCCAAAGAGACCCGCGACAGCGCCAAGCGGGAGGCGCAGGAGGTGATGGAGGAGCTCGACGCCGCCAGGGAAGCGCTCGAGGTGGAAACCACCTCCAAGCATGACGAGCTGGCGGCCGCGAAGCAGAAGCTCGCCGCCGACTCCGAGGCCGCCAAGGCCAGCCTGAATGAGCTCCGCGAGCAGCTGGATGCCCGCGAGGGGCAGCTGGCGCCTCGCGAGGCCGAGCTGAAACGGCGCGAGGAAGAGCTCGCCCTCCAGGAGAAGGAGCTGCAGCGGCGCGAGGAGCAGGTCCAGCTGCTCGTGAAGGACCAGGCCACCCGCGAGGGGCAGCTGGAGGAGCGTGAGGGTCGGGTAGCCGTTGATGAGGCCAACCTTGCGGCGGAGCAGAAGAGGCTCCAAGAAGAGGCTGACCTCAAGGTCAAACTCGTCCGCGAAAGCCTCTCCAAGGAGTATGACGAGAAGGTCGCGAAGCACGAGGACCGCCTCAAGACCAAGCGCAAGGAGCTCGAGAAGCGCGTCAAGGAGCTTGAGCAGGAGGAGAAACAGTTGACCTCTTGCCTCGAAGTCTCTCGGGAGGCCCAGGCGCGCGCTGAGGGAAGCGCCTTCGCCTTGGAGAGGGACCTGAATGAGCTCCGGCAGCAGGTGGGGCCTGCCGCGGCTCTGGCGAAGCAAGCACGGGACCAGCGCCAGGTTGACCGGCTCATGATGCGCCAGCGCCAGAGCATCCTCCAGAGCTTGGTGAGCCGTGTGCGTGCGGTCGGGAGAGACCTGAGGATCGACGTCCCCTCCTTTTCCGCAGCGACCGACGACGAGACCTCATACTCACACTTCTTCGAGCAGTTCCTCGGAAAGCTTGAAGGGGTCGCGAAGAGCTTCGACAAGCGCGTCGTGGAGGAGAGTTGCGACCTCCTTGTCGTCGCCGTCACCAACGTCTTCAGCAACCTCGTGAGGCTCCAGCCCCCACTTGATCTTGAGGACGTGATGGCGCCACCGCGCGCCATCAGCGACAAGGCGCGGGAGACCGCCACGCAGGCCGCCATCGCGTACGCCAAGAAATTCGACCAAGTGGTGATCGAAGGCGACGACGAGGAGGCCCTGGACGAGGCGGAAAATGCCGTGGACCAGGCAGGCACCTCAGGAGGCGCGACGGCTTGAGATCCTTGCCTGTAGCTGGACGTGCCGAGGGCATATTTATCTTAGCCATTTTGATTGTAAACTTTGTAAAACTTATCAAGTTATATTGGAGTGTGCTTGTGAATGTCCCTCGGGAAGCCTTTGTCCTTCCCCCTCATGTCTTTTCGCTCTACGTCTTAGGACCCTCTCTTAGCGCTACACCACCGCCGCTTCGGTATGTGCGAGTCAGTGCTCCACAAGTCCGGGGGGTGCGTGAGGCCTCAAGAAGTAAGAGCTCCGCGAAGCGCGATGCTTGGGGCTCCCCTTTGACGTGCAAGCAGCCCATGAGGCGTGGGAGAGAGAAAAGAGACTCGAGGGGCAAAGACCAGCAAGAGGAAATTCGACCAAGTCTTTGTACTTAGCTTGACGAGGCGTTTCCGCCTTGGAGAGGGTGTTGGTGCCCTGGCGAGGCGTTGTTGCCTTGGAGAGGGTGCCTGAGGCTTGGAGAGCCTGTTTTCCTGCGCTTGGAGAAATAGGCATACCCACAAGTAATAGATAGCTAGAAATCTTACGGTGCTCGTAGGTTCCTTCATGTGTGTCTCGCGAGGAGAAAACAGGCACCAAGGTTTTGGTGATCCTTGGTGAGTTGACGTGCGCGGGAGCTGACCCATGAGTTCAGAGCTCCTTGGGAGTTGACATGCATGAGAGCTGACCCGCAAGTTCAGAGCTCGGATCCCTTGGGTTTTAGGTGCTGCCGGGATGCTCCCGTGGCATGGCACCCTGCTAGCCCCCGCTCGTGAGATACACAGGAGGGATCATACGAGCGAGAATAAATAGTAATAACAGCTTTGCCGAAGTCGCAAAACATGCTGGCGCGATGCGCACAGGTTCAGAATGACCTGAAATAGGTGTTCATTACATTGGCGTGGCCAGGAGTTTTTCTTCTTTGATGTTGAGGTTTTGTTTCTCTAGGGGCGCGCTTCCCTACTTAGGAGGCGGGTTGGTGCCGATGGTGACACAAGCCCCCGAGCCGCTCGCCTCCAGAGACACTTGTTTTGTCGCGGCCTTCTCCTGAGAGAACAGCTGCTTCTTCTTCGCGGGGGGCCTCGGGAGGGGTTCCTCGTCCTCGTCGGCGGGTGACGTCACCGCGGCAGCCTTGTAGGCCGCTTGCGCAGCGTACAGGGCGTCCGAGACCACGCCGCGGATGACAATGGTGCCACCCGAGCCAGGGAGCTTGACGAGGTTGTAGGCGTGGTGGGTCACCGCCATGAATTTGGCGAGGGCGGGGTAGCCGAGTATGGCGTTGTAGGGCAGGCCGATGTGCGCGACGTCGAAGTCGATCAGCTCGGTGCGGTAGTTGGCCTGGGTGCTGAAAGTGACGGCGAGCCTCACCTGCCCCAAAGGGGTGGTGAGACCCTCTGTCACTCCCGAGAAGGGCCTGGTAGGCATGAGCCGCTCGTAGGGCACCTGCAGCTTCTCGAATGTCTCGACGGAGATGACGTTGAGGCCAGCACCCCCATCAATGAGCGTCTTAGAGACGACGATATTGTTGATGGTGGGGGTGCAGACCAACGGGATGGTGCCGACGGTTGAAGTGGACTTGGGGTGGTCGTCGGAGTCGAAAGTAATGGGGCACTGGGACCACTTGAGGGGCCTGGAGGCCTCGACTCCAGGAAGGGCTGCTGCGACCTCGCGAGCGAGTTGCTTGAAGTGGCGGTTGGAGCGAGGGGCCTGAGCCCCGCCAAGGATGCAAGCGGCTCCACGAGGTACCTGGTAGCCTTCGTCAGCCTCGGCAGGCAGGTTGTCGTTTGCGGGCTGGGCAGCGTTGGCCTGAGGGTTCTGCTGGTAGTTGTCGTTGTAGTTGTTGTTCCAGCGTCACCCCCCGCGGCCGCTGCGGCCTCCGCCGCGGCCTCCGCGGCCTCCGTTTGCCTCGCGAGCCTCGCGAAGCCTCTTGATGTCGAAGCAGTCCTCGGTGGCGTGAGAGTGCCTGTTGTGGTAGATGCAGAAGGGACGATCATCCTTCTTCTCAGGTCTTGCGGCTGGAGTGGCAGCTTGGCGAGACTGCTTGGCGTCAGGCTCTGCCGCGAGGACCGCAGTAGTCTTGCGCTTCTCAGAAGATTTCTTCTTCTTGGACCCCTCGGTGGGGTCCCCTGGCTCGTTCTTGACGAACAAGCGGCCCTCTTCAGCCTTGGCGCACTTGTCCGCCAAGTCGAAAAGCTTGACGACGGTGGTGATGTTGTCGTGGATGCCAAGCTTCTCGAGCATCCGCACGTCTGTGACCCCAGCCTGGAAGGCCGAAATGACCTGCGCGTCGGTGGCGTTGGGGATCTTGTTGCGCACTTGGCTGAAGCGCTGGATGTACTTGCGGAGGGTCTCGCCGGGCTTCTGACGCACGGCGCGGAGGTCGTTGTAGGTGAGGCCGCGCTCGTACGTGCCCTTGAAGTTGGCGACGAAGCACCGGCAGAGCTCCTCCCAGGAGTTGATGGACTCGGCGGGGAGGTTGGTGAGCCATGAGGACGCAGAGTCCTTGAGGGCCATGGGGAACCAGTTCGCCATGACCTTGTCGTCGCCCCCGGCGGCCTGGATAGCCAGAGAGTAGAGCTGCAGGAACTCCAGGGGGTTGTTCTTGCCGTCGTAGCGCGGAGGGAGGTCCGGCCTGAACTTGACCGGCCAGACGACGCGGCGAAGGCTGCGAGTGAACGCGGCCGTCGTGCCGTAGGTGACCGTGCCGTTGGCAAGGGTGGCGCGGAGGTGGCGCCCGGCGGTGGCGACGTCCTGGACGGCGCGGTTGCGGCGTTCTTGCCCGCGCTCGATGCTCACGCGTGCGTCCTCAGGGGCTCGCTGCACGATCTGGCAGTCATGCGGCGACGACACGTGCGATGCAGCGCGGCCGTCGCGAGGAGGAGCCCCCACTGGAGCAGGTTGCGGTGCAACCGGTGGAGCCGGAGCGGGTGCAGGATGGAGGGGAGGCGCGGGAGGTGCGCCGTGCGCCACGTCCCCCACGAGTGCAGACGGAACCAAGGAACGAGACGGCGCAGGTGCCGCGGCGCGAGCGGCGCCGATGAGCTCGGCAACGCGGTTGAGCCAGGCCTCCTGAGCCGCCGGCGTGGGGCGGTACTGCAGCAGCTCCTGCGCCATGAGAAGCGCAGTCGCCGGGCTGGGCGCAGGGCGGCCCAGCGAGGAGGCAGCACGGTCCCGCGACGGGGGCAGGGAGGAGGCCTCCTCTTCGCCGAGGTCGTCCTCAGCATGGTCGATGTCGTCGTCGTCGGGGTGCTCGACACGGGGCTCGGGGTCGACACGGCGCTCCGGAGCAGAGCCCCCACGCGGGCGGCCGCGCGGGCGGCCTGCGGGAGCGGTGGCGGCGCTAGCCGTCCGGCGAGCGAGACGTTCGGCACGAGAACCGGCCATGGCTGTGTCGAGGATGAAGACGCGCCTCAGCCCCCTACCTGGCGCGCCAAATGTCGGAGATTGTCCCCAGGAACTAGGGGTGTCTCCAAGGTATCGTGTAAGGGGCTGAACACGGAGTCAAACAATCCACAACGTGCTCCGGCGACGGTGCTCGTCAGGCTCGCTGCGGACGACACTGCAGAGATTGACACAAGGTCTTACCCAGGTTCAGGGCCCTCTTGTGGAGGTAAAACCCCTACGTCCTGCTTTTGTGTATTGCACTGCTTGGGGAGTTTACAGTACAAGGAGAGCTTGTCGAGCTCGAGGTGGCTAACAATGGCTACTTGCTAGTCTTTAGATCTAGGGTTTTTGGGTAGGCTCCTAGACTCCAAAAACCGAACCCCTTGCTTGGGCGTGCTCCTCCTCCTTTTATAGGCGCCCTGGGCCTCTTCTGCCCAAACATTTGGGCGGGAAGGGCTACCACATGGCGACGAGGGAGGAGGCGCGGTGCACCGTAAAGGTGAGGTCTACCATAAAGGTAAAGCTCGTGGACGCGGTCCACGGCAGGGGAACGGCGTCACCAAAGCTGAAAAGGGGCACCGACCAGCTGGACAGTGGGTTGGCGCTTGCCGAGGTGAGAGGTGACCCACGGTGACGTCGTCCTTGGAGCGTAGCTGCAGACTGTTCCCTTGTCACCAAAGAGGCAATACTCGTCGTCCGCTTTGCTTGGCTCCACTTTGTTGACTGCTTTATACATGGAAACGGCAACTGCCGCGTTGTCGTCATCGCGCATAGGCACGCGCGTCACTCTGCACATGGCGCAGAGCCCATGTGCGCTCTGCCGCGGGGGTAGAGATGGCTTCACGAGGAAGGCGCTTCGCGAGGCGAAAAGCCTCGCCAGGCCCTTCAGCTTGGTCCTTAGCAGAATTGCGGGCGGCGTCGGAGACGCCTTGTCGAGGAGCGATCCCTCGCCAAGGGAAAGAACCCTTCGCGAGGGGAGAAATCCTCGCGAAGCTCGCCAGGCTTGGAGAGCCTGGTCCTTAGCGAGAATCATCCAAAGAATCTTGTGGGCCCTGGCAGGCCGGCCCGTGGTACCCTGGTTTCCACTGTGCCGACAATATCATTGTTTTATAATGATTTTGGGGATAATTCACAGTTTCCCTATTTATTTGGAATTAACCCTACACTGGCAGAAAACCCTATTTTCTATATTTTGATGTTTCAGGGACCCAAACGACGTCCAAATGAGCTGAAAATTTATGGGGATCATTATTTTGGAAGGAGGAAGACCTAGGAGCGAAATAAGCAAGCGAATTGAGGCCGGAGGGCCAAAAGGGGGTGCCCCATGCGGCCTGGTACTGTAGCCGCGTGGGCCCACCTATTTTAGCCCTCGTGGCCCCATTTGCATCGATCCTTCGCCCAGAAGCTTCCTCGTGACCTAAAAACGACTATAAAAATAGTCCCCCGACGTTTTCCAGAGGGAGGTGGCGGAGAAACACAAAACCAGAAACAGAGAGACAGAAGGCTGCCGCCGGAGAAGATCGGAGGGGGGAAACGCCGCTGGAATCACCTCCGGAGGTCTTCTCCATCCCCCTCCGGAGTCTCCATCAACACCACCGCCAAGACCAGCACCATCTCCATCACCATCTTCGTGATCCACTTCATCCCCCTCATAGTTTGAGATTGGTTGATCCCTAGCTACTGTCTAAGTGCTATTCTACATGTTTGTGAATTGCTACTTGTCATTGTTTTGTGGGGAGATTATAGTTTCAGATTGTGTTGTATCACTTGTACCACTGAATCATATCATGTCTTGGCGTTGTGAGTAGTTCTCTCATGTTCCTGGGGGCATAGGATGAATTGGCAATGATTTTTATATAACATGTGTTGGTATCTTGTCTAGTGTTTATCTTTGATGTAATTCTATGATGGTGTTGTGCGAACGTCGACTGCATATCACTTCACCTATATGGGCTCATAGGAGAACACTATGATGTAATGAATTGAGGAGGTCTTAGGGGGACATGTAAACCTGAGACCAAGTTATGAAGTTACTTTATGGGGTATTAGTATCGGGGACCTTAAAGATTAATGCTATGGTGGGACTTTATGTCTTAATAACTCTTGTGTAGTCATTTACTTGGCACCTTGATCCATCATAAGAGGTGTAGTTTATTTATTAGCTATTCCTAATTATGGCTCCGTCCAAAGAAGATTAAAACTTGACAAAATGTTTACCTTGTTGTTCTAGAAATATTTATGCCATGAAGTCTAAGTAGCCCTTGGGAACTCTCTCCACCTAAAAGAAACACACACTTGAGCTTGTCCTCTTGCTGCATAGAGGATTGGGCTTTCTCTCTTTAAGAGCTTTCACTTGTCATATTGCATTCTTAGCATTTTACTTTCTTGCAATCTATACACCAAAAACCCAAAAACACTTGCATCATTTAATCATTTTAGTTTGTCTAGTGCATAGATAATAAGGGAAGTGGCACTCTTATTTGAAAGGATAAATACTTATACCTTCTACTCCTCGTGGGATCGATACTATACTTACACATCGAAGACTTCAACGATCCCCTATACTTGTGGGTATCACTCCCCCAAGATTAATGCATTATTTTAGATATTTGCATTTGAATGCAAAATGCACGCATAAGGGATCATTACTCTCCATATTTTATTTACAACACTAAACACTACCAATTGAAAGATTAGGATCCATGCAAGAGGCAAGGAAGGCAACAAATAAGTCAATTCAACGCAAGAGCCAAAATGAGGATGAACAAAAATATTCTACCACAAATGAGAATATCAATTGTCCAAGGACAATGAGTATAAGGAAATATTTTCCTGGTGAGTAGAGATATCCAAGGTCATCCTCACAAGATAAAACATATGGCAAGGGATAAGAAATAAAAACACCATATTAAAAAGGTTTGTTGGTAGTTTCAACCATTCGAACCATCCGGCAAAGCCATAGTTAGAATAATATGAAACAAATGGTTTCTCACAAGATATATGGAAATTTATATTAGAGAAACCACACCAAGCAAACTCACGCAAACAAGAGCCAAAAGATAACCAAAAGGAAATTGGAACTTTTTCGAGCAAACATGCCACATAGGAATAAGATAATTTATAACATCAAATCTAAGTGGCAAACCTCAAATGTTCACATTTTTATGGATTTGTAAAATGCACATAGCTTATTATTCCCCCATAATGTGATAATTCATTTTATTTTTAAACAAGAGGCAAATAAAAACAACTAGAGAAATTAATGGACATTGTAGAATTTGAATTTCTCATGAATATGACATACCACATAGTAGCTAGATAATATGAAATATCAATACTAGGTGGTGTGCCTCATGTACACACATTTTTAGGTTTATGAGGTGCACAAAGCACATCACTCCCCCAAAATGGGATAGTCCATTAATATCTCAAAGAGCCGATTGAAATCAACACAAGATTCAATAAAGCTCAACACAAAGTTACACATACATGATACACAACTATCATACTCAAACTTGAATAACAAGACAAGTAAGAAAGTAGCATATCATATACAAGCACATGCTAGGAACAAAACTAACACATGCAAGGGAGCAAGCAACTTTCAATGTATATATGAGTTAAATACAAGTTACCGCAAGGAGGAAGCATTGGGTATGAGATAGATAAGTGGTAATTCAAATGACTTGGCTTGATGAAATATAACCATGAAGATCCCTTAATTCTTCAAAAGTAGCCAAGTCTCCAATGTCCTCAATTACAACCTATTGATCAAGTTTGAGCTTGTTGGTCCCCAACCAAGTTGGGTCCTAAGAGGTTATTCACAATAGGCTTGGGAACCCAAATGGTGCTTTTCTTGACACCACTTTGAACTCCCACATACTTGGCAAACACATTGCAAACTCTATCCTTCCCAAGAGAATAATCATCATCAATTATGATAGGGTTGGATGAGGTACCATTAGTGCATGAAGAAGCAAGATGACCTTTGCCACGGCAAAGGTAGCAACACCGACTCTTCTTCTTGTTAATAGGCCCCTCAACTTGAGGATCATTGGCTTGAGTCTTCTTAGGAAGTGGTATTTGTTCAACTCGTGGTGCACCACGAGATTGAGCAAGAGGCCGCTTCCCTAGTTTCTTCTCACTAAGAGGCTTCTTCTTCTTCATTGGGCAATCCTGAACGTGGTGCCCTTCTAGCTTGCACTTGAAGCAAGTGATCTTGGCCGGATTCTTGATTTGAACTTGACCCTTCTTCTTGTTGGACTTGGACTTGTTGTTGGAGTTGAATCCAAGTCCACTATTTTCATTTGGGAATTGTTGCACACTCAACATGTTGTCAAGTGCACTCTTCCCCTCATGATGCTTCTCCAAGTCATTCTTCAAAGAAGTGACTTGGGCCTTGAGGTCTTTTATTTCCTCTACATGGTTAGTGGCAACAAATGCACTAGAGGAAGTAGAGGATTCATTGTTATGACAACAAGGCAAAGCAAGTAATTCATCACAAGATGTAGCAACATTTTTAGTGGATGAACTACTAGGACTAGCACATGGAAATATAGCATTTTTAGTTACGGTTGTGCTATTATCCACATGAGGCTCACTAGATGTTACCTTTGTAGTGATGGCCTCATGAGCTAACTTAAGACAAGCATAGGATGCAAGAAGTTCATCATTAGAGCTAGATAGCTTTTCATGATTTTCTTCCAACTTCCCATAGGATGCTAGAAGATCATCATTAGAGCTAGATAGCTTTTCATGACTTGCTTCCAACTTCTCATACTTGCTAGTTATCAACTCAAGTTGAGCCCTTAGCTCAACATTCTGCTTCGACATAGATGCTTCACAAGAAATTGAGTTAGTAGCACAAGCATCATTGACATTAGGGATGGAAGAAGAAATCTTAGCAAGCTCTTCATTTAATCTAGCATTTTCATATTTCGTGACCTTATATTTAGCAATGGCATGGTCACGTTCTTTAATGATTTTAGCAATTATTTCATTATGAGACTCCTCGATAGAATCTAGTTTCTCCTCAAGAGAAGCACGAGTCTCTTGCTCTTCCTCAAGAGCATCTTCTAACGATGCTTTCTCCATAGCATCATCTCTTTCGATCTTACCCTTTTCTTCAAGGCTTGCTTCCAAGGCCTCAATAGTTTCCCCACGCTCAATAAGAGTGCTCATGATTTCAAAGAGGTTAGCTTGGGCACTTTTATTGCTAGGAAGGGCTTTAAGAATCATTAGACCTTTATTTTGAAGCATAGCATTAACCTTTTCCACATCATCTTCTTCATCATTATTATCATCATCATTATCATCATTATTATTATCATTGCTAGAAGAAGATTTAGCCATAAGGCAATGAGAGGTGGATGAAGATAAGCAATAAGATTTTGAACTACTTAAATTCACATCTTGTTCCACAATTAGTTGGGTTTCCTCTACATTAATATTCATGCAAGAGTTAGAGGGAACACAAGCATTTTTATCATTGGAACAAGATAAAGCAAGCATATCATAGAGAGAATTATCCAAGGAAGTTTTAGATGATATGCAAGGACTATCAACACTAGCATGTAAATCATTTATAGTGCTATGTGTGTTTAGGTCCAAAGATGAATCATTGCAACTAGATAGAGATGGAAAATCATCAATAATGAGCTCATTATCCAAAATGCAAAACCCATCACTACTCACCATCACATTAGTTTGTGGCTTACCACATTTTGGTGAAGTAGATGAAGACGAGAGCTCGTCACGGCCAGAGGTGGAGGGAGAGCAATCATCTTTAATTGAATTGGACACTCCATATTTGTCTTGAAGCTTGGTCCAAAGCTCATGAGCGTCCCGTAGAGGCATGATTGACTCAAACACTACAACACTCACAAATTTGCAAAACTCATTAGATGCTAGAGCATCTAGATATAAGTTTTTCTCATCCTCTAAAGTCGTACTTTCGTAGCCTTTGGAGGAGAAAAACCTATATCTAAGATACGCTCAATATTGGGGTCCAAGACCCGTAAGTGACTAAGCATATGAGTTTTCCAACCATTAAAATTTGTGCCATTGAATATAAACAAGGAATTGTGCACTAAATCCCTAGACGACATCTTTACTCTCTAGGCGGTAAAGCCAAACAAGAGAGACGAGGCTCTGATACCAATTGAAAGAACAAACGATGCCTAGGATGTCTCCTAGAGGGCGGGGGGGGGGGGGGGGGTGAATAGGCGATTAACACTTTTTCTAATTAGGGGCTTGATAATTGTGGAATAAAACTATGTGTTTAAATTAACAAGCCAACAACCTAATTACTAGGCTCAACTATGTGCACCAACAACTTATGCTAAGCAATTTAAGCCACAAGGGATAGCAAGATATAAACTTCAAGCACGAAGGCTATCACAATGTAATTGCATAAGTAAAAGCTCGGGTATAGAAATAACCGAGGCACGCGGAGACGAGGATGTATTTCTGAGTTCCTCCTTGTTAAGGGAGTACGTCTCGTTGGAGGGGCGTGAGCTCGTCACAAGAGGCCTACTCAAGATGCCACAAAGGCCTCACCCTATTCTCCGATGAACCTCACCCAAGGGATTGGTTCACCTTCCACTATCGGAATCCTTCGAAACAGATTCCGGAGCCCTTAACAACTTTTCTTGGGGAACACACCCACAACTCAATTGGGGGCTCCCAAACTCGTGCCAAAGCTTCACAACTCGAAGTCTTCGCGGCACCTCCAACCGTCTAGGGTACACAATGCACCCAAGAGGCAACAAGCTCTTGGGAACACAATGCACCCAAGAGTAACAAGCTTCTCAACTTTGATCTCCACGTATCACCGTGGAGAGAGCAACCCGATGCAACTAATGCAAGAGGCAAGAACACACAAAGTGCTCAAGTCCTTCACTCCCAAATTCCAACCAAGCAACAAATGCTTTGGAGGGAATAAGAGAGGAAGAACAAAGGGGATGAGCACAAAGCAACCCCAAATCTAGATCCACTAAGTTCCCCTCACTTAGAGGAGAATTTGATTGGTGGAGTGGTAGATCTAGATCTCCTCTCTTGAATCCCTAAGTTTGGACAAGAATCATTGGAGGGATTGAGAGGAATCAAGCTCACAAGTTTGCAAAAATGGAGGAGAGAGAAAGAGAGTTGAGCAAAGAGTGAGCAGCATGTTTTTGGGGAAGAAGGGGTCTATTTATAGCCTCCCCCCAAAAACTAGCTGTTGGAAAAACGAGGGGCCGGAAATTCCTGGGTTAAGTACCGGAACTTCCGGCCTAGGGCCGGAACTTCCGGTGCGTAACCCGGAATATCCGGTGGTCCGAAAATTTCCGGAGCAAAACCTCCGGTGCGAAAATCCGAACCCCCTCCAGAGAGAAAACGCGAAAACGACTTAGCCAAATATTTCCTAGGCCGGATATTCCGGACCAAGGGCCAAAAATTCCGGACCCCCGGAAATTTCCGAGGAAACTTCCGGGGCAAATTTCCAGCACCCCTCCAGAGAGAAAAGGGAAAAAGACTTAGCCAAAAACCTCGGATGGAAAAATAGGGCCGGAATTTCCGCCCCACTGAAAACTGCAGAAAACGCAATACGAAAACGGGCATATCTTTTGCATCCGGACTCCGTTTTTGATGATCTTGGGCTCGTTGGACTCGCAACGAAAGGCTCTAAAAGATCATGCAGAGGAACATCATTGTCCATCATGTGAGGAGGAAATCATAAGGGGAGAGTTTGACCTCTCTTAGACGAGACAAACCGGAAAAACTCCAATATAAAAAACGCAATAAGATATTCATGAAATTCGTTTTTGATGAACTAGAGCTTGATATGGAGATGACCACAAGCTCTAAATTCTCACATGGATAAGAGCCAAATAAGAACCTATAAAGATGATTGCATGGATGCAAAGGTTTGTGCTCTCTACGACGATACGATCACGATATTCGGTCGAGAGCCCCTCTTGATAGAACGGTTATCTATCCTATAATCTGGTCTCTCACTAAACAACATGAGACCGGTAAAATAGAAACCCTATCAAGATCATACCTTTGCCTTGCGCACTAGTCCACTTGAGGTCGACGAAGATGATCTTCATCTCCTCAAGACGCACCACCTTCCTCGATTGCGCTTCGGTGAAGATTCACATGTTGCTCCCCCATACACCAAGATGGGAGAAGCACCACAAAGGAAAATCTTCACATGGCCTTTATCTTCAAATGGATGGCAAGCTCCAAGCATATGACATCTTCTTGTTGATCATCTTAAACTTGCACCACACCACTTGACACCGTCCTTCATGAGCTACACGAGATCTTCCTTTTGATGCAAGCTCATGACAAGACACCTAACCCAACATAGAGATACCAAGCACATAGATCATGGGTTAGTTCACAAGGCTATATTGACAAGTGCTCACCATACCATGAGATCACATGATCCCTCATGGTACAAAACTAGCCTTGTGTGTTGATCAACTTGCACAAAGACTTGATCAACATAAAATCTTCTTCTTCCCTTAGCCTTGATTCCAACAAATGGAGATCAAGCAAATCAATGGACACACCTATAAACATAGCTCAAAACAAACATTAGTCCATAGAGATTGTCATTAATTACCAAAACCATGCATGGGGGCAACCATGCACTTTCACCTAGGTCCTCGGGCGCCGCACATGATTGTCACCACCGCGCGTTGCAACTACAACTATTGCTATAACTAGCGATAAAGTAAAGTAATTACATGGCGTAGAGAATTGACACGCAGGTAATACAATAACAATTAAAGACAACCATATGGCTCCTGCCGGTTGCCGTACTCGTCGACATGCAAGCCGTGAAATATTATAAAACATGATCATCTCATACATCATATATATCACATGACATTTTGGCTATACCACATCACATGCCCCCTGCAAAAGCAAGTTAGACGCCTCTACTTATTGTTTGCAAGTTTTACGTGGCTTCTAGGGTTACGTAGCAAACCGTTTACTACCTACGTCACCATTGAGCACGATGATCATGATAGTTATTTAACTTGGTCGGGGTGCTTGCTCAAGAGACTATAAATAGTCTCAAGTCTTGACCAAACTTCGTCAATACGCATGACCCCCGTGTGGATTTCAACCAAATCCACATAAGCACATCTAGTGCAAGATATCTTTCTCAACTAAAGTGGAAGAACCGACAATCGACTAGTTGCTTCGCATACCCGAAGTATGTGTTCACAAACCGGTCTCGCGTAAGCGTACGTGTAAAGTTGGCTCGGGCCGCTAATCCACAATACCACCGAGATCAAAATTACAACAAGAGGGAAACACACATGATCAAATAATGTCGGAATTCACCAATTCCTCTACCCGTACAAACATCTACCTATAGATCCAGGTCTGATACTACTGATGGGATTCGCTGCATGGAAAACAAAAAAAAATCCTACCGCATAACGAACAAGTGAACCAAGCTCTAATCTATTAGATGCAAGTAACGAGATGGACTAGATCAAACTCACCCTCGAAGACCAAAAGCGTTAACGATCTAAGATCATGGTTAATGTAGTCATGATTGAACCGATCTCCAGATTGACGAAGACCTCCACGATCAGCACCGCAACCGGCGGCACCTCCGCGGTTAGCACGCGTACAGTTGATGACGACCTCCTCTCCTCGATCCAACGAGGCAGCAGAAGTAGTAGATGGGATCGAGAACTCCAGCAGCACGACGGCGTGGTGGTGGTGGAGAAGAACTACACGGGCAGGGTCGCCAAGGCATGCACGCGAGAGGGGAGAGATGGAGGAGGAAGACTGCAAGGGGAGGCGACTGGAGAGGTGGTGCTCAAAAGTACAGCCGACCCCTTCCCCCCCCCCTTTATATATGCCCAATGGGAAGCAGCAACCGACCTAAGGGGCAGAGTCCCAGTCGCCCCCGGTCGCCCACCGGAATCGACTTGGGAGCAGAGTCCCAGTCGCCCCCGGAACCGGCCCAGAGGAAGAGTCCCACTTGCCTCCAGAGTCGGAGTCCCACTCGCCCCCGGAACGGAGTCCCACTCGATCTCGGAACAGAGTCACAGTCGCTCCCGAAGTCCGAGTCGCATCCGGAGTCCCAGTCGCACCTGGAGTCCGAGTCGCACCCGGAGTCCGAGTCGCACGCGACCAGACGACAGCACAACTGTGCTGACCTGGCAACTGCTCGACTGCGCTGACTTGGCGACTGCACGAGTGCGCTGACCAGGCAACTGCGCTGACTTGGCGACTGCGTTGACCTGGCTACTGCGTTAACTTGACGGCTGCGCGACTGCGCTGACTTGACAATTGCGCTGACTTGGCGACTGCGCTGACTTGACGACTGCTCTGACTGGGCGATATCATATTATATTACCCTGGAACATTTCCTACTCCTCCAGAACCATTCCGACTATTCCCGAAACAATTTATTTTCCTCCCGGAACCTTTCCGATGTTCACCGAAACAATTCTGATGCTTCTCTGATAAATTCTCCGATATCCCAAATACCCTAAGCGTCATCGAACCTTAAGTGTGTCACCCTACGGTTCGGAAATATGCAGACATGATCGAGACACCTCTCCGATCAATAATCATCAGCAGGATCTGGAGACCCGTAATGACTCGTACACATTCCACGAATATTGCATGATCGTTTGAACCATAAACGTTGTATCCCATCCCTTTGTCCTGTGATACTTTACTTATCCGAGATCCGATCGTCGGTATAACTATACCTAGTTCGATCTCGTTACCGATAAGCACTCTTTACTCGTTTCACAATATGACATCCCACGTGACCCAGTCACATGCTTGAAAGCTTCGAGGATGTGATATCACCGAGTGGGCCCAGAGGTATCACTCCGTCACTAGGATGGACAAATCCCACTCTTGATCCATACTCTTCAACCATTACTTTTGGAATGCCTGAAAGTCACCTTTATAATCACCCTGTTACGGTATGACGTTTGATGTCCACAAAGCACCCCTCTGGTATTAGTGATTTGTATGATCTCATGGTCTAAGGATTGGGTTACTCCGTTTCATTAGCTACAACAATTTGAACTTTAGTGACTCGATCAATTGCTATGCTTGTTTTGGGTGTGTCCATCACATCATTCATCTAATGACATGACCCTGTTATTAATGATATCCAATATCCATGATCAGGAAACCGTGACCATCATTTAATCAACGAGCTAGTTTAAATAGAGGCATACTAGGGACTCCTTATTTGTTCATTACACCACACATGTATCAATGTTTTTGGTTGAGAACTTTTACTATACCCTTAAATTAATATAGGCCCTTCATTTCCTCTAATCCAATGGCTGACCTCAGCTGGTACTCCAACGTAACTGCTAAGGAGTACCAGCTAATTTTATTCAAAAGAGCTCGGGAGTACGTTGGGTCTAGGGGCAAAACCGTAACCACAAATGCTCCCCGTAATTTATTCAAACCATGTTTGAGTCATGTGTGGCTGTTAGTATTGCGGATGAACCCTAATTGGGAGAGGCAAAGGCGCCGGCGGCCGGCTGCCCTCCGTCGTGTGCCATATCCAGGCCGATTACATGTACGATCCTAGGTTGTTGCCTCAAAACAACAGCGTCTGCCAGGCCATGTTCACCAGAACCGGGGCCAGCCGTAGTGAGGAGCGTGCCCATGACGATCCGGGATCAGCGGGCCGGAGATCTACAGCCTGACATGCGCATCCAGTATGACGGAAGTTGAGTGCTAGGCTACTGAGTTTGGATCACGGATCACGAAGACACATGTATAACTAATCTTTCTCGCCTAACAAGATTGCTACGGATCACCATAGGTAATCGATAGAGAAGAGCGGATCTCAAACTGATATTGGGATGTAACTTAAGATTCATACGTTAATTGATTAATGCCATTCCCATCGTTCTTATTTGGAAGATTAATCTGTTGGTCTCTCCTCATAAAGAAAATCCATGGATCAAATCATGTGATTTGTGAACTGCACGCCATTCTAAAAAATTCAAGACCTGGGTATCTTATTGATGGAGATAGAGTGGTTGCTTGCGCGAAGGGGACAAGGCAACCTCTGCCGCTGTTGCCAGTTGGATGAGAACGTCGCGCCTGTGACTGAAGAGCGCAAGGGAATGCCGCGGCGGCGGCTCAAACAAACAAAAATCAAGATGTTCACGAATGGTGCACGAACAAGAATTACATAAGACCGATAGAAAAGGACTAAACTACCCTTTGAAACGGAGGGCTTGATTTACTTGGTACTCCTACCTCCGCTTGGGGAGTATCATGGTACCATAAAATTTTCCTTATGGTTAATACAATTATAGCATGAAGTATAAATATTTATCATGAATAAGAAATATGATAATAACAACTTTATTATTGACTCTAGAGCATACTTCCAACACCGCGGCCATGACTACCTCCACCGGCCGCTCCATGTTAGCCCTGTCAAGATTAACGGCACAACTTCTGTTGGAGCAAATGACTCCGCCGATGCGACCCGCCGAATTCTTTCCGGCAAGATGCACACTTACACAGCAAGCTTGATTACTTCTCGAGCTGACCAATTAGGAGAACTGGATTCGCCGAGACACGCACATTGGAAGCTAGCCTTTACTTGATCGATTCCTAGTTTAGCAATATACTCACGTACATATCAACACGTACGACACACCGTGAATCAATAAAGAAACAACAGACTCGATACGGGCCTTTGGCTAATCATCTTTCCGCGTGTGTGCGTTGTGTGCTACTGCTAGCAATCCATCAAGGTGCTAGGTAGCTTAGAGCATGTCTAACAGACCCCCTATTTTTCTGCCCCTTATAACGCGATTAGAGGGCACTGTATTCACTTTTCACCGGCCGAAAACTCGTCCGAGCTAGCAGACCCCGTATCCCCACCCCATAAAACAGAATATTCTGTTTTATGGGGTGGGGATACGGGGTCTGCTAGCTCGGACGAGTTTTCGGCCCGTAAAAACAGGGTTTTGGACACATTGCGTATTAGAACCAATGCAACATTCACATTGAATAAAAGTTTCAAAGCACACAATAATCATCATAATTATTACAATAATGTTTTTCGGAACTGCCAACCAATGTTCAAATGGAATAATCAAACAAATAACAAATGTTCCCGGAATCAAACAAATAACAAATGTTTCACACATACAAGAATAGGAAATGAATCATTGGCCATGCAACTGCCAGTGGTGATCGATCAGATCTTGGGTGAGCTGGTGATGAGTCTGGACATCTTCAATGCTGCGATGCGCTGCAAGAAAAGCTTGAAGCCGATCAGGGTTCCTCTGGGGTTGCACTCGGGTGCCCACATTGTCATAGAAACATGGCAAGTTCAACTCTCTCTCATCTTCAATGATCATGTTGTGAAGGATCACACAACATGTCATGATTTCAACAAGAGTTTCCTTGTCCCAAAACCGTGCAGGACCCCGAACAATTGCAAACCGTGCTTGCAAAACACCGAAAGCTCTCTCAATATCCTTGCGAGCTGCCTCTTGAGCTTTGGTGAACCAAGCTTCTTTTCTTGTTAAAGGCACATCCTTTTTCTCTTTAATTGCCTTCACAAGAGTTGCATAGTCAGGGTAAATACCATCTGTGAGGTAGTACCCCATGGTGTACTCATTGTTCATAACTTTGTAGTTGCAAGTTGGAGCATCACCCTTAACTATTCTTGCAAATAAAGGAGATCTATTCAAGACGTTGATGTCATTGAGAGTCCCCGGCAGTCCAAAAAAAGCATGCCAAATCCATAAGTCTTGGGATGCCACAGCTTCAAGAACAATGGTAGGATCATGGCTTTTTCCACAATACATTCCATGCCATGCTTTTGGACAATTTTTCCATGTCCAATGCATGCAATCCAGACTACCAAGCATCCCCGGCCACCCCCTCTTTTCATTGATCTCCATGAGTCTCTTTGTATCTTGCTCGTTTGGAGCTCGGAGATACGTCTCACCATACAACTTGATCACCATCTTGGCAAACATACGGACACAATCAGTGGTTGTTTGTGCACCAATGCGAAGGTACTCATCGGTATAGTCTGCAGGGATACCATATGCAATCACCCTCATGGCAGCTGATATTTTCTGAAATGGGCTAAATCCCATGACGTGGGCGCAGTTCCTCCGTTGCTTGAAATAATCACAATTTGCTTCACAGTCTCTCACGATTTTCGTGAACAAACCCCTACGCATGCGATATCTTCTACGGAAGAGACGGGGAGGATAGGTCGGTACCTCGGCAAAATAATCTTGCCACAGCTGTTCGTGGCCGAGCGCGCGGTTCCGCGGGATACACATGCGCCCCATCGTGGACCCTTTTCTCTGATCCAGCAGCTTCGCGCGGTCTTCAATTTCCTTCATGCCGAAGAGGAGCAGCATCGTCTCCGTGTCGTCGTCGTTCAGCAGCTCGTCGAGCTCCGAATCATCGGAATCCGACGATGACCAATCCGACGATGACCAATCCACCAAATCCTCCATAGTGGCGTCCGAAGACATCTCCCACGGTGAAGCACAGATCAGCCCCCAAGTTTATCGATTGCGCCGGCGAAATCGAAGAGGAACGCGGCAGAGTACTCACCGTGGGGAGGCGGCGGAAATGAACGCGGCGCGGCGAGCCGAGGGGCGCTGAGGTCCGGCGGGGGTCCGGCGGGGGTGCGGCGGGGTCCGGCGGGGGTGCGGCGGCTCGGCGGCCGTCGGAGGGGACCGGATGCGTAGGTTTCCGGCGGCGGCGGGCGGGCGGCTGTGGCGGCGGCGCGGGGGAAAACGGGTAGGGAAGGTGAAATTTCCGCCCGCCCTAGCTCGCACAGAATAGTGGGTTCACCCTGTATTCCCCCTCCCGCCCCGCACAAGTAGGGGGCGACGAGCCGCCCCGTAGCCAAACTTGTAAAAATCCGTCCGGGGTGCCCGATTTAGGGGGTCTGTTAGACGGCCGGGTAGAGCCCAACCCCGTATATCGGCAGTTATTTTATGGGGTTGGGCCTTTTGAGGAGTCTGTTAGACTTGCTCTTAGCTTGTCTCGTACGTGCGTGTCTCCTCCTCTCTCTCCCCATGGTCGGACTGAGCGGCAGAGATATGGGGGTTACTCGGGGATGAGAAGATCGTGCACGTGCAGCGGCTTCGGGGTCGGGGGGAGCATGCGTGGAGGGACACGGTTTCACCGTACGCACGTATACCGGTTTGGATTTAGATCTCGCGGGCCAACCTAATTTAATAGGAATAATGACCTAATTAAGGAAAAAATACCATATTGCCCTTACTAAGTTTTGGAGGGGGGTGTACTGAAGCAAACCTCATTTGGTACAAAAGAGACCCTAAACTTCACACTGATCGTTCAAATATCTGGTTCTGCTGATTTTATGCCTATTTGAAAACCACGGTGGGAAAAAATAACCCGCACACGAGGAAAAAAGGAGAATGGTAATAACCCAAACCTGGCACCTAGCGGCTCATCTTTCTATCTCTCCATATTCTCAGAGAGAGGGAGAGAGGGAGAGGGAGAGGGAGGTAAACAACAGCAGCCCTAGCATCCCCACACCTAATCGCCGTCTGCAAATCCGTCGGCCGCGCTCTGCCCCACGTGAAGGAAGAGCATTCTTTCTTCTACCTAAATCTAGCTATAGAACATACATTTCCTATAATTCTTCTTCCTACATGATGACGCGGCAGACGGTGGATGAGAAGGACACCACCAATGAGTCACCGAAGAGCTAGTGCCACACGAGCGGCACGACGCGACGGAAAAGTGAGATGTCGCACATATGATCAGGGCGGCAGATGAGCGGGCGACACAGGATCTTGCTGACGAGCGCGATGCCAGCGGGGCCGTCGAGGGGGACGACTCGATGAGAGGACTAGGGATTTATTTTGAGACAGGGAGATTTTACCAAGGGGCTCAGTTCAAGTTGGGTTTGAAGGCAAGTTTTTTTTTCCGCCGTGGTTTTCAACATGCTTCGGGCTGGTTTGTTTTTTTAACACGGTTTTCAAAGAAAAAACATGCGTTTGAACGATTGGCAAAGTTCAGAGTCTATCTCCGACCAAATAAAACATTTAGAACGAAAAATAAACTTCGGTGAAAGTTCAAGGATGAAAAATGGACTTTCTTCAAGTTACAACCATAGGGAGCCGCAGGGTACGAGCCACCTTGGGCTCAAGCGGAAATGCAACTGTTATTAACAAAATATACCCGTTCATAAAGTAAAACTCGCACAACACAAGTGTAAACAAACATACAAAATGCAATAGAAAACCACAAGGGCGCGAGCTTCCTTGGGCTCAACCACAAATGCAACCTTTACTAACAAAACACACCCGTGCATGATGTAGTACTCACACGATAGAAGTGTAACCACACTCGTGCCTAAAGTAAAATTCTCACACACGAATCGTGGGTGCAACAGATTGATGACGGTTGTACGAGCTATTTACAATAGGGTGGCTGGTTGTATGCTAAATGACACCAAGATTAAGATGCTTAGAGCTTTTTTTATGTTCCTTTTTTAGGTGGCTGATTCACGTATCCACTTTGAGTCATCCATGAGATGTAAACTATGATACTCTAAACTTTGCAATAAAATTAAGATTGTGTGCATCATTTCGATGCAGAGGCCGGGGTGATGCTCCCATTTGGAGAAAAACGAATAGTAGGGCATAAGCTGCTATGGGTTCAACACAAGAATAAAGTACATAAAGTAAACACGTGCACGGATCTTAGGGCACAAGCCTCTACTAATCCAACATGGGAGTAAAGTTCATCATACTTGGAATGAATAACATTGCATCAGGTAGCAGTCATATCATCAAAGTGATGCTAAGAAGATAGAATATATATGTGAGAAAATAACTATATTCTTAAACATGTTCCAAACACAGAAAAGATGGTGTCCGCGCATGTGCGCTGTCACTATTACAAAAAGGGTCTTTCGTCTAGAGCCCCAAAAGACATTAGTCCCGGTTCGGGCAAAAACAAGGACCAATGCCAGACATTGGTCCCGGTTCGAGCTGCCAGGGCCCCGTGAGACATTGGTCCCGGTTCGGGGAGGGATATTAGTCCCTGTTCGTGGAATGAACCGGGACTAAAGCTCCCGCGCCGGACACGTGGCCTGCCGCAGAGCATTAGTCCCGGTTCAGGCCACGAACCGGGACTAATACCCCTCCCCTTCCTATAAATACCCCTCCCCAGCCAGCTTTTCTCCTCTTTTTTCCTACTAGGAGGTGTGAGAGGTGGGTGCTAGTTTTGTTTTCCTTTGCTATGCACAAGAGGTGTTCGATGAAATGCCCGAGCCACACTTAAGTTCACACAAAATGATATGAGGTGCCCGAGCCACACTTAAGCTTTATCCTCTCTCTTTCCTCCTCGATCAAGGTTAGCAACCTTATCCTTTCATCTGTAATTGATACGATGCATGTGTCCATGTACGGTGGTCATTTCACTATTCAAGATGTTATTGTAATGGTTTTTGATAAACTTAATTATATGATGCAGATGGATGCACGGAAGCGATGGATGTACGGTGACCGATGCAGTTCCGATTTTATTGCAGGCCTGCATAAATTTATCGATGTGGCTGAGGCAAACAAAGAGGATGGTTTTATGCCTTGTCCATGTGTTGACTGTCGGAACGTCAAGGAGCACTCTTCCTCGAGAACCCTTCAAGGCCACCTGCTTCGGAGAGGTTTCATGCCCAGCTATAATTGTTGGACCAAGCACGGAGAAAGAGGGGTTATGATGGAAGACAATGAAGAAGAAGGGATGATGACAACTATCCTATGTTCCCTGAAGAATACGGTGATACTGCAATGGAAGACAATGAAGAAGAAGGAGGCGAAGAACAACGGGCATCAGATGAGCCCGCTGATGGTCTTGGTCGGGTCATTTTGATGCAAAGCGAGAATGGGACACAGAAAAGGAGAAGCTGAAGTTGGAGGCCATGCTAGAGGATCACAAAAAGTTGTTGTACACAAATTGTGAAGATGGCAGCACAAAGCTCGGTACCACACTGGAATTGCTGAAATGGAAGGCAGAGACAGGTTTATCTGACAAGGGATTTGAGAAGTTACTGAAAATAATAAAGCCGAAACTTTCAAAGGATAACGAATTGCCCGAGACTACGTACGAAGCAAAAAAGGTTATCTGCCATCTAGGATTAGATGTGCAGAAGATACATGCATACATTAATGACTGCATCCTGTACCGCGGTAAGGAGTACGAGAATATGGATGAATGCCCGGTATGCACTGCACTGCGGTACAAGATCAGACAAGATGACCGTGGTGATGTTGAGGGCGATGACGAGCCCCCAGGAAGAGGGTTCCTGTTAAGGTTATGTGGTATGCTCCTATAATACCACGGTTGAAACGTCTGTTCAGAAACAAAGAGCATGCCAGGTTGTTGCGATGGCACAAAGAAGAGCATAAGAAAGACGGGAAGTTGAGACACCCCGCTGATGGGTCGCAGTGGAGAAAAATCGAGAGAGAGTTCTCGGACTTTGTAGGTGACATAAGGAACTTATGGTTTGGTCTAAGTACAGATGGCATGAATTCTTTTGGGGAGCAGAGCTGCAGTCACAGCACCTGGCCCGTGACTCTATGTATCTACAACCTTCCTCCTTGGTTGTGCATGAAGAGAAAGTTTATTATGATGCCAGTGCTCATCCAAGGCCCGAAGCAACCCGGCAACGACATTGATGTGTACCTAAGGCTATTAGTTGATGAATTTTTGCAGTTGTGGGCCAAACCAGGTGTACGTGTGTGGGATGAGCACAAACAGCGGGAATTTGACCTACGAGCGTTGCTGTTCGTAACCATCAATGATTGGCCTGCTCTTAGTAACATTTCAGGACAGTCAAACAAGGGATACAAGGCATGCACGCACTGTTTAGATAAGACTAAAGGTACATATTTGGAAAAATGTAAGAAGGTTGTGTACCTGGGGTGTCGTCAATTTCTTCCGACCAACTTGTTTAGGCAGCACATATTCAGTAGACAAGTTAAATAAACCTTGCTGCATTGCTTGCTCTGCTGCAATTCTAGGATGCATTCCATCCACCCTCCTAGGCAACTCATGCATGCTAGGCATACCTGGTCTATCTGGAGTCGTTGGTGCAGGCAGAGCCATCACAGATGTGTACACAAGTCCATCCCCTAGCTGCTGCAAGCTCAAATGCATGCTCCCTCTCCTCCTCATTCCTCCTTCTGTACACCAACAATTCCCTAGCTGCATTCCTCTGTTGCTCTCTTGAACCAATGGACCTCCTTATATACCTTGGGATGCCATGATCAGTGTGCAGAGAGTGACCTCCTTCCCTGTTTTTATAAGCAAAGAGTGGATAAGAAATCAGTGTGCCACACACGAGCTAACAGTACAAACATGATGCCAACAGCGAAGGGATCAGTCATTCGCTTGATCCAACGGCTCCCAAGGTCTCGAAGGAAACACATAATCTACAACTGCTTGATCCAATGGCTCCCAAGCTCTCGAAGGAAACACATGATCTGCATACTTGTTCCTGATTGGCTAACTGGAGGGAGTCATTCGCTTGATCCAATAGCTCCCAAGCTCTCGAAGGAAACACACAATGCGCAACTGCTTGATCCAACGGCTCCCAAGCTCTCGAAGGAAACACACGATCTGCGTACTTGTTCCTGATTGGCTAGCCGGAGGGAGTCATTCGCTTGATCCAACGGCTCCCAAGCTCTCGAAGGAAACACACAATCCGCAACTGCTTGATCCAACGGCTCCCAAGCTCTCGAAGGAAACACACGATCCACGTACTTGTTCCTGATTGGCTAGCCGGAGGGAGTCACTCGGAGAGGCGGGTCTATAAGAGAGGCAGGAGTACACTTCACATCCATCATTGGCAGTACACGGGTAGCAGAGAGCAAGATTTCTGAGAGGCAGGAGTTCCTAGAGTAGAGGCTGAAGGTGAACCCTCCCCAACACTTGCGCCTGTTCTCTCGGTCGGATCCAAGCAGCAGCAAGGATCACTGATGATTAGCAACATCCCCAACACTTGTTCAGACGGTTGCAGATCATCAGAGATGTCTTGCCGCTGTTTGGATCAAAGGTCGATTTGCCGTCTCACGACCACACGATGATTTGCCGATTTGCCGGTCACAGTGGCCACTGGAGAAGGTAGGCAACTTCGATCCGACGTGGTTCCTACCCCTTTGTGGAAGGATTTACTTCGCTGTGTTCTCTAGGCCAGAAACCTCCATGGTGGTGGTCACGGGGTGGAGGACGAGTGGAGCTTCCGGAGTAGGCGACTGCGCATGACACATGCTCATCTTCTTCCTCCCGACGAGACGCCATAAGTTAAATAAACCTTATGTAGAAAACAAGTGACCATATGTAATGCATGGTTCCCGAGCATTCTGAATAGTTCCCAAGACAATCTCTGCATATAACTGATGATCTTTAGCATTTCCAAGTGATGCAGAAAGCGCCACAATCCGGATGTTACTCCCAACATGACTTGAAATACGCCTCATCCGAGAAACCACGATTTGCAGGACATGTCCCTTTTCAGATCCAATTAGATGAAGCTTGTCCACGATTTGCAGGACATGTCCCTTTTCAGATCTGAAAAGTATGCAAAAAATATTAGTTTCACCAGTTATTCAAATTGAAACACTTTTCATGTTGAAAGTTTTGTCAATTCAAAATATGAAATAAAGTTAATGCATTTTTAATTGAAAATGGAAAAATGGTTAATAGTTTGAATAGTTAGAATAATTATTTTAGAAAACAGAAAATGGTTTTGGAATAGTTATTCAAATTTAAACACTTTTCATGTTGAAAGTTTATCAGATTCAAAAGTATGCAATAAATATTTGTTAATGCATTTTTAATTTAAAATGGCAAAATGGTTAATAGTTTGAATAGTTAGAATAAATATTTTAGAAAACAAAAAATGGTTTTAGATTAGTTATTTAAATTGAAACACTTTTTATGTTGAAAGTTTTTTCAAATTCAAAATGATTTACCGTTTAAATCCATTTGAAATTCAAATTCAAACACCTACATAAGAAATAAGGCGGGGAACAACATTCAGTACTGAAAAGTTTGAAAAAATTTGAAAAGGTACTTTTAGTCCCGGTTTGGGCCAAGAACCGGGACTAAAGATCCTCTATGCGCGCCGTTTCGGGCCAGGGCAAAAAGCGCATTAGTCCCGGTTCTAGCCCCCAACCGGGACTAATGCCTCTTTCGCCTCGGTTCGTGGCTGGAACCGGGACTAATGGCCCCTAGTACTTAACCGCACCACCCCCTTCCATTTCGGGCCAGGGCAAAAAGCGCATTAGTCCCGGTTCTAGCCCCCAACCGGGACTAATGCCTCTTTCGCCTCGGTTCGTGGCTGGAACCGGGACTAATGGCCCCTAGTACTTAACCGCACCACCCCCTTCTTCCTCCCCCATTCACGCGAAACAGAGGAACCCATCGCCGCGCGAGGAGCTTCTTGGACGCCATCTCGCCGCCATTGTTCCCGACCTCCCCGGACCAATCGCCGCCACCAGACGTTGTGCCTCGGCCTCCTCTTCCTCATCATCGACGCATGCGAGCTGGGAAGCTCCCCATCACCGGCAATCGAAGATCTTCGTCCTCGTCTCCGACGGGTCTTCGACGTCAATCGCCGCCGCCTCGAGCCTCCTCCGACCACACCGAGCACACGCACGCGTCGAGGGTAATCTCGCGAACCCCGTAGACATCCTATCCCCCTCTATCTCTTCCCGTAGCGCCGTAGAACATCGGGTTGTGCGAGTGCCGCCGTCGGCCGCCGTAGGACTTCGCCGCCATCGATGCTCCGTTGGTCTATAGGTGCTGGCGCCGCCGTTTTGTGGTATGCCTCGTCCGTGCGTGCCGTTGCGCCAACTCCCGCGTCCCGGGTCGCCCTCCTGGTCTCTTTACATGTTACATTCTAGCATAGCAGCTTTACAAGTAGATTTGATTACAGTGATAATAGATTTGATTTGTATCATGATATTATTCTAGGAGACGATGTGCGTTATGATAAGCAAGTAAGCAACTTGTGCAGTATATACTATCCACTGTTGGTGCGTAGATATGAGTGGCAATATATTGATGCACTGGGTCACCGTATTTACATTTTTATTTTTGTCAGCTTTGTCAAACTGATCTTGGCATCACACCACTATTTGGTAAGACATTGATGATCCAAAGTTAGTAACATAACATACTGGGTTTGTTTCCCTGTGCAGTTGTAATCACTTGAGTGAATTGTTCAGGTGAAGTGACTTACAAATTTCTGGGCGGTTTCTCCTTCCTTCCCTCATGCATGGCTGCTTCTCTACAGTGACCTAATTATTTCTTACCATCGGAGCTGCACCTTGAGTTTCTGCACACAACTTTAAATAGTCTGATGTGATTTGCTTGGCCACATGGTTCTGTCGATGAAGGAGAAGAGCGAAAGAAAATTTTCGGTTAAAGAATTGAGGGAAAACGGGTGGTTCTATTGCGCACTCTTTGTTCATTATTTTAGTTTTGTAAGTATGCAAAGCCACATAGACAAGTGCGGCTACTCAAAACAATGAATGTTCGTATGTGAGATGATACATACAGAATTTTTATCTCCGAGATGTTCTTTCAATTGTTCTTACTTGATCCCAGTGTTTGAAATGATTGGTCCGAGAAGAAGCATCATAGTTCCAATGCTAATATATACTAGCACCATGCCCGCGCATTGCTGCGGAAAAACAAAATATATTTACTTGAAAATAAAAAATAACAAGTAGACAATATGCTTGCATGGTTACGCTTCAGATAAAGGCATGCAGGCAGATGAATTTGTAATTGAACTGGGGTTCGGTTGAGGGACTTGACTCATTTTGTGTCCTATCGATTGCTAGAATTGGTCCTTGAGCCCAAAGTAGACCAAACCCATATACTCACTTAGGCTCGCTCAATTATTAATTGGAACTACGGGCCCATATGAGGTGTCCAAACTGGATTGGAACGACTAACCGTGTACGCTCTTAACTGGGTCGGCCCATGACGATGGGAATTTGAAAAAAAATGGCCGCATCGGCCCATATGTGACACCAGGCACTCTTCAAAACCGCTTAAGGGAGTGTCTAATTCTCAGTCGACTTAGATTTAACTAAATCTCAGTCAGTTGCACACAGTTGCAAATCATGTGCAACTCATAGACCAGCACAAATCACGACACAAATCAAACGGTGAATGAGGCGACTGAGATTTAACTAATTCTCAGTCAGTTGCACACGATTGCAAACCATGTGCAACTCACAAACAGTACGAATCACGACACAAAATCTAACGGTTAAGGAGGCGACTGAGATTTAGTTAATTCTCAGTCGACTTAGAATTAGCAAAACCGCTTAATTTAATAGTAAAGATTGTTTAAACTTCCAATCATAACTCATGTATATCGTGATGGGAACATGCTATTTCTTCTTTTAGTGAACAAAGGCAACGTGCATCACTTAGGCATAGACGGGTGGTCAGCAAACATTGAGTCAGAAAAGGGTGACATGTAAAGATGATACTATCGTGTCGCATAAAACAAAAAAAACTCGATCTTAAGCTGTTACTGACATAATTATTGAAAGAGGAGATGAATAATGGTGCCTTTAGACATACGAAGACAACACTTTCAAAGTATGTGGGGTATAGATTGCTTTATTTAAGATCATCGATCGCAACATTTGAAAAAAGAGGAGATGAATAATGATGCCTTTAGACATAGGAAGACAACACTTTCAAAGTATGTGGGGGTATAGATTGCTTTATTTAAGATCATCGCAACATTTGAAAAAAGAGGAGATGAATAATGATGCCTTTAGACATAGGAAGACAACACTTTCAAAGTATGTGGGGTATAGATTGCTTTATTTAAGAGCATTGCAACCGTTGAAAAAAAAAATAGCCGTGGCAACGCACGCGCATTCAACTAGTTTTTCTGAAATCTGCTAAGTCCCTGTAAACGAGTAGCTGTCAAAATCACTCCAGAAAAAAAATACTTGTAGCCATATTTTGTAAATATTTTTGGTGATCATAACCTAGGATTATTTTGCATAGGATGATTATTTTCAAAATACACTTATTTGCATAGGATTATTATCAAATTACACTTATTTGCATATAGGACTTTTCACACTAGGATTATTTTCACAATAACGTGCAATTCTTAATTTGCAGAAACTATGGAACCACACGGCAGAGATTTAAATCAGGAAAACATCATCGAGGGTATGATCCGCGGGGAAGAAGCAGTTGGCGATGTCACCTCGCTGTTTCTGAACAACTTCGGTGAGGGAGATGAGTCTCTCGACCGAAGAGACGGCTGCGGTGAGGGAGAAGCCGAGGGAGAACTAGGCGGCTCCGATGAGGGAGAAGCCGACGGCTCCGGTGGAACATTAAATATTATAAACTCCGGCGAGGTGCATATATATATATATATATATATATATATATATATATATATATATATATATATATATAAATTAATTAAGCCTCTGCTGTCTATATACATATATTAACGCTCTTTCTTCTTTTAGCCCTCCGGATCGAGCAAATCTTCTGTATGGACGAAACGAGGCCCAACCAAAAAGTTGAAAGACGATGAAAGGTACAGGATCGAAGAAGTCGCTGAAGACAGCGAACCGATTGCTCCCGCTGATGTTGCAAAAAAAATTGTAAAGCAATGTGGAGTTATTGTTAGGGACTACATCCCGATCACCGTTCGAGAATGGCATAAGCCAAGGGCGGAAGGAGCCGATTGCTCCCGCTATGTTGCAAAAAAAATTGTAAAGCAATGTGGAGTTATTGTTAGGGACTACATCCCGATCACCGTTCGAGAATGGCATAAGCCAAGGGCGGAAGGAGTTTCTTGTGTCGGCCCTAAAGGCAAAGAAAACCTTTGGAATAAGCTCATGGTTAATTTCACCCTGCCGTAGCCGGAGGTGGATCTAGATGATGAGGATCCAAATGAGCAGGATACAAAGAAAAAAAAGATACCATAGAGAAAAAAGTCAAGGCATGGGCTCTTAAGAAGATGGCCGAGCAATTCAAGAACTGGAAGAAAAGATTGCACACCGACTTTATCCTGAAAGATAAGACTCCGGAGTTCGATAAAGGGTATGTGAAGATAAGAGACTAATGGGAAGAATTTGTGACGTACAAGAAATCGGAGGAAGCTCTGCAAAAGTATGAAACAAATAAGGCAAATGCTGCTAAAAAGAAGTACCACCATACTATGGGGCCTGGTGGCTGCGCCTTTAGCATGCCTAAGTGGGAGAAACTTGAGGCTGACCTGCTTGCTAAAGGGATCACTCCAGAGCCATACACATGGATCGAACGGGGGAGAAATTGGTTTTACGAGCATGGGGGCATGCTGGACGCAGAAGGGAAGTGCATATATAACAGAAGACACAAAGAAAATCCCCTACTACCCATCGAAGACATTAGAAATGCAGTAAAGGATGTTGAAGAGGGACGGTTCCGTCCCGATAGAGAGAAGGACGAGCTCACACGCGGCCTTGGGAATGAGGAACACAAAGGACGAACACGAGGCACACCAGGCTCCAAGCCGTGGAAAATTGCGTTTCCCGAGGACAGGAAGAAATATCCCGATAGAAGCCATCAGAGGAGAAAGGAAAGGGAGGCAATGTAAGCACGCGCTGCTGCAGACCAGCTGCAAAATATAGAAGAACAATTAAAGCGGCAGCAGGATCAAATTGACACACTTAGCCAGCAAGGTACTACCGGCCCATCTTAGCGGCAAATGGTAGAAGCTGCAGTCGATGCTACCGGCCCATCGAATCAAAAAAGCAGCGTGGCTTCCACGGAGCTCCAGGTTGGTGATGATGATGCACTAACGATGGCTACTCTTCGATACCCAGTGGATGATATCACGAAGAGCACACCTTGTGAGCTACATGTGAAAGTTGTGAACATAACCATGAAGGTGGCGGTCGGCTATGCCTCACCAATTGGACATAAACCAACTTTCCATTGCTCTCCGGTTCCACATGGCTACGCTGTTGTCGGGGTGGATGAAGTTTTGAAAGGATTTGAGGAGCTGAAGCTGGACCACCCTGCAGGTGAAGATGGGGATGTGGCTGAACTTGGGGAAGCCAAAAAAGGTATCATTCTATGGCGAAAGGAATGCATCGTGCTTCCAAATTGGAATCCAAGGCCATCGACTCATCAGAGTAGCAATCCTTCTTCGACACCGCCTCACCAGTCTCCAGCGCAACAGTCGTCTTCACCGCAACCGCGTCAGGCGCCGTCTTCGCCGCCTCACCAGTCTCCAGCATAGCCGTCTTCGCCGCCGCGTCAGGCGTCTCCGCCTCACCCATCTCCAGCGCCAAAAGCGGAAGCGTACCACCGCTACTCTGAGCAGTGGTAAGAGTGGTAACCGATCACCGAAACGTCGACTAGAGCCCCTCCCAAATGTACCAAAGGTTCCTCCCATGAGACCTTATGACTATACTGAAGAGGAAATTGAGGTGATCGCAAAGGCCCAAGTGAAATCATTCTTTTCACTGAGACAGATAGAGCCAGAGTTCCCCAGCACCGATGAAGAAAGAGCCCAAGTGCAAAAAATGCCGAAGAACCTTGAACAACCCCCGCCAAGGCTGTCATCATACTATGAACGCTCTATTCGCAAGTCACATGAGGAAAATAAGGAGCGGTCGAAGAGTAGTCGTGCAAGCGGGAAATCAGTTGTCCAGCTCGGAGGACAGAAAAACCAATCGTGCCCCCCGCTCAAATTGTTTTCCGATACCGAGGTGGGGTCGAGCAAAGGTGTGGCCGAGCAATATGATCCGGATTTTGTTGCACTGTACGGAGAAGCGGCCGCTGCTCATGGCATGACTATTGCTCAGTACTTAAACCATTTAGAGTTCCCCACGGCTGAAGAAACATACAAATACCGGCTCGGGAATTCTCTCGTCAGACCTGAGGAGGTCAACGATCTACAAAAAAAAATGTGAAGATTGCATAAGTGGTACATGCGAGCCTCAAAGGAAGGGAAAAACTGGATATTGCTGGGATATAAAAACGAGCATTACGGGCATGGAGATGGCGAGCTAATGATCGAATTTGAGGAATTATTTCAGTTATACAATCAAGACGCCATCAACAAATCTATCGTTAGCACCTATTTTCTGTAAGTATTATTTCTATAATTAAGTCTCTAGCTAGCTCACCTCGTCCATTGCATGTATAATTAATCATACTTATCACTATATTATGCATAATGAAGATTCTCCAATGCAAAAGAGGACAAATCTATGACATTGGGTTCGTTGACCCATATTTCATTCATGAACATACTCTCAAAAAACAATCGACACAGAGAATAACTTGGTAAAGGCGTTAAGGTTTTCCGAAACCAAAAGGGAAATACTATTTCCTTACAACTTCGAGTGAGTGTTGCTGTCTTGTACACATTCTATTTCGCTTACTTGATGTTAAGTGTATAATTGATGAGTTATGTGTGCGCAGCTTCCACTTTATTTTGCTAATCAATAAACTTGACAAAGGAGTAGTACAATTCATGGACTCGAAACATAAACCCCTTGAGGAGTGGGTGAACATGCAGGAATGCTTTCAGAGGTAATTTCATTCATTATGACACTATATCGGCAACTTTCCGTTCATTTCCTGATAGGAAGTAATTAATACATAACTCCTTTATTTATTTTCTTTGCCGGGCAGGACTTGGAAACGGTTCACCAACAAGGCTAGGGATGAATGGGCTAAGGAGGTTACATTTCAACAACTAAAGGTAAGTACTACTAGCTAGATCCGCACATCTCTTTGATTCTAGTTTCAACACCATTATCATGGTTTATTATTATTTTGATTGAACCATGTTCTCGTAAAGTGCTTGAGCCAGGAAAAGGGGAATAATTTATGTGGATACTACGTTTGCGAGTTCATTCGCCAGACGACCCAGGAGACGGGCAAACGGTACTTAGAACAACTTGAAGTATGTAAATAATATTTCCAAATTTTTATTGCCATCAACTGTCACTACAACAAAACTGTGCTAGAGACATTTTTATAGAGACACTCCCCCTTATGTCTCTTACAACCTAATCCAATTTGCTGTAGAGACATTAAGAGAGACATTTTGGAGAATGCCTTAGCAGTAGAGACATCTACCTAGAGGCACAATCTGAAATGTATCTTAGTCTTCATCTAAAGGCATTTTAAAAGACATTTTTGAGAATGTCTTAACTGTAGAGACATCACCTTTGAGTCACTCGTCATTATGTCTCTTAACATCTATATAAGGGCATTAAAAGAGACATCTTTGAGAATGCCTTAATGGTAGAGTCATTCTGTAAAGACAGTACATATGTCTCTTCACTAAGAGAGATATTGGATAATGCCTTAAAAGTTAGATGTACAACTCCACCTCTACAAGATAATTATGAAACAAATTTCGAAGTTCCAAAATATTTTATTGTGCAAGTTTGTGAAGTAAGACTATGTGAAATAGAAAAAAAAAAGCATTATCTACATATGGCTAACTTAATCTGGAACATATATAGGTGAATAAACATCTACCAACATTATCATATACCTACAACTATGTCTTGAATCGTGCTCCGGCTAGGCCGTAAATGTATTAGTTTAAGTGTGATTTTTGTAGGTTAAACTTAAATATGAGTTTCGACTATGAAAAGTCGATTTGTAAGACCAACTCTACTAGTAAACCACAGAAAAAGACTCCAACCTCAAAAGAACTGACATTTTACGGAAAACTAAAATCACCCTCTAAAAAAATTAGAAGACCTCATAAAATAGATCCATAGCTTGGGAGATGTTCTCCTGGACCAAATTTTCTTCGGAGATTTATCCGCTCGCTCCCCTCCTGCCACTACGACCATGTGGCCACCTTGCCGCCGGCAATCGGACAAGGACCCCATCGTGGCCATGCTTGCCTCCATCGAACCTCACTAGGCCTTATTATCGACCTCCCTTGCCGGCCATTGCGGGCACTCACGGCGTCGCCTTCTCACGTGCGACAACCCTAGACGGCTTCACCGCCATTGTGCATCATCTCTGCCACCTGGATCTCATCCCCGTCTACAGCTGCGAGCACAGTCAAGCTGCAGATCCACTTTCAAATAAGCACCTAGAGCTGCAGAACGATGCCGACAATCTTCATTGTCGTCTAGCGAGGACGTGGCAGCCGAGGATGGCCAGATTGATGGTCAGGTATGCAACAAATGGTGGAGGGGAAAGCAAAAAAAAATTACATACTAAAGGATGGGTCCCACATGGAAGAAGAAATATTATCCATAGCCTTTAAATGGTCTTAAAGAAATACTTGAGACTAAATTTAGTTAATGACAATATTATCTGTCAAAAAGGAAGAAACCATTCACCCACCAAAAATAAAGAAATAAAGCATGTACACAAATGAAACCCTTTAAGGAGCATTGCGTACCTAACAACCCTGATTCATCGTCTTATCACCGCCGTGCCGTAAAAAAAAAGTCTTATCGCTCCCAAACAACCTGATTCCTAGGATCTTATCACTAACATGTATTACGTGGCTAACGAATCCCTATTCATAAGCTATATCATATATATTTCGCAAAAAAAGCTATATCATATAAAAAAAGGAAACTGGTCCCACTCAGATCTCCCCGCCCACAGCCCCGACGCCTCACTGCATCACATCGCCGCCCTGCGCCCCTACCACACGCGGCCCCGTCGCTTCCCTGCACAGCGCCCTCGCCAGTCGCCACCCTGCACCGCACCGTCAAGTGGGTGCCGCTCCTCCGTCACCACCTCACTGCCGACACACCGTCACCTCCCTGCACCGCCTGCCATCCTGAAAAAAGGTAGAGATCTGTTAACTACATCCTGCGCCTATAATCAATCTTTCACTAAGATTGGATTGCATTCAACAAAGATTATTGCTTGCGGACTACAGCAAGATGACTATGCAGCAAACTGCCTGAATTTTGAAGTACGGAGTATCAGTCAGCCCCATCAGAGCGGCCAGGTCTGACACATTGTACTTTATCTTTTCCCGTTGACCGTTGTGCTCCTACGGACCTAAAGTACTAGCCATGCTACTATCTTCCTCTAGACAAGCATCATATCTAGAAAAGTTTCACAGAAAGCTTAGTTAATGTATGTTCATTACACCTAATTTTATAGGGATCATAGAACTACAGACAAATATACCCAAAAAAAGTCACATCAGTATAACCAAATACTTAATTAACTAGTTGACACATGTGCACATGCAGCTAATAAACGAGCACGTTAACTAGATCTGCAATGTTTCTAGTACATGAAGTTTGGTAAGTTCTTTTTAAATTTAAAATTCATCACTGAAATTTGTATGTTATTTAGAAATTCAGGAAGTAATACTTTGACTATCCTATTTCAGCATTTGCATATAATGATGGACAGGAGCTGGATGGGTGAAGTAAGAACTAGTGCAGAGTACAAACAAGGCGTCGAAGGGTTCCTTTCTTTTGCATTCCGTGATGTAGTAGACGGTGGCAAGATTTTCTGCCCATGTGTGAATTGTGCAAACAAGAGGACACGTACTTATGATGAAGTGAAAACCCATTTGAGATGTGATGGTATCCTGCAAGGATATACAACATGGATCTACCACGGAGAGCAGTATAATTCCTCAGCAGCAGCATTTGGTCACATGTCCCATGCCACCAACAATATGCCTATTTCTAATAACCTTCTGCCCAGCCCAAGACAAGGTGATTATAGAAGATCGGACGGCATGCTAGGGCTCCTTAATGCAGTTCAAAATATGAATAATATTTCACATTCTGACATACCAGAAATTCCACTTGATGAACATCTTGAGTACACAGATTTAAGTGATAGCTCACCTGAAGAAGACAATGTCGCGGCTGAAGGTCAAGATGAAATCAGCAACCAAGATAATTTTTCAAGCTACTCGAATGATGCAGACTCCAGTTTATACGATGGGTGTGAATCATATTCAGAACTTTCCTTCTTAGCGAGGCTATTTCACTTGAAGTGCTTAAATGGGTGGACTCAACAATCATTTACATTACTACTTGAAGTGTTATCTAATCAATTTCCGGATACGAGTCTACCAAAGACCTTCCACGAAGCCAAAAAAATAATTCGAGGTCTGGGTCTTCACTACCAGAAAATACATGCATGTCCGAAAGATTGCATGCTGTTTTGGGGTGAGAGGTCTAACCAAGAGTTTTTCCATATCTGCAAGAGCTCCCGATGGCTTGACGAGGGCGATGATACATCACCAGAATCAAGAAAGAAGAAAAGGACTGCTAAGGTTTTGCGCTACTTCCCATTGATACCCAGGCTCTGTAGGTTATATGCCTCTGACAAAACATCAAATGATATGAGGCGGCATGACGAGGGACGTACAAAAGATGAGTTTCTACGCCATCCAGCTGATGGACAGGCCTGGAAAGATTTGGATAAGCGTGAACCTTCATTTGCGAGCGATTCACGTAATGTACATCTTGGTCTTGCTAGTGATGGATTTAATCCTTTCAGAAACATGAATTTGAAGCATAGTACCTGGCCAGTAATGCTCATTCCTTACAACCTTCCTCCCTGGATTTGCATGAAGGAAACAAATTTAATTCTATCAATGATCATACCTGGACCCGATAGCCCAGGGAATGATATTGATGTCTATTTGCAGCCACTGATTGAGGAACTCTCACAACTATGGGAAGGCGTGTGGACAGTTGATTCTACCACAAACAGAAAGTTCAAGCTGAAGGCTGCATTGCTATGGACACTGAATGATTTTCCTGCATTAGCATATTTATATGGTTGGAGTACAAGGGGAACATATGCATGTCCATCTTGTGTTGGTTCTACAAAATCATTTTACCTAACTAAAGGAAAGAAGATGTGTTACATGGGCCATCGCAGATGGTTGCCACAAGGCCACTCCTATCGACGTCAGAAGAAGAAGTTTGATGGAAATAAAGAGACCGGAGCCGCACCAAAACCATTGACTGGAAGTTCAGTGTTGAAAATGTTGGAAGGAAGAGTGTTCGTATTGGGCAAGAAGGGTGTTGCGCCAAAGCAAGGAAAAAACAAAAAGAAGGGAACATCAAAAAACAAAGAGGAAGTCGAACAACCCAAAAAGAAAAGAAAAAGAGCAAGCAAATCAGCCGGAACCTCGACTAAGAAAGAAAAACGGCCAGAGGATTGGCTAAAAAAGAAATCAATATTCTTTGATCTACCATACTGGGAGCACAACTTACTGCGGCATAATCTGGATGTGATGCATATAGAGAAAAATGTTTGTGATAACTTAATAGGGACACTATTAGATATTGAGTCTAAGTCAAAAGATGATTGGAATGCACGACTTGATTTGGTAGAACTTGGGATAAGGTCTGAACTGCTGCCCAACAAAGATGAGCAAGGTGAAACATTTTTTCCATGGGCTCCCTTTAACATGTCCAAGGAACAAAAGGAGATTCTCTGCTCAATTATCAAGAAAATGAAAACTCCTGATGGCTACGCGTCCAACCTATCCAGATGTGTCAACATGAAGGATTGTACATTAAGCGGTCTAAAGAGTCATGATTCCCATGTTCTTATTGAGGATATCCTTCCAATAGCGCTTCGGTCATGTTACCCAAGCAAAGAAGTTATGACTATTGTTATTGACTTGGCAGATTTCTTGAAGAAATTGTGCTCTAAAGTAATAAGTATCCCCGATCTTGATGAGCTTCAAAATTAAATTGTGCTAACAGTGTGCAACATGGCAAAATTCTACCTTCCATCCTTTTTCACAATCATGGTGCATCTAATTGTGCAATTGGTGGATGAAGTTAAGCTTGGCGGCCCAGTACATTATAGGTGGATGTATCCTTTAGAAAGGCAAGTGTTTTAATATTTATTGACTTTCGTATTTTCTCTGTTCAAAATATTTGTCTTACACAAATTTTATGTTCAGGTATTTTGTTCGACTTAAATCATATGTGCGCAACAGAGCTCATCCAGAAGGATCTATGGCGGAAGGATACATCCAAGACGAATGTCTGACATTTTGTTCTAGATTTATAGATGGAACCACGCGATTTACAAGACCACCTAGAAATCATGATCCATCGAACGAGATAAAAGATTTGTATATGTTCGGAAGTGCTGGTGAACCTATCGGAAAAAATTCCAGTGCGGAGCAGTTTGACAATGTAATGCTCATTCAAGCACATCGCTACATTTTACGGCATTGTGATGAACTTGAGGATCTTCGAAGGTGAGTCGGTAAAAAATAAGCTGTACTTTTTTCACTTCACAACTTGATTAATGTGAAATACTACTTTTTTCAAACCAAATGCTAACAGTAAGTGATTTTACTCCTGCAGAGAATTTGTGGAGACGGAGAAGATTCAAAGAGGTCACCCAGAAGATCTACCGTCTGAAGATATCAAGAAAATGATTGATGAAGACTTTGCTGATTGGTTACAACAGAAGGTAGACTCACAGTTCACTAAACATTACAATTTTTTTTGTCGTATGCAAATAAAATATTATTGTCATATGAGTAAGTAAGAGTTAAGAGGATGAAGTTTGGGACCATCATACTAAGAGTCATTAGTTCTGGAATATCATAAGAGTCATTAGTACCTTCACTTCTTACTCGTATCGTGGTCTCTTGACTGCCTTCCAGTAAACAGGAGGTTCAGTTTGCTGCAATGGAAAATATCAACACCATGGATCAGAGATAAAACAACGGGATAAACTATAATAAAACCTTAACAAGATTTAATCTAGGTACAATAGGATAGATGCACCATCATCTCTAGATTCACTTGGGTAACAGCAATTTTATTATCTGAAGTGGTAGTTTGGATGAGTGATTTATCTTAGTAACATCATACTGAAAAAGCACATGTGAATACTGATATCAAGTTACACAAAGATCATTGCACATCATACACGAATTTTATTGTCATATGAGTAACATATTGCTGTGGTTGTTTACAGGTTCTACTGGATGATGGATCCAATTTCAGCAAGAAGATAAGTGCATTAGCTAAAACGCCAAATAAATGTGGGATGTGCTATAAAGGTTTTGTTATCAACGGTTTTCGATTCCATACTATTAGTCATGAGGAAAAACGCAAGACACAAAATAGTGGTGTAGTAAACAAGTCAAATGAGGGTGTTAACTACTACGGCAGATTGTCCGATATAATAGAGATGTCATATGGAGATGATTACAAAGTGGTGTTATTGAAGTGCGACTGGTATGACGTACACCACAATGCAGGAATTAGAAGTGATGACTTTGGATTCACTCTTGTCAACTTTTCTCGGGTGATACACACAGGAAAAGAAATGGAGCATGACCCATTCGTTTTTTCTTCTCAAGTTGAGCAAGTGTTTTATGTGGAAGATCCAAAATTTAAAGGATGGCATGTGGTTACAAGAAAGAGACCAAGAGATCTATTTGACATGGGTATCGAAGAACCTTCTGATGATGAAGTTTAGTATTGATCCTGCACTATATTGACATTTGGTTTGAAACTTATGTTTTATTTACCACATTGATAAACTATCTCTTTTATGTTTAGACGAAATTTGTGTACCCTGAGAAGACAAAGCACACTACAGAAGGATGGATGTTGAAAGTTGTTAACAAAGGGTGGAGAGCCTACAAGTCATTCTTGAAGAACAAATACTACAAGCCAGAAAAGAGGTCACTTGATCGAATCAAGAAACGAGTTCCTAGTGGTGTTAATAAACATCAATGGATATCATTGCTTGGGATTTGGTGCCAGGAGCAACACGCAGTTATGTATATGTTTTCCTTATGTATCCGAATCAAATAAAGGCTTAGTTCTACTTTTACTAATGGAACTTGTTTTGTTCAGAAAACATGTCAGAGGAACTCTGAAGCTGGAAAGCAACAACATCATCCACACACCACAGTAAGGAAAAGTCATGCAATACTAAGAAAAGAGATGGTAGTATCTTTTTCTTTGAATATATTATTATCTTTAGTTAGTGGTAATCTTTACTTTGCTGTATAGGAAGTCAACAATAAAGGTCCTGTGAGCTAAATTGATCTATGGGATGAAGCTCATAAGAAGAAGGATGGACAATATACCAATGAGAACGTACAACAACTGATGGTATTGTTCTTTCTCTCATAGTTCATCTTAGTCCTCTAATTTATCTAACTTTCTAGTCTTTTATTTTGAAGCATAAAGCTCGGAAGGAGTGAGCAACTCTTGAGAAGAAGAAAAATGGCAAGCTTTCACCAGAAGATTATGACAAAGTGTTTGATGATGTTATAGCAAAAGAATCAACAATTAGTGGATACTATGACGAGTAGTACTGGGGTGATGCAAGGTTATGTCGAGGTTCAACCTCTGTTCAAAAGTCATCAAGTGAAGTCAAACTTGAAAAAGAACTTGAAGAAGTGAAGGTTGATCTGAAAAATGTTACTGGATTCATGAAAAGAATGTGTGCTTTTATGTCACGAAACCATCCTGATGAAGATTGGATGAATGAAATAATGGCTACTGGAAATGAAGTTAGTATCATGTTATGCTGATATGTCTATTTATATCGCTTGTTTCGTCATTTCATTAACTTCTCTTACTATTCTTTGATAGATCAAGACGAGTGGCCAAACGGAGGAGGACCCAGACCCCATGCTCCAGTCCAACAACATCTCGGTAAAATGAATATGCTGACATACATGTCTATTTACTCTGCTTGATTCGTCATTTCAGTATCTTTTCTTATTATTATTTGATATATCAAGACGAATGGCCAACTGGAGGAGGACCCAGACCCCATGCTCCAGTCCAACAACATCTCGGTAAAAATAATATACTAACATACATGTCAATTTTCTTCGCTTGTTTCGTCATTTCAGTAACTTTCTTACTATTCTTCTATATATCAAGACGAGTGGCCAACTAGAGGAGGACCTCGCCCCCGTGCTCCAGTCCAACAATATCTTGGTAAAAAGCCTAGTTTTTTATTTTTTTCTTGGACTCTTAGTTTGTTGTGATGTTTTGTACTATCGCCCATGCTAACATTCATTAGTTGGTTGCCCGTGTGTTACCACATAATACATATCAACAATTTAGGATGTACCCTATAAGTTAAGACAAAATCCATTTCTCGAGCCTTTTGTCCAACATAATATAAGTGATTGAAACAAAAACCAAACTTCTCTAGAGAATGGTGCTTCAGAACTGATCATGTTGTTGTTGTCAGAATTTTGTTCATTGCTTTCAATCTCATTTGATGATAATATAGATTACTAGACATATTGAGTTCTAGCTTCAAAGCTGCAAAGTTCAAATCTTGGTACTAACTGAAAATGACCTGAAACAATGGATTAGTAATGAGCCAAGCTATTTGTGATGCCAACGCTGCTAGGGTTACAACTAGCACATCTTTTTGGCAAACAGTTAGCTCGTTGTTCCTCTGAAAACTAGGAAATGCAAGATAATCTACTATACACATCCTAGCAGAAAATTTATACTTAATTAAACATGCATAGTCTATTTATACATGATACAAACACCATGTGAGGAAAAAGTTCACCCAAATTAGTTCTAGCTTCAAAGTTGCACTAAATACATTGTTTGATACTTTGATACTCCCTCCGATCCATAAAGAGTGTCACCCACTTAGTACAAAATGAGCAACACTTTTATAGATCGGAGGGAGTAGTTTTTTCTTGGTTCATTAAACATTGTTTGACACTTTGACTAACTACAGGAAGCACAGTTTGCAAATAATTGCACATCTCAGGATATCAGAAATAGAACTGGGAAGGTGCGGTTCTAAAATCTACGCGGAATTCCTCTATTTTCTTCTTCTTTCATTCTTCTTAGAACTTAAGTGCGTGCACCTCACCAAATACTTGCATAAACCATTTCCTGCTGATGTTTACTCAAAACTGTAGGAATCAACGAGGAAGGAATCACCAGAACAACAAACTTCACAACAGGTATCTGCATCCTAAATCTGGATATGTTTACATGACGTCTTGTAGAAAATAACTATGCTTCTTCATTGAAATAAAGACACACTGTTCTGATCTTTAACTATTATTAAGCTATTTATGTTTCTCTCATAGGTGAACGTTTTGAAAAGAGTCAATACTACTGCATCCAGCGAAACGATTCAAACTTCAAACAAAAATACAAAGGTAGTACTGTTGTTTGTTCTTCGGTATATGGATTCTCAATAAGTGCACGTATAACTGATTGTCGTGTTAGTGAATTTGTAATCCATCATATATTGTTATGTTTTCCTGGACTTGGAAATTATTCTCTCTCAACATGTATGTGAAGTTATATGCATTACATTGTCTGCCTTGGGATGCCTCCTACTGAACATGCTTGGTTGATAATACAATGTGTACATGCTGCTAAAGCTAAGGAGCATTGCCAGATGTCATCTTCATCACGTGAGCAAAGATCTGTGAAGGTTCTTTCTGAAATCCTTGTCACTAGTTATTTGTCTTCATGTTGTTATGCAGAACCTAATCTCCTTATTCTTACCGTGTTTGGTTTATTACAGGTATCCATCACAAGGGAATTACCGAAACCTAAGACTACACAAAAGGTATTTGAATCATACATTTTAGAGATAAGTCACATACACTTGTAAATAATTGTTCTGTTTATTTTCTAGAAACCGAAAATGGTTGTCTTGGTTTCGTTGACCCCTAAAAGTAAAGGCTTGGTGGTTGGTAAGGGGATATATAGTTGAAAGCAAAGATAACAAATATGTTGTTGGAGGAGATATGATTGGTGATGCATTTTGGGCAATCACCATTCTAGATGTTAGTAGACTTGGATGTGAAAGACTGCCTCGGCCATTTGGGGATTTCCGAACTGTAAAAGATGCGATCGGTCATTGCATTGCTTGGCCCTCTACTCATGTAAGTTTGATTTCATGCATTTTAATCAATATTTCCTGCTTATGAAATGGGATTTCTTATTCATAGAGGAATTGATGCATGTGTGTATCAATTATCACAAGAACAATTATTCCCTTTACAGGTTAAGAGAGTAAAGCATGATTCAAACTGAGGCAGCATGCCTTATCGATCTTGCAATCCATGTAATTCCATACTGGTAATATTTTTGAACCATTGATAGGACAAATACAACATTTCTATATCAGCAATTCGCTCTTAAGACTGAAGTGACATTGGTTTGGTGATTGTAGAATATTTGACTCCATATGGTGGCTGATGAGAAGAGCTCAGAAGGGAAATCTTAAAGTTCTTGGTTATTTGTTCTGGTGCTGTGTAGTATTCTTAAGACTTGATGATTTAGCTTTGTAATGTCCAGCGAGGGGAGGTTGTTCCTTCAATGTTTTGGAACGTGTTTGCCTTTGTTGTTTTTTCTTTAATGGCTAGCTCACACAGTTTGGTTTCAATGTTTAAAGATTATTACTCATATTTTAATTAGCAATCAGTGAACCATACTTGTATCTGCATTGACCTTTTCTATGAATGGATATTTAATTATCTTTTCTTTCTATGGCGTATTACTATTTAGTATGTGTATTATGCTTTTATTGAATCTTGATAGTGTTTATTTTATTAAGAGTAATATATTTATCTTTGGAAGGAAACGATAAAATGTTGTGATGTCCCTCTCGAGACATACCAATATGCCTCCATAGAACTCTATGGATGTCTCAATATAAGAACAAAATGTCATAATCGAAAGGGACATTATGTATGTCTCTACACTTGACCTTAATATTTATAGAGACTGAATAAAATGGCTCACCCAAATGTCTCTACGATTCTAGAGATGGAAACACTGCCACACAATAATGTTTCGATTATTGTTAGAGACAATCTAAAATGCCACATGAAAGCGCATCTATACCAATACATTCACATTTGAAGTGTATCTTTGAAGTGTATCTATGTCTATAGATACACAATCTCGTGTCTCTACAAAGTGACCTTATATCATATATATATAGGCATTTTGCATTATGACTCTACAGTCTGAGAGACACTGCATGTAGTGGCACTTTTGAGATACTATGGTAAATGCCTCTACAACTATGTAAAGACATTTTAAATGTCTCGATGGCACCAAAATAGTGTCTTTACGGGCTAGTTCTCTTGTAGTGTGTGTTTAGTTCCAGTCATATATATTGACCCCTTCTTTAAATTAGATCGAACGGTTGCGAGACGGTCTTCTATCAAAGGATCGCGTATGAGCAATTCAAGAGGAATTGACGGGATTCTTAGATGCAGAGCTCCTAGATCCGAAAGGAGAATACTATCGGGAGGTTGTAATGCAAGCGGGACCGTAAAAGAGATGTATATATGCATGAAAATCGTGTGTGTACCGTTTGTAATATGTTCGACCAAGCATGATGAATGAGATTGTGTAATATATTCGTGACAATGTTGTGTAATAGTGCTTCATTCATTGCTGTATGTAGTACCATCGAATTGAGTGCAAAACACAAAATAAAAAGTGCCCAAAAAAATAAATGGAAAAATACAAAATCAATTTTCTGCCGCGGCACAAAAAGTGCACAAAATCCTGCCGCGGCAGAGAAACATCAGTCCCGGTTCGTATTACGAACCGGGACTAAAGCCCCTCCCCCTCGCTCCAGACAGCAGCCGCGGCAGAGACTCTTCTGTCCCGGTTCGTAACATAAACCGGGACTAAATCCCCTCCCCCCTCGCTCCAGACAGCGGCCACGTGGAACGCCATCAGTCCCGGTTTTGAGGCAGAACTGGGACTAAAGCCGTTGGGCTTTAGTCCCGATTGCGTAGTCCGGATGGCCCATACGAACCGGTGTGTGCTGGCAAACTTAAAACACAGTCACAAATAAAGTACTGTCACGAAATTACTTGCGAAAAGCTAGCCAGGTTGCCTACCCATGAAAATCTGCAGAGTACGTCGCCCGTCGCGCAAAGAGCCTTTCATGTTTTCAGGCCACCACGATGCTTAGCCCGAGGTTAGAACAGGAATCAGAATGACTAAGAGCACGAGCACGCCCAGGCCGATCATCACTTTGATTAAGAGTAGAGGTCATTTTCCGCCCTCTCCTTGCGCACCTCCTCGTCGGTAGATAGCGTACGGAACGCAAGTTTCTGAACCTGTGGCAGCACGTACATCGTTCCGCAACAAGCATTAGTTCCCAGGCGCACACATCGGTGGGTGAAGTAAACAAGATAATTGCAAGCAAAAAAATAGAGGAAGAGTGCCTTTTCTAGTGCCTTGTCCAGTGCCTCGTTCAGTGCCTTGACTATCTTGTCCACTGCCTTGTCTATCTTCTCTACCGTCTCGACGAGTGCTGCCATCCTTTCGAAAATCTGAGAACAAGATGGTAGATGTGCAATTGCTTGTTAAATCAATCAACCAACCATCGGAAGAGATTAAGAACAAAGAAAATTAATGTACAAGCAGCAGCCAACAATACCTGTTGCACCTCAAGAATCTTCTTGCCAAAATCAGTGGTCGCGGCGTGCCGTTCCTTGATTTCATCAACCGCTGCGCGCGACCATCTGTGGCCAAACCAAGAGCAAGTTTATTAAATTAACATGGATTCAGAGTAGTTGATTAGTGAAATGAAGCGCGTTAACTGACCTGCTCTGCACTTATTCCCTGCAGTGCATTCTCGAACATCCGGACCACGCTGCCCATGTCAATCACGCGAATCACCTAGACATGTATTGTAGGTGCCACAAAGTGAGATGCAAAAATAACAATGTATTCTCGGGTATCTAGTGTAGTAGAACTAGCACACTTCTGCCTAAGCAGAGCTGAGAAAAGGACATCTATATCTCTTACACACACACACACTGGGGACGAGCAAATACTCAAAATGGCAATGCAATTATGCAATGCAGGTGAGGGCCTGCCTACACGTGTTCCTCTAGCTCTACACATTGAAAGTTGGTGAGCGTCAAATCATGCATAACACGGATCCATCGAGGGCTCACGATTCGGTCCGTAGCAATATGAGAAGTTCGCGGCAGCCGCCAACAAACTGTGGGACAGTCCCGGAACATGGTCCGTTCAGTGAAATCGAAGAGCACATGAAATCAAAGCTAAAAATATGCCATCACTATGTCTCTCTCTTTAAAAGCAAGCTGACTCCCAAATAGAAATCAGTTATGCGGAGCAAGTGAGCAACATCCGGGCTAGCTGCACACCCTATCTCCAAAGTTCAGTCGAGCACTGGATCAAGCACGTTGCACTCCCCGCAGCACCAACGGACAATATAATCTTCACTACCGGAAAAACGGCCGCTGCCGTGCAGCCATATATTGCCGTGCGTCTACGCAAAATCTTTGCCATGTGGCCATCATCAAGACGCACGGCAAAGAAGCAGCGCACGGCACTGACTTCAAACGACGCACGGCAAAGGCACCCGGTCGGCAAAGACAAAAAGCATCGGACGGCAAAGATTGAGCAAGGCGCACGGCAAACAAACGGCGGACGGCAAAGCGAAGACAACACGCACGGCAAAGAGAGCACGCACGGCAACGAGCCTTTGCCGTGCGCAAAGAATGGGCGCACGGCAAAGCAGCCTTTGCCGTGCGTCTTATGGCATTTTCTTCTTTTCCTTTATTATTGCACTTAATTTAATACTTATATTTATTCTTTTAATATATGACAAGTACTACATCTTAAGACAATGTGTGTATAACCATACTTTTGCAGTATGACAAGTACTCTACGTCTTCACCCCCCCCCCCCCCCCCCCATATTAGGGTTTCGGAGCTAGCTGCGTTCGTGGAATTCTGCACCATCTGGTGAATCACACATTCCAACACACTTCCACACATATCCTAGGTCCACATGCAATCTTGCCGCTGCTTGCCGCTGCTTGGATCAAATGCCCGTTTAAAATGGGTAGGCTTCTCTCTCGACGGACCAAGGCGATGACGAACTTCTCACCAGTTTTTGTTGCAGCAGAAAGAGTGAAGCGGAGCCGGCACGCTGCGCAAGTGGGCGCTCTCCTGCGCGCTGCTGCATGGCTGAGGACGACGGCGACCAGCTGCAGGCACTCACGAGCAAATAGATAGAAAAAATAAGAGAGAAAAAATACACGGCCCAAAACAGAGCTTTAGCACCGGTTGTTCTCCACAAAACACGGTTTTTATAGGGTCATGTGGCTGATCCAACACTGGTTTTGCCCATCCGAAGCTTGCGCATCCGTCTCGCGTCGTTGTGAGCAGCAAATCGACCTTCGATCCATGCAGCTGCAAGACTTCTCTGATGATCTAACGACCGTCCCAAAAAGTGTTGGGAATGTTGTAGATCATCAGAGCGCCTTGCAGCTGCTTGGATCCGACCGAGGGGCATGACTACCACTTCCACCACCACCACTCCCACCTCCTCGGCAATTCATCATTATGTCACCCTAATACAGTGGTTGGATTCAACCTACCTGAGGGCCTGTGTTTCCAACAGAGTCGTTGTGTTGTCATTATTCACCGACCTACAGGAGGTGGCTCCAATGGCTAGCCGGTGAACAAGGACAAACACAATAATGCCAGGGAACATGCCAGCAGGTAGGCTAAATCCAACCATTGGGTTCGGTGGCAAAGGTAGACGCTCGTTGTGTGCCGTTCGCTACAGGGACGTCGCTATTTATAGGCGATTAGAAGGTGTACCTGTGGATGAGGTGGGAGTGCAGATCTAACAGCTCACAAGCCCTCAAAAGAAACACACCCCTGATCCAACGGCTCACGAGCGCTCTAAAGAAACACACGATCTGTGTGCTTCCGATCAAATGGCTCACAAGAGTTCGAATGAAACACACGATCCGTGTGCTTCTGATCCAACGGCTCACAAGCGCTCGAAGGAAACACACGATCCGTGTGCTTCCGATCCAACGGCTCACAAGCGCTCGAAGGAAACACACGATCCGTGTGCTTCTTCCACCGCTTCCCGCCTTCGTCTGCCGTGCATCGCTTCTTTGCCATGCGCCGTCGCACGGCAAAGAAAACTTTGCCGTCCGGCAAAGAGACGACACACGGCAAAGATAGCGGCGCATGGCAAAGATAGCGGACGACGCACGGCAAAAAAGCAGGGACGGCATCAAGCTTTTAGGTGTTGCCGGCTTCACATACGTAGGTATAAGAGTGTGGTGCGACCCTCTTCACCGACCCCGCTTACTCCGTAGTAAGTTCCGACACTTAGGTGTGGCCGGCTTCACATACGTCAACAAGTTTAACCTACTAATTATACTATTGAATTCTAGGAAAAGATGGTTCAGAAAATACAAAAACAACTTCGGAACGAAACAAAACGCCTGGAGAAAGAGGAACAACATATGAAGAAAACATAGGTGGGCACACACACACAACACTCAACATAGGTACTCAACATAGATGAGAACACACACAGTACTCAACATAGGTACTCAAACTAACTATGACCAGGTCCTAAGCCGCGCGGTGCTGAGCCGCGGACGCTCTGCTTCCAAAGAGCCGGAACCATGAGAGACTCGCTCGCGTCATAAGGATTATGAAGTAGCGACCAACGCCTGTTATTTGTATTATCGAACAAATACATGTAGCGAAGGACGTGCTCGTCCTCCTCCCTGATACGGCGACGTACCACCTCCTCGGGGGCCGGCGCTCTCTGCACATTCCGTGGCCAATACCACCAAAGAAGATCCGGATCGACGATGCGACCTGGATCCCTCACCAAGGTCCGCGCCCCGGAAGGTAGCACCTCCCAGTGCCAGCCCGGCGGATGCCAGTCCCAGACATCGCCATCCGGGTTGATCAAAAGGGGCATCGGAAAGGCCAGCGCGGAGGAGAAGCAGCGCGTGGAGGAGGGCGACGGGTTGGCTCGAACCGGGGACGAGGTCGTGGGTATTTATGCCCAATTAGGAACAAGCACACGGATCGTGTGTTTCCTTCGAGCGTTTGTGAGCCGGTTGATCAGCGGTGTGTTTCTTTCTGGCGCTTGTGAGCCGATCGATCAGCAGTGCATGTAGTATGCCCAATCAGGAACAAGCACATGGATCGTGTGTTTCCTTCGAGCGCTTGTGAGCCGTTGGATCAGTGGTGTGTTTCTTTGCCGTGGAGCACTGCATTGCCGTGCGTCTATGCACGGCAAAGAAATCTTTGCCGTGCGGCCGTCATCAAGACGCACGGCAAACAAGCAGCGCACGGCACAGAACTAACGTGACGCACGGCAAAGGCACCCGCCGGCAAAGATGAAATGCAGCGCATGGCAAAGATACGGCAGACGGCAAAGTTCTAGCAAGACGCACGGCAAAGAGAGCACGCACGGCAAAGTGTTATCGCCCGAATGTGAAGAAAGTCACACCGGGGAGCTATGTATTGCACCATTAAACCTTCCACCACAATTCCACACATATCATAGGTCCACATGCAAGTTTTGGTGGGATTCCGATGCTCCGGAGGTCATTACCCCCCGAAACAGCGGTCTGTGGGCCACGGCGGTCTACCCCCCTAGATTTCTCTGCGCGAGGTTCCACCAATGAACTTTTTCATAGGTTTAGGTTTGTTTAGGCATTAGACACATGGAAAACCAGGTGTGGTACTATGTGGAACATTCTAGCCCCCGGTATAGCCGCAGCGGGACAGTTCAGCCTACACGTCCAGAAATCATCTAAGTGTTATGGCCCGAACGTGAGGAAGGTCACACCGGGGAGCTATGTCTTGCACCATTTGGTGAATCAAACATTCCAACACACTTCCACACATATCATAGGTCCACATGCAAGTTTTGGTGGGATTCCGATGCTCCGGAGTTCATCCCCCTCCCCCCCCCCCCCGAAACGGCGGTTTGCGGCGGTCTACCCCCTAGATTTCTCTGCGCGAGGTTCCACCAATGAACTTTTTCATAGGTTTAGGTTTGTTTAGGCATTAGACACATGGAAAACCATGTGTGGTACTATGTGGCACATTCTAGCCCCCGGTATAGCCGCAGCGGGACAGTTCAGCCTACACGTCCAGAAATCATCTAAGTGTTATGGCCCGAACGTGAGGAAGGTCACACCGGGGAGCTATGTCTTGCACCATTTGGTGAATCAAACATTCCAACACACTTCCACACATATCATAGGTCCACATGCAAGTTTTGGTGGGATTCCGATGCTCCGGAGGTCATTCCCCCCGAAACGGCGGTCTGTGGGCCACGGCGGTCTACCCCCTAGATTTCTCTGCGCGAGGTTCCACCAATGAACTTTTTCATAGGTTTAGGTTTGTTTAGGCATTAGACACATGGAAAACCAGGTGTGGTACTATGTGGAACATTCTAGTCCCCGGTATAGCCGCAGCGGGATAGTTCAGCCTACACGTCCAGAAATCATCTAAGTGTTATGGCCCGAACGTGAGGAAGGTCACACCGGGGAGCTATGTCTTGCACCATTTGGTCAATCAAACATTCCAACACACTTCCACACATATCATAGGTCGACATGCAAGTTTTGGTGGGATTCTGATGCTCCGGAGGTCATCCCCCCCCCCCCCCAAAACGGCGGTCTGCGGCGGTCTACCCCCCTAGATTTCTCTGCGCGAGGTTCCACCAATGAACTTTTTCATAGGTTTAGGTTTGTTTAGGCATTAGACACATGGAAAACCAGGTGTGGTACTATGTGGAACATTCTAGCCCCCGGTATAGCCGCAGCGGGACAGTTCAGCCTACACGTCCAGAAATCATCTAAGTGTTATGGCCCGAACGTGAGGAAGGTCACACCGGGGAGCTATGTATTGCACCATTTGGTGAATCAAACATTCCAACACACTTCCACACATATCATAGGTCCACATGCAAGTTTTGGTGTCGGAGCTGTGGAATTTCCAGAAAGGTTGGAAGGCAACGATGAAAGAGGTGTTGCGGTACATCTTCGAGCAGATGGAGATACCGGGAAAGCGCAGGAGGGGTCGATGAGCCCTGGGTCATGTAAGTCCTAGTAGGGTGTAGGCCACTGGCACCAATCTGCAGTATATATTCTCTTAATTCTACACATGACGTTGGTAGCTCCAAACAATGTGAAAATGCTAAAGGGACAATCTTTCCCGTGCGTAGGCGCACGGCAAAGGATCTTTCCCGTGCAAAGACGGACGGCAAAGGATAAGAGTCACGGCAAAGGAATCCTTTGCCGTGCGTAGATGCACGGCAAAGACACGCATTGCCGTGCACTGTTCCGCACGCACGGCAAAGCCTGTCGGAACCCTAAAGGCTTCGATCCCCATCTCGCATGCACACGCACGCGCCTTCGATCCCCATCACGCACCACATCCGCCGCCGCAGCTCCGCTGCCGAAGCTCCCCTCCGCCGCCACCCCCGGCTCGCGCAGCTCCCCTCCGCCGCCACCTCGGCCCGGGCAGCTCCCCTCCGCCGCCACCCCCGGCCCGCGCAGCTCCCCTCCGCCGCCACCCCCGGCCCGCGCAGCTCCTCCGCCGGCGCAGCTCCTCCCCTCCGCGACCGGCGCAGCTCCTCCGCCGGTGCAGGCTCCTCCCCTCCGCCACCCCCGGCCCTCCTCCCCTCCGCCACCGCCTCCTCCCCTTCGCCACCCCCGGCCCGCACCTCCCCTCCACCCACGCCCACCGCCGCCTCGCCCTGCCCCTGCCGGCCGCTCCTCCCCTCCGCCACCGCCGCCTCGCCCTGCCTCTGCCGCCGCAGCTCCTCCCCTCCGCCACCGCCTCCTCCCCTCCGCCACCTCCGGCCAGCACCACCCCCGGCCCGCTCCTCCCCTCCGCCGCAGCTCCTCCCCTCCTCCCCGCAGCACCTTGCCCTGCCCGTGCCGGCTCGCTCTGCCGCTGCAGCTCCTCGCCCATGCCCTCCTTGCGCAACCGCGCCTCCCCGCAGCCGGTCGGCGTCGGCGTCCCCCACCCGAGGTGAGCTCGTGTTGTTTTTTTTTTGTCAATTTATTTATGCATCGTACTTAATTTAGTTAGTATACTAATTCATTTTCTCGCAATGCAGGTGATTCTTTTAGGTGGACACTGGGTGCGGCGTCGCGGGGGTGTTTGACGGGAGTCCCGGATCTACTTCACCGTTTCGCTCACGCTTCTAGGGTAAAAATCTCGCGCCTATGTACCTAGGTTTTATTTTTGTGTCTAGATCACCAAGTATGTCACGTTACCTAGGCGTCACTTCCCGGTCGTAAGTCCCGGTCGTAAGGGTTACGCGGATAAATATGCATTAGTGGTCTCACATATTATGAACCATAATTCTTACGACATTTATCGGGACAGTCGGTGGATGTGTAGTTGGGTACGTTCTCCCTGCTCTACCTCGATCCGAGACAGGATTTCGGCAGCGCCTCCCCGTTGTTCTCCGGATGTACATCCCTCTCGGCTTTTTGCCGAGACGTGTATCGGGAGAGCAGTGGGGAGGTGCTGCCGAAATTCTGTCTTGGGTCGGGGTAGAGCAGGGAGGACGTACTCAATCTACGGATCCGACGGCTGCTAGGAGGCCACCTAGTAGAGATGTAGGTTGATGCATGCGTAAAAAAAATTAAAATATGATGCATTTAATTCCTATTTATATAAATGCTATGTTTGTCTGTTTTGGTGCTGATTAGAGGATGGATAATCGTGACTGGATGTACGATGGCAGAATCAGTCAGTGGAACTATACTGATGAATGGGGAGCAAAGACAGAGCAGTTCGTGAACAGGGCGTTTGACATCCCTAGCAAACCCAGAACAGTTTTCTGCCCTTGTAGTAAGTGCGATAATGAAAAGCCACAGGACAAGGAAACTATGAGTAGTCACCTGCTCAAGTTTGGGTTCACACCGTCCTACAAGATTTGGACTTTCCATGGAGAAAAGGCCAAAAAACGTGCTAGGAAGGAGGTGCGGCAGATTCAACCTAGGGGAGAATATGATACTGGGTTTGATAGGTGCTTAGAAAACTTGGCTAATGCTAATGTGCCTGAAAGCCCTCATGTAGAGGCGGAGACATCTCAGGATGCAGAGACACATGAGGAGCTAGAGGAAAACACAAGGCAGTATTATGTGGCTTTGTTTGCTTCGCAGAAACCCCTACACGAAAATACAGATGTTACCCAACTAGATGCTATAGCTCGCCTTATGGCCTTCAAGTGCCGCAGGAACTTGTGCAGAGATGGGTTCGATGAGCTTCTGGTCGTCATTGGCAGCATTCTGCCGAAAGGGCACCTCTTGCCGCAAAACTTGTACTATTCGACCAAATTGCTCAGTGACCTTAAGATGTCATCTCAGCAGATACACGCTTATCCAAAGGGATGCATGTTATTCAGAGGGGAGCATGCTGACACAAAATATTGCATCAAATGCAAATCCTCTAGGTACTTTGAGGTTGACACCAATGGTGATGGTCAGAAGAGGCAGACCACGATTGCCAAGAATATCCTCCGGTATCTTCTAGTCCTGCCGAGGATCCAGCGGCTCTTCATGACCAAGGATACTACCCAGCAGATGAGGTGGGCCGTAGAAGGAAACCGATACACTGACAAGATGATACATCCGTCGGATGGTAGTGCATGGAAGAACTTTGTCAAGAAGTATCCACTAAAAGCTGGTGACTCGAGGAGCGTAGCAGTTACGATATCAACCGATGGGTTCAATCCATATGGTATGTCGGCTGCAGTATACAATTGTTGGCCAGTGTTTGTAATTCCCCTGAACCTCCCCCCTGGCGTCAGCATGAGATCAGAGAACATGTTCGTGTCGATGATAATCCCAGGGCCGAAATACCCGGGTAAGAACATGAATGTCTACCTGGAACCGCTGGTGGATGATTTGCTTCGTGGCTGGGAAGGTCGTGGGATCCGAACATATGATGCATCAAAGAAGGAGTACTTCGATATGTATGTCTGGTACCACACGTCACTGCATGACCTGCCAGCACGTGCTTTGTTCTGCGGGTGGTGTACACATGGGAAGTGGCCTTGCCCAGTGTGCAGGCAGGCTGTGCTTTTCTTCTGGCTGGACAAGGGAGGCAAGTATTCCTGCTTTGATGAAGCTCGACAGTTCCTTGAGCAGAATCATCAGTACAGGAGTGATGTGAAGAGTTTCAAGAAAGGCCGTGTTGTCCATGACCCGAAGCCAATTCCGAAGACCGGAAAGGAAATCAAGGCCGAGTTAGAAGCTCTCCAGCCTAAGCCCGATGGGAATGGTTTCTTGGGATATGGGGAGACACACCAATGGACCCACAAGCCGTGCTTATGGAAGCTCCCTTACTTTGAGGATCTCGAGCTCCCGCATAACATTGATACAATGCACACCGAGAAGAATATCAGTGATGCCTGTTGGAGCACCATCATGGACACTGAGAAGACGAAGGATAACATAAAGGCTCAACTTGATCAAGAAAAATGGTGTGATAGACCAAAGTTGAACATGCAGCCACCTCATGGCGCCAAAAAAAACATGGACTAAGCGACAAGCTCCGTTCAGCCTCACAAAGGCCCAAAAAAGGGAGGTCTTCCATTGGATGAAGCACTGTTTGTTTTTCCCTGATGGGTTCGCAGCCAACTGGATGAGGGGTCTGAACCTGGAAACTTTGCGAGTACAAGGACTCAAGAGTCATGACTACCACGTGTGGCTTGAGCAGATAATGCCGGTGATGATTCGAGGCTATGTCCCTGAGCAGATTTGGCGAGTGCTGTCGAGGTTGAGCTTTTTCTTCCGCCAGATTTGTGCTAAGGAGTTAGACACTAAAGTGATTGAGAAGCTAGATAAAGATGCACCCAAGTTGCTTTGCGATCTAGAGAGGATCTTTCCTCCAGGGTTCTTTAATCCGATGCAACATATGATCTTGCACCTCGCGGACGAGTGTTTAAAGGGGGGGGCGAATTGGGGTCGTTGGCAGTATCCGCCCGAGAGAGAAACACAAAGGCTTCGTAAAATGACAGGCAATAAATGCAAGATCGAAGCATCCATAGCCGAGGCAGTCCTTAACATGGAGGTGGCGAACTTCACCACTAAGCACTATGATCCGAACATTCCCACAAAGCACAACCCGGTCCTCCGATACAATGCCGCCAACACTGAAGATGTACCAAAGCTCAGCATCTTCATTGGGCTTGGTGGCAAGTCAAGTGGTCTGAAAACGTACAGGACGAATATACATGAGCGGACCTTGATCCACTCGTATGTCTTGAACACCATGGTGGAAGTGAAGCCATACATCAAGTAAGTGCTAACCATTTAGTTATTCGCAAACATTCACTCGTATGTTCGTGGCTGACTCTTCCTCTTTTCATTGGTATAGAATATTCACGGCTAAATATTGGAAGTACCAAAGGGAGCCTACCCCGGAAGAATCCAAACATATTTTCGAAAAGGGCGGCGGTCTCGGTTTCAGTAGCTGGTTCTGTGGTTTGGTACTATTCTATCCAAATTTGCTTGCACTACCGACATTTATCGGTCATTTCTCGTTCTAAACTTCTCGTGCTAAACTTGTAGGCAAGAACCGATAAAGAGATGAAGCCCGAGCTAAGAAAAATTGCTAGGGGCTTTAACCATTCCGTCGACACGTTCAATTCTTATGACGTGAACGGGTATCGCTTCCAGACCCATGAATACACAACAAGCCGTCCCAACGCGAAGACAATAAATAGCGGGTTGGTGTGTCAAAGTGATGATGGACTCCATTACTATGGAAGAGTCGAGGGTATATACGAGCTGAATTACGGGTTTGATAAAGGGCTAAATCCCGTCGTATTCAAATGCCATTGGTTTGACCCACGCCGGGTGAGACGGGATCCTAAAATTGGATTGATCGAAGTTGAAAGAAGCTCTGTTTATAAGGGAGAAGATGTGTACATTTTGGCTACCCAGGCCTTCCAAGTATTCTATCTCCCGTACCCGTGCAAAAACCCGGCAAAACGTCTACAGGGATGGGATGTTGTGATGACGGTACCTTCACGCATTAGGCCGCCCCTGCCAAACAAGGACGATTACCGCCGCGTAGACCCCTCAACACAGAATGTCGAGTTTTATCAGGAAGAAGGGCTCCCCGGTCATTTCACCATCGACTTGCCGGCCTTTGATGACATGGTCGTAGATGATGAACAAGAAGAAGATGAGGGCATAGAGGAAGATGTTTGTGACAAGGAAGACCTGAGTTTGCTCGAGGCGTTCAAAGCAGGCATTGACCTCTATCCAAATGGACAACCTCCAGGTTTCATTGATGATTATTGGTTCGCCGAGCCTGATGGCGATGACGAAACATGTGATCCAATTACGGATGTCGACACAGGCTACTGATTGTAATAACTCTATGTAGTAGATGATTATGTAGTAATAACTCTATGTAATAGTGATAGTCGAGCTGGTGTATCTTTAAGAACTCTGTGCTATGTTTGTGAGAACTCTTTGCTATTTTCATTATTGTTGCTTTTACTAATGTTCATATATTTGCATTATTGTTCCTTTCACAAATATTCATGTATTTATATCTTTGTTGCTTTACAAATATTCATCTTTTGACATTGCGTACTAATAAACCACTCTTTTCATTGTGTTTGCAGGTGATACAAACATGCCAAGAGGAGTAGGCAAGGCCGTTCGGCAAAAGGTCAAGAACTTGATTGAGCTTGTGACCAAGCCGAGTGGTTCCTGTAGGAAGAATGCAACGCGGGAAGAAACTCCTCCCGCTGCTTCTCCTAGCCCCCCTCGTCGAGCACGTAGGAAGAATGTGACGCGGGAACCTCCTCATAGCCCTTCTCCTAGCCCTCCCCTACCTGAGGATGATGTGGACGACGCGGATCTCAGAGGTGGGGAGGCCTCCCAGCACTCGGGTGGGGAGGACGCGGATCTCGGAGGTGGGGAGGCCTCCCAGCACTCGGTGGGGAGGACGTCGAGGAGGAGGAGGACCTCTCGGAGGAGGAGGATGAGGGGCTGGGGGGGTTACCGTTTGAACCTGACCCATCCCTAGCTTGGGACCCGCCGGAGGAGGGGTACATTGCTCCCGAGGAGAGGCTGCGGCCACATGAGAAGGAGCCGTATCAGCGTGGGAAAACGACACTCCCCCACCTAAGGACTTGGTCCTGTAGCGACTGTGTTCTCGCGCCCGGTGGAAAGAGGTAAAATGTTGATTTTGGCATTCCATTATCGAAATTTCATCATTATCGAATTTCTCATCACATACGTACTGATTTTGGCATTTAATTGTGCAGGTCGTTCGTGTATGGTGACCCGCTGAAGAAGGCGTCGATCTCCCCACTGGTGGTCGCGACGTAGCTTGGAGTTGGAGGCACTACAGCTACGCGCCAGATCCTCACGGCAGGCACGAGAACATGCAGGAGGTGGTTGTACACCATTTCTGGGTACGTGGCTTTTGACTTTTTAGCATTCAAACACTCGTTGGTTGACAATAGTTGCACTAATGCCCCTTGTTTTACCTATGTGCATGGTTGCAGCAATACTTCAGGAGGGCTGAGGGTGAGGAGCGTGCGTGCGACTTGATCTTACACGAGATTTGCAAGAGGAGGGTGACTGGCATGCACTACGAGGCACGTGTTCAGTGCGTCCGCAACTGGCACGCCGACCGCAAAATTTGGATGTCTAAGGAGGACGCTCGGGATACGCTCATGGCACCGTGGCAGTACCTGCAGGTATTTGCATTTCTGTGTTATTGATTTCCTTATCGCCATGTAGTTTCTCCTGTAATAATGGGTCTATCTTGTGTATGTAGAACCCTCCTCAGTACGTCGGCAACGACAGGGCATGCTATGTGATGATGGTCATGTGGTGGACATGCCCCCAGTACCTCGTGAAGCACGAGGAGGGCAAGCTAAAGCGGGCAGATATGCGAGGTGGATCACATATCCAAGGCAGCATCCCCCTTTCCCTTCACATGCAGGAAGAGGCGAGCAAATGGTTACTTCGTTCTTTGAGTTCACGTTATATTTTGTTAACTCCCACTTCACTTAATTACATGTTCTCTTTTGCAGGAAAAAAAGATAGGAGTAAAGCCAAATTTATTTGGCCTCATTAAAAAGATGAAGACCAGGAAGACGCCGCATCCTCAGACAGGGTCCATTTGGGTCAATGAGCAAGCCGAGACCAAGTGTGAGGCATATGTATCGAAGTTCAAGGAGGTGCGCGGCGAGTCCTCCGACCCATACACCGAGGACTTTGACGTTGAGGTTGCGATCCTTGCGGGACAAGGCAAGAAGCATGGCTCACTCTGGATTGGTGACGGGTGCGTCGACCCAATGACCGAGCCATCTCTACGCCAGGTCCGTAGAGGTCGTACTCGCGACCAGCCTCGGGTTGAGCCCCGGCCACGAGCTTCGGATCTAGCTGTCGAGCGGTTACGGGTATGTTCTTCCTCGGTCCTCTACGCTTCTTTACATGTTTTCTATTGCAATGTTGATGAAATCGCGATGACACAACGTAGGCGGACATGGAAGCCAGGGAAGAGAGATTCCGGCAGGAGGCGGAGCAGCGGCAGACGCAGCTGGAGCAGCAGCTTAGAGAGAACCAGCAGCTGCAGATGCAGATACAACAACAGGTCTAGCAGCAACAGCAGATGATGAACTGGTTTGCGAGCCAGACCCTTCTGACTTCTCCACCGGGGACGGTTCCTACTCCTCCTTTCGCCTTCCCGTGGGTAAGTGGTTAACCTAATATCTCCATCCTATTTCTCTTGTCTTATTGTCTAACCCGAACATCATATGCAGATGCAACAACAGACCGGTCAGAGCTCGGTGATACCGAACATGCAGCTCATCCAGGCACCTCAGACCGGTCAGAGCCCGGTGACACCTCCGATGACTGTCAACAATCCAAACATCATCCGGAACCTGACGCAGTTTCCAGGTGAGTTCTCCTACACTTGTGACCAACGCCCATCTAGGTTGTAGAATGCCATCACACTTGTACCAAAAATAACTTGAAAATTGCATAATTTACTCTATTGTCTCACACTTGTTGGAAATTTAGCAATCTCATTATTTTTCTTTTCACCTAGTAGAACATGGTGGACAAGGAGATGGATCCGGACCATCACATCATTAGCTACAATAAAGGTTAGTTCTTCTACATTCATCACTTGTTGGAAATGTTGCCATGCCATGCTATAAGATGTCATTTGCCATGTTAATGCCATTTACCATGAAGGATGCCATCTTATATTGCTTAGTTGGTAAAGGATGCCATTTTATATTGTTTACCATGAAGAATGCCATTTTATATTATATTGCTTAGTTGGTGAAGATGCCATCACATAGTTGAAAATTTTAGCCACTTGTTGAAATTTTAGAGTATATTGAATTAGAATGCTAATATTAGAATTATAATGTCTTATATAAGTGAACGAATGGAGTATATGAAATAGAATGCAAGGTTGATATCTCACCTTTCTTTTTGATCTTGTAGAAGAAGGGCAAGGAGATGTGGCCATCTAATGCAAAGAGATGATAAGGGCCTATGTTTATATTGATGTTCATGTACTCTACTAATGGTCAAATTGTGTGTTTTATTGTGTTGGGCAAAGAGATGATGATCCTATGTTTATGTTCATGTACTCTACTTTGATGGATTATGTTGGATGATGTTGTTGTGTTGCTCAGATTGTATGTTATATTGTGTATTTATTTGTGTGGTATATTGTTGTTAAATTGTGTTTAAACTGCAGATATCAGTGAAAACAGAATTAAAATAAAAAAACCCAGGTCCTTTGCCATGAATATCCGCACGGCAAAGGACCATTTGGTCGCTTTGCCGTGCGCATACGCACGGCAAAGGCGGTGCTGGGGGCTGGGCTGGGTAATGCTGGCAGGCTCTTTGCCCTGCGGGTGGTAGGAAGGCGCACGGCAAAGGTGTGCGCTTTGCCGTGCGGGCGGCAGGAAGGCGCACGGCGAATGTGTGTGTGTTGCCGTGCGTGGCGGCGGAAAGGCGCACGGCAAAGTTGCACGCACGGCAAAGTGCCTGGGCGCACGGCATAGGGGGCCGCACGACAGAGTGGAAAGGCGCACAGCAAAGGTCAGGTCGCACGGCAAAAGGCTTTGCCGTGCGTGTTCGGTGCGGCGCACGGAAAAGAACCCTTTGCCGGGCCAGGCTTCGCCGTGCGGCCTTTGCCGTCCGCCGACGCACAGCAAAGCCTTTTCCGTACGTATATCGTCCTTTGCCGTGCATTTTGCCGCACGGCAAAGCCAGAGTCTCCCGTAGTGCTTTAACGTTGTTGCCAAATATCTTTAGATTTTTTATTTTTAAATCCAAATCGCCTAACCGTTTACACACAACTTAAGCATGAGACTGAACTTTCTGAAGAAGTGCAACTTTGGCTAAATGTTTTTTATATTATTGTCTGAAAAAGTAGTATATATGAGTTGACTTTGAGTTCGAGACAAGTATGGTTTGGATGTTGGTCCGGAAGCTTTTATGCAAATGTGACTGTACATCCGAAAGATTTAAGATAATTCTACACAACCCACTTGACTTGATTAGTTTTATTTACTTGTTTCTCATTGCTTTGCATCAAATTAAATAACCACTGAGAGCATATCCACCGGCGCCCTCCATAGGGTGTCTAGCAACAGCGCCGGACAAGCGCTTTGGGGGCGCCAGCATGAACTGCCGCGGCTTTGGGATGGGCTGCCCACACCGGCGCCGCCCATAATAGCCTCCCAACCGATTCTCGGCTATTTTTTATAAACACGTTAGTTGAAACACATATTGCATAGTTCGCACAAAAATATTGCATAGTTAAACACAACAATTCAAACATAAAAATAAAGTAGTTCAAACAAAAAAAATAGTTCACACAACAATTCAAATAAATGAAAGTTCAACTAGATGAATACACATGCGGAGTTTTCCTTTAAGCGTCCAAAAATTCTCCACTAGATCATCTTACAGTTTTTTTTTCAAAAAGGAGAGTATAACCCCGGCCTCTGCATCAATAGATGCACGCATCCTCATTTATTACTGAGTTTAATCATCTCATTATTACAAATCACGGATCACTTAAAGTCGATACGTGAATGAGCCAAAGAAAAATGACAAGCATACATAGACTAAACATCATTTAATCTACTAACATGCCGCCATCTAGCCTGGGAGTAGATACCTGTGCGACCGTCAGCAGCCGGTTGCAACCAGTATCTATATGTTCCCGCTGCTCCAAAGGGACAAGTACCGACCATTGTTGAAAAATCCAATAAACAGCCCTACGGATAACCTGCAAAAAAATTATACCTCCAGCATTGTTAAAAATAATGTTATTCCTGCAACTCTAAATACGCCAACATAAAGATGAAACCCGATTGCGTATTCTGGTTTCTGAGCGGGGTAAGAGCGGGGTACCGGACAATAGCAAATTGAGCTTGGGGCACACCAAATGCTCGCTCGGCATCCTTCCACTAGCCTCCTGTTGCTGAGCAAACCAAGATCTTCTCCCCACAACAGGGTTTGAGATTGTCTTCATAAAAGTTGACCATCTTAGATAGATACCATCCGCCGGGTATTTTCCCTTGGTGTACTCGTGGCCATTGATCACATAGGTCACCGGCGGAGCATGGCCTTTAACAAGCTTGGCGAACACATTCGAGGACTTAAAAGTGCATGGAGCCCCATGTGTGATTTTGGTAATTAATGATAATCTTTATGGACTAATGTTTGTATTGAGTTATACTTGTAGGATTTGTCCATAGGTAATACTTGAAGATCATATGTTGGTTTCAAGGAAAAAAGGAGAAGAAAGTGAAGAAGATCAAGGGTTGATCAAAGCGTTATTCAAGGAGTGATCCGAAGATTGGTCAAGTGAGATTTGAGCCCATGGCAAGCATGTCTTGAAGAAAAAGATCGTATCGTTCGGAGAGAGCTCAAACCTTTGCATCTTTGGCATTATCTTTCTTGGTTGTTATTTGGCTTTTATCCATGTGAGGTTTTAGAGCTTGTGTTCATATCCATGACAAGCTCTAGTTCATCAAAAACGGATTTCAAATGAATATCTTATTGTGTTTTTGATTGTGGAGGTTTTATCGATTCTTCGTGTAGGGAGGTTTCATACCTTTATATACTACATATTTTCTCCCTTGCTGATCCTCAATATTTTTAGTTTTGGTTGGATACTACATGTCGTTACCTTTCCAACAAAATTGGTTTCATCTCATTCAGAGATCGAATGCTCAAGTTATCGCAAATTTGGTTTTAGCTGTTTTGGGCTGTTTTCCTCCTCACCGGTAGTACTGTCCCCCCCCCCCCCCCTTCACAGGGCCAGCAGTAGAGGCTGTTCCACCCGGCCGGTTGTACCGGCTGAGGCACCGGTAGTACCGTCCGGGTCAACTTGCTGCCGGTAGTACCGGTGGTGGTACCGGGTTGGTACCGCTGGGACCCTGGCTTGCGTACAGGTGCCCGGTTTGCTCACCGGTTGTACCATCTTGGGGTTGCCGGTAGTATCGGCTCGGTGGGACTGGTCTCCTCGGCCGGTTTCGACCGTTGGCAAGGCTCTGGCGGTAGTACCGTCGGGCGCGCCGGTTGTACCGGTGGTGCGGGAAATGGTTCCAATGGGCTGCACGCTTATCTGTTTCGTCCGTTGCCGAGGTGCCTAGCAGTTGTACCGTCAGGACCACTGATCGTACCGGCCGTGCGGGAAAACACCCCAACGGCTGGATTTTGAGAGAGCTTCAAATAGGAGGCCTTCTTCCTCCATTGTTCTTAACTCATTCCACTCTCTCTCTCCTCCATTGTTGTCTTTGAAGAGCTTGTCATTCCTCCATGCATCTCCCTCCTATGATTCTTGCATCTTTTTGAGGCAAAAGAAAGAGGATATCTAGATCTACATTTCCATCAATCAATCTCTCCTCTAAGTGAGGGAAACATATTGGATCTAGATCTTGAGGGTCTTTTGCGGATTTCCTCTTTTGTTCTTCCTCTCTTATTCCCCCATAAGGTTTTGTAGCTTTGGTGGAATTTGGGAGAGAAGGATTTGAACACCTCGTGTGTTCTTGCCATTGCATTTGGTGCATCGATTTGAGTTCTCGGTGAGGATTCGGTTGGTGAAAGGTGAGAAGCGTTTTACTCTTGGGTTCTTGAAACCCTAGACGGTTGAGTTATTTTGCAGGTGTGTGGATTACTTGGCAGCCTCCAATTAAATTGTGGAGATTGCCCCAAGCTTGTATGGGTTCGTGCCGCCTTCAAGGCCACCACTTAGTGGAGAGTGAGCTGGGACCTTAGTGGCGAGCTCACGGAGAATAAGGTGCGGTTGTTGAGCCATTTGAGGGGACCTTTTGTGGCACTCATATCTCTCCAACACAGATGTACTTCTCTTAACAAGGAAGGAACTGAGGGAATACATCATGGTGTATCCTTGCGGTATTTCTATACCCAAGCTCTTTACTTATGCACTTTACTTTGTGATAGCCTTCGTGCTTGAAGTTATATATCTTGTTGTCACCTAGTTTTACTTATCTTGCTTAGCATAAGTTGTTGGTGCACATAGGTGAACCTAGTATATTTAGGTTTTGTGCTTGATAAAGTAAACGCTAGTTTTATTCCACCTTTATTGAGCCAAAACTGTAATAGTTTTAAAACGCCTATTCACCTCCCTCTAGGCGACATCCGTGTCCTTTCAGTACTACAGCACGTTGATGTCATTGTGAGATCCCACAATACCAAAAAAAGCATGCCAAATCCATAGATACTGATCTGCCACTGCCTCGAGTACCACACTCCATGATCCTTTATGACCTTTGTACATTCCTTGCAAAGCAAATGGACAGTTCTTACATAGCCAATGCATACAATCGATGCTTCCAAGCATCCCTAAAAATCCTCTTGCTGCGTTTTGTGCCATGATCCGAGTTGTGTCTTCTTCATTGGGTGTTCTCAAGTAAACCTCTCCAAACACTGCCATCACCGCCCTACATAACTTGTACATGCAATCAATGACTGTGGACTCGGCCATGCGTAGGTAGTCGTCCTGTGTATCAGTAGGGGCTCCATATGCAATCATCCGGAGGGCAGCAGTGCACTTCTGAATTATGAAAAAACCTACCGTGCTGGTACAGTCTTTCTTGCATACGAAGTAGTCGTCGAACTCCCTGGCGGCCACGACAATCTTTATGAACAACTTCCGATTCATCCCGAAACGGCGCCGAAATACCACGTCGTCGTGCAATGGATCATCGGCGAAGTAGTCGGCGTACATCATGCAATAGCCCTCAATCCTCTGCCTCGACTAGATCTTGCGGCGGCCCGGCTTCGAACCTCTACGCCGCGGCTGTGCATCCCGGGCGACCATGCCTAGGAGAGAAGAGATGATATTCAAATGCTCGTCGTCATTGGCAGCAGCAACGGCTTCCTCCTCCATCAGAGCGGCGAGCATCTGCTCGTCATCCGAATCCATGGCCTAGGCAAATCACTGAACACCTCGCGTGCAAGATGGCCACGAGGTGGGCTCGGAGCTGCCGGTGGACGCCAAACGACGGTGAAACGGGGCTGGTGGAAGTGTGGGAGGGTCGATGTGGCGGCGTGGCCTTTCTATCGGCGTGGGAACGACGGAGGGGGAGAGGGGTGGTGCCGGTGGCGATCTGGTGCGAACACGGGCGATGTGGCGCGGGAAAAGGGACGAAATGGGGGGATTTTCCTTTGTCTCACCGACATAGCTGGTCCGTCCGCTTTTCTGCTCCATCCGACGCCCCCGCTCACCCTTGAGGGTTCGGTGCGGCCCGGGGCGCCGGATGAAAAAATGGGCCGCGCCGGATAAAACTAGGCTATGGGGGGCCGGCTGGGTGAGATTTTCACCTCCGGCGCCCCATAGGCCGTTTGGGGGGCTACGGGGAGACGGCTGGAGATGCTCTAAAAATGTAGCCTTTTGTGATAAAAATTATCCGCTGGTGCCACGATCTCCTCTGTCACTCTCCATCTCGGGTTCTTTCCGGTGCAACGATTAGAGATGAAAAAATGCAAGAGACTGTAGGTGCAGCTCATGAGGAGAAAGAGAAGCGTGGCCATTAGTTGCTCCGTTTGCTATGGCTCGGTTCCACCGATCAATAGCCCACACCAGTGAAGCCTCTGCCGCCCCACTTTGAGCCTCGACCGCCCCAACTCCTCCGTCGCTTCCCAGCGCCCCCGCCGCCCCACTTTGAGCCTCGGCCGCCCCATACTTCTCCGCTCCGGCATGGAAATCCAGGACAGTGGCTCCGGCGACGGTGGGTCCGTCACTTCCCAGCGCCCCCGCCGCCCCACTTTGAGTCTCGGCCGCCCCATACTTCTCCGCTCCAGTATGGAAACTCAGGGCAGTGGCTCCGGCGACGGTGGGTCTGGTTCCCAGCGCCCCCGCCGCACCTTAAAGAACGTCTTCGAGTCGGCCGCAAGTTCTCCCAATCGGCCGTCCTCGTCGCACCCTCAAGGAGCAGGTACTCCGACTTCTCTCCTTCTTTCCTTTACGCGCACGGCCGTTCACTACGCCCTCGCGACCGCCTACAGGGCGCACACGCTCAGCGCCACCGCCGAAGCGCCGACGATGAGCACTAGGCGGAACGCGCTGTTGGCTTCCAGCCCCACGTGGCGACTAGTGTTCGGCCACCGCTACCTACAGCCACCGCCGAAGCGCCTACGTCGTCGTGCTCAACAAATTCAACGTGAACAGAGCCACGGGCGGGCCTCTCCGGCGAGGTCTACGTCACGGACCCTAGAGACAACTTCCTAGTGGTGCCCCCGCGCAGCACGCTACGGTAGGGCGTCGTCCAGGACCGGCCCCTTTAGATCGTCTTCGCGCGGGACATGGTCACAGCCCAGGCTATGGGCAACGTGATCATCCACGAGTCCTCGCCACGTCCCGCGATAGGAGTAGGAGAGGACAGCGGAGGCCAAGGGGCGTGCACGGCCGCCGAGGCGCCACTGGCCGCCTGCTGCTTCACGCTAGTACTGATGCCCGCCGGCTTCGTGGTCGCGTCCGTCGCGGGCGGGCGCCATGCAGTTAAAGCTTTAATTTTTTGTAGGGAAGTTAAAGCTTAATTTAACACCAAAAAAGAGTAATTAAGTTAATATAGGCCCATACTCTGTTCCCAATTCAAGAGAATAAAGATCGCGCCCGAGCGATCCGTTGTTGAAATCGCTCGCGTTGTTTCGCGTGGTCGGTCTTGATGGGCCGAGGCTACCACAGGCCCACTTCAGGTTAGCCATGCGGAAAGCGCGTTCCGGTTCTCTTGACCGTCTTACTAGCATAGCATGGACGAAGATGGGTATTTAAATCGGTCCGGGTGTTACCGGCTGAGCAGTTGGGACTATTTTTCTCACAGTGCGATGCTTCCGGCTGCAGTTGAATGCGGTACAACTAATTAATGCTATTTCCATTCGTTGCTGGCTATGAGCTTACTACCTATTTGGCTACTTCCTCCTGCTGGCTAGTGCATGTTTATCCGAAGTAAGATCTTCTCTAACACTACGAGCTCATTTGATTCATAAGATAGGGAAAGTGTAGGAACAGGAAACATATAGAATTAAATTAAGATGTCATGTCTACTTAAATTCTATGGAAATAGGAATTGTTTTTGATTGTGGTGAAGAAATTTCTCGTGAGGTCTAGCCTAATGATTTTTTACCTATGAACTTTACACTAGAAGATTTCTATTGGAATATTTCCGATAGGATATTATCCTATTAATCAAACGGCTTATGTATGAAAATTTTCAGAGGATCTCAATCCTATACAAATCTTTTGAAAATCCTATGAATCAAAAGAGCCCTACACTATAAGATTCCTATGAGAATATTTCCTATAGGATGATATGATCCTATTAATCAAACGGCTTCTGTAGGAAAATTTTCATAGGATGTCAATTCTACATAAATCTTTTGAAAATCCTATAAATCAGAAGAGCCCTACTTGAGATAAGATATTGCTACAGTGTCTATTAAATGAAGTGAAATATTTTACCTGTTCAGTTTGAAATATTAGCAAAGACGGAAAGATGCCCAACAACAGTAGTCTATCACCCAGTGCAAATTAAGAAATCCTACCAGCCAACGGCCTAATTACTAGTATTTCCTAACTTCTAATGATTCTGGTAAATTGGAATGGACCAGGCTATGGTCCAAGAAGAGCAAAGCCATCATAGATTTCGTCAAATGAGGCAATTAGATGCTTCTAGACAACGATGTAAAATAACTATGACCGAATTTCAGCAATATCTTGATCTTTACCGGCTAAATACTCTCTATGGACGGAAAAGGAAAAAGGTAAAAGAAAACGTGAACTATATTGCTTGCCCGTCTGGTACACTATAATACAAAAGAAAATATGGCACTAAGTGCTTCGATGCCACAAAGAAGCTACAACAGAAATACATTATGATAGGACTATAGAGCTTTTGCAGTATATATGTTTCATTATTGTAAACGGACATAATCATGAACTGTTCACCATTTTTATAGATCTCTACTCATTTCAATTGGTGCAAAATTTTCTATAATTTAACTGACTTAATCCTTTTTTTTTCTAGCCGAGGACATCCCTCAGGAGGACGATCCGAAGAGCTCCAAGTGGAAGTTGGCCATTCTGTTGATAGTCATCATCGTCATCGTCATCGCGGCAGTGTTTTTGATACTTGTCATCTTCAAGCCCAAGCCGTACATGCTGGTTACCGATACCGACACGACGAAGCTGGTGTGGCTCCAGTACATGTAGAAAAATTAGGGTTGAAGCTATTTCGGCCTACCCTCTATTCCTCTGCCTTATCGGTGGCAGTGGCGGAGCTTGGGCCACATCGCTGGGGGGGAAATGGGCCGCATTGCCATGTTGGGCTACTGCTGGGGGGGGGGGGGGGCAAAACAGGCCAAATACACTGATTTTAGACGGAAAAAGGCCAAACAGTAGTAGTTTTTGGGCCAAATTTTGTTGGGCTGGGGGGGCCAAATTTTGTTGGGCTGGGGGGCGGCGGCCCCCCTGGGCTGCACATAGCTCCGCCAGTGATCGGTGGTGCCGCTCACAATGCATATTGAGGCTAGAGGGTAGGACCTTTATATAGACTCCAATTACAGATAACTCAATCTGTTTCCAGCTTGACTTGTTCTAGCATAAGCCATCTAGTAGGCCTGTTTAGCATTCTAAGCAGCCGCCTTCCTATACGCATAAAGTTGAGTTATATTGACTCGTGACATGTTAAAACAACCACAATATTTAACATTCAGTTATCGAGCCTATTACTGTTAAACAATTAGGTCCCAGCACGCATGTGTGAGTCCTGCGCCGAGTTCGAACACAAATCAAACTCGCAGGCTTTAACAATCCATAGAGTCAATCCTACGGACAACCTGGCATTCCGCTCTATACTGTTCCCGGGTATAATTTCAGCATATTTATATACACTGTATTCCAGTATAGCCGTACCGGCTTCCTTAAATATTATTTTCTTAAGTACAATTCCACATCATTAATTCCCTGTTATTTTCGTGAGGGTTCCACACTGAAGTTTAATTCCGTACAATGTAGTAGATATATAAAATGTTGTAAGACACAATTTCCTACATCTCCCACTTGACTGACAACATTTTATTTCAGCAAAGTGAATTCCCATGCAATTGACATGGTTAGAAAATAATTCCTTCCTTCAATGCACTCATGTTGTATATACACTTTGTGACCTTTGGAGTCATATTATCACAAAGAAGCAGGTTATGATGCACCTTCCACGACCTTAAGTTTTCGAAAAAATTCCTTAGCCATATAGTTCCTTCAATGCTTGACATGCATTGAAGTATTCATATATATTCCGTAAACAAAGAATATCCATATGTTTCCATTGTAAACCATAGATACCTACAAATTTAAATATTAGCACATAACATAAAAGTAGATTACCTTTCACAAAGATCCAATTTTAAAAATAGTGTCAATATATCCACGCAGCTAGAGGTTGAGATCATCAAAGAATAATGAATAATCCATATTCCTTGACATTGCATGACAAGTCCATTGTGTGATCCAACAATCTTTATAAGATTCATACTCCGTTTGCTAAAATTCCAGCAAATCGCTTTATGTGCTAATCAAAATAGCAACAATAGAGTGGAATGGCTAAGTTCAGGTCGCATGAGTAATGTCCCACGATAATTGTGGTATGATGATTACTCTTCCTTTTTCCTCATGAGTTTAAACATAATTCCTCATAGAGTATCATTCCCTTTATCAAGGTATTTGACAGGTTTACGATTTTACATAGAAAAAATATAAAAACATTCTCTATGTAATTCCACTCCCACTTTGCAGGAATGTTTGAATATTCCTTTCATATGAAAGTTAGAACAGGACCAAGCTTTCCATTCCATAAATGTGATATTCAAAGAAAACAATAAGAACATAGTTAGCACATATAGCAATAACACAAAACAATTTACACTAACCTTTGTATATTACCATCTTCCATCATAAATAAAACCATATGACCTGATGTACCATTGATGTGAAGCTTGTTCGAGTAACATAATTTGATCTTTCCAATTAGCAAACCGTGTCTTTATTCCCACCACCTCTAAATTCCAGAGTTTCCACAAAGTATGAACATTTCCTTTGTGTAAAGAATTAAACAACAAGCTTAGCGTTGTAATTTCCACTAAGCATGTTTTTACATTAAACTTCCTTGTAAGTAAATTCATCTAGAACATATAGGCTTGCGGTTGATTAGTAAAATACCAAGTTCCAAACTTTTGTTCCTCCTCATTGAGTCTATTTCTTCCCGCAATGCTATCAACCATATAGTTTAAAATAGTAACAACTTTAACTATTCCATACAAGTTTACATGTTCCTCTAAAACATAGAGTGATTTCCCCAAAGAATAGACAATAGTAAAAATAAAAAACATATGATGGTCCATGTTAATTCCTCCCACTTTTCCTAAGCATGTTAGTGTTGGGAGTTTAAATTGTGTTTTCCTTTGGATTTATTCATATGATTCTGGTGTGACTACTAGTAAATCCACTCTTCATCACACAATACCATGTTCCTACTTTACACCAATTTTCCTATTTCCAGATCAAAACAAAATACCATTTGATCCACTAGAATATGTACATTAAAATATTGGTGTGCTATGTAGTAAATAATCATTCCAATTCCATACTACCAAAATATAAATAGAATAATTCCTTCCAGTTCACAAACTATAAACAGTGACTGTGATAGATACTTACTAAACAAACGTAGTAGTATGTATGCTTTTCCACATAATCAACGGAATAACCAACAGTTGTGTTCCTCCATTCATCCACGGAGTGTATGATATAGGTCAACAGTGAATAATTCCATGCTCATTACATTAGTTTCAGTTAATATTCCTGAAGTGTATATCCCCCACCAATCAGTTTTCAAACCTTTAATTCCTTTGATGAACTGATTTTCCACTTCAGTGTCCAATATTAATACAACAAAAACCTTCCTACTTGTATTGTAAAAGATATAAATAACCATACCAAGTGTAATCATGAAACAGAATAAATATATTCGCCTCAAGTAGGAGTGTCCAAATATACCGTAATTATATGTCGATGAAGTATCATAATCCTCCCACTCTAGTGGGAGTGTAAAACCAAATGTCACATTGAAGAGAAATCCATAACTGATAGTCCTCCCACTTGAAGTTTATAATTCCAGAATTAACAAGCATAATTATGTTTATAGAACATGACCAACTCGTAAATACCGTCAATAATAAATTCCGAGCATGTATTCCTATTATCAGTATTCCTCCCTATGGAGTTATCTTCACAACGAACTTCATTGAGTAAATATTGATTTCCTTTTCCATGGAGTGCATCACATATTCCTCCAAAAATAAGTTATGCCAATTTCAATATAAATAGGCTTCATGTCGTCTCATCATCGTTATGCCAGAAAATTCCGATGAATTCTTAAAATACCTCGACAGATTTCGGAGTAACCCAATGAGTCCAATATATTCCGGTGATAATGTCAATCCCGTAGTAATTAAAAAAAAATAGTGACAAAAATAATAATTAATCCATCTGACGAAGGGCCCAATAAATTTCCTCTAAAAGCGAGTGGTGTCCAATAAAAGAGGTCCCCCAAAAATAAGAATCTATTTCCAGGTTACGTAAAATATTCCGTAATCTGTACGCTCTCATATATAAGCTAAACAATCAAATATTGATAAAACTATGTGAACTAGTCTATTTTCCATAGTTCAAATTCCATAGTTTTTCCTTTCCCTTTGGCTTTTCCGGTTTAGATATATCAATGACATAACAATTATAATGAGCATGGAGAGAAAAGTGTTACCGATCTGTAGAATCCACCAAGAAACGAGCCAAGACTGGCGTGCACCCGAAGATTTTAATCCTCGGAGCTGTAGACCGTGATGGTTAATCACGTGCAGAAGTGGGCAACGACTCCATACTTAGCATATGCCTGAGATTTTCCTTGCTCGCGGTATACCAGCGACAACATGCCAAGTAGTACCATCCAGTGCAGCAATTTCCTCATGTAGATCATAAAGTGTTTGCTGGATTTATTTCCTCGATTAATAAGTGAACTAAAACAGTAGCAACGACACTAGCCGTGTAGTAGACTTGATCTGCACCTGCCTCCATCGATTCAATCACGCGCCTTCCGCTTCATCTTATTCCGATCAGCAACAACAGCACACAATACGTAGATCGGTGATGCAGCAGCCGATCGGCGCAGGTGTTTGGCCGCGTGGAGCGACCAACGCGCGCAAACAGGGATCGAGTACGGAACCGAGGGGACTTCTGCACGTCCATCAAGCAGCGATGAAGAAAAGTGGCGTCCCTTCCTCGATCGACGCGAACAGCAGCACGAATCCTTCTTTCCTTAATCGAGTTTTTTTTTTAATATTATTTTTTTTAATCAGAATTCGGAATATATCACGCGGAATGATTTTATTCCAAAACTATCGCGCCGTCGGCCCACGGGCGGCCGAATCATTGCTTTCGGCTCGCGGAAAGCCGAAACATCGGTGTCGGCCGTTAGCTGGGCGAGGTGCATGCGCGCTGACACGGCGACAGTGCGGGGCCCGCACTTTCGGCTCGCAGTAGGCCGAAACGATCCTTTCGGCCGGCAGTCTGCCGAAAACGAGTGGATGACGACGCCGCGACCGCTCCTTCCTTCCTCCTCCTTTCTTCTTCCTTCTGCTCTCGTTTCTTCTCTCTTTCCCTTCGAAAAACAGTGCTGCTAACCTCAATTTATCCCAAAAAATAGCCGATAAATTAGATATCTGCCCCCACAAATCGAAAGAGGAGGTCAAGAGCATCCCGGATCTGTTAATGGGATAGTTTTTGGAGGAGTTTTTGTTTCGGTGGAGGAGCAACGGTGAGCAACAATGGTGAGATGTGGTGGTGTTGGGCAGTAGCAGGAGCGGCGCAGTAATGGTGGTGATGCGCCGTTGAAGTACGACAACAGGGACGACGGATTTTGCACGCATCAAGGGTAAACCCTTATCTTGTAGTTATTTTACGTTTAGTGTCGTGGGGCTACCTTTCGGATACCCCACGGTGGTAGTACCTGGGTCACGCCAAGAGAGGCCCATGAAGTGTACCATGTGGCCCAAGTAGCTGGTGAAGCCGGTGATGATCTCCCTTATTCTGTAACGTGCAATCCGCACCGTCCACCCGAGACCTGGCCTGTGATATAAAGGCCAGGAGGGTGCGTCGTCTAGGTCAAGCAAGCAGCACACAAACCCTAGCGAGATTGCATCTCGCCATTGTAGCCACCTTGATAATACCAGACAAGCAGGAGTAGGTCTTTACCTCACCTCGAGGGGCCGAACCTGGGTAAAACTCGCCCCCTGTTAGCCGTCTTAGCCACCAACGATTATACTATCTCCCCCTCAATCACCCGGGGTGCACAACCTTGGGATTTGCCGAGTCCACTACTCGTCAATTGCGCCGTCTGTGGGAAAGAACGGATCGTTGGAATCATGGTTGCGCCGGCCTCATCTGCAATGAAGAACAGCATCAGCGCCAGGGAGTCGATCTACACCGCTTCCTCGAGTTCGTCCACCACTCGCCGGCGGATCTCCCGGCGTACGCTGAGGTGCAGCAGAGCACGTGGATTACCTTCGGTAGTCTGCGCTATCTGGTGGACAGTCGCGGACGCTCCGGCCCACGCTGGCCACGTTGCGCGCGACGACGCACCAGCATCTACATCGACTGCGCCGACCGCGGCTTCACTCGCCGCGAAGATCGCATCTACTGCGGTCACGGCGGTCGCGTCATCGACTACCGCGAAGATCGCATCTATTGCGGTCACGGCGGTCGCGTCATCGACTACCACGAAGATCGCATCCACCTCGACTGCGTCAGCACCATCTACGATCGCGTCAACGGCGACTGCGCTGACCACACCCGCGGTCACCAGAAAAATCGCATCTACTGCAACCCGACGCGAAAACAAGTCTACCCCGACCTTCTTGTCCGCGCCCCGGATGAAGCCAAAATCTACGCCAATCGCGTCTCCGCAACGCGGAGTCGCCAGTAGCAGTGGCCATGGCACCCGCCACGTCGCTGTGATCTTCGACTCTGAGCATAGCTCAGACGAGGAAGCAGGACTGAGAGCATCAGCCCCACTCGGCGGGTTTACCCCGCGCAAGTCTATATGGCCAGCCCAGCACGATCCAACGGCGGGGAACCCGTATACCCGCTGGAGGTGACCATGCCGGATAGGGTGACAAGACTCACCATCACTCGGGAGATGGCGATCCAGGCCATGAAGCACGTGGACGAAGGCACGTTCCCTTCACCAGATGAACCCCGAGAAGACCAACTGGCGGTCCAATACTTGCTTTGGAAGGAGTCCGAGCGAGTCCGCCAAGAGAAGACCGATCTGATTCAGCGCAAAGAGTTAGCCGACGCGTCGAGTGCCAGGAGGGCAGCACACTCGTTTATGGCCGGATCAGAGGAAGTCTCGCAAGGAGGACGTCACAGGGCTCGCATGCCACGGGTGCCAGAAGCTGATCGCGTCCACCTCACTCGCAATTTGGAGTCGTCATTCATGACGGAAGATGCGGACGGAATCCCCGTCCCCAAGACACCCGCTTCGGCCCTCATGGCAGTCGAAACCTACCTGCGACTAACACAGCCGCCGGAGGGTGACGCCCACGCCCGCCTCCACAGGCGACAAATTCAATCCCTTAGGGAAGTCGAGGAAGTCTTGGCAAAGTCAGCACCAGCAGGAAGGGTGCACGAGAATCGAGACCGCCGCGATCGTGAACCCGCACCACTTGCAGACCCAGCCCCAATTCGACTGCGACAGCCGCAGCCAGGCGAAGATGTCCGTAACGTCGTCGCACAGAGAAGGGTGGACCGTAGTCGACGGCTGCGAGCGGCGAGTGCACAAGCCAANTATATGGCCAGCCCAGCACGATCCAACGGCGGGGAACACCCGGTATACCCGCTGGAGGTGACCATGCCGGACTAGGGTGACAAGACTCACCATCACTCGGGAGATGGCGATCCAGGCCATGAAGCACGTGGACGAAGGCACGTCCCTTCACAGATGAACCCCGAGAAGATCCAACTGGCGGTCCAATACTTGCTTTGGAGGAGTCCGAGCGAGTCCGCCAAGAGAAGGCCGATCTGATTCGGCGCAAGGAGTTAGCCGACGCGTCGAGTGCCAGGAGGGCTAGCACCTCGTTTTTGGCCGGATCAGAGGAAGTCTCGCAAGGAGGACGTCACAGGGCTCGCATGCCACGGGTGCCAGAAGCTGATCTGCGGTCCACCTCACTCGCAATCTCGAGTCGTCATTCATGACGGAAGATGCGGACGGAATCCCCGTCCCCAAGACACCCGCTTCGGCCCTCATGGCGGTCGAAACCTACCTGCGACTAACACAGCCGCCGGAGGGTGATGCCCACGCCCGCCTCCACAGGCGACAATTCAATCCCTCAGGGAAGTCGAGGGAAGTCCTGGCAAAGTCAGCACCAGCAGAAAGGGTGCACGAGAATCGAGGCCGCCGCGATCGTGAACCCGCACCACTTGCAGGACCCAGCCCCAATTCGACTGCGACAGCCGCAGCCAGGCGAAGATGTCCGTAACGTCGTCGCACAGAGAAGGGTGGACCGTAGTCGACGGCTGCGAGCGGCGAGTGCACAAGCCAACGACTACGACGACGACGACTTCGAGCCACGCGGAGCCGCATGTTTCAGCTTCAACATCCGCGACACGAAGATGCCCAAGGCTTCAAGCTAACAGCGGAGACACCCAAGTATGAGGGAAGCAAGACCCAAGGGACTGGCTGGAAGACTACCTCATCGAGTGCAGCTGTCAAGGTGGTACTTCGACTACTGCCATGCAGTACATCCAGTTGCTGCTCACGGGATCTGCTCGCGGGTGGCTCAACACTCAGCCTAGGACGCTTTCAGCACCTGGGACGAGTTCAGGAACGCCTTCGTGAAGAGTTTTCTGGGGACATACGCAAGGCCAACAACCCTCATTGAGCTCCAGGCGTGCAAGCAAGGTCGAGACGAGCCACTCCGTTCGTACATCCAGCGGTGGACCTTACTTCGCAACACCATGGATGGAGCCACCTCAGAAGACAGGGTAATGGACGCATTCATGCACGGCGTTTACCGCCGCGACCTCCGTGAGGAGTTTGGTAGGCTTAGGCCGAGGAACATGATCGAGCTCATGCAGATAGCCAATCAGTGGGCAGATGGAGAAGACTCTGTTCGTGATGCACCACGATCCCCGAGGCAAGAAGCAGGACCTAGCAACTGGCGAGAAGGGCGCCTGAAGAAGAAGCCGCGTTACGTCGGCAACGACTCGATCGAGTTAGTAGCGGCGGGATTCGAAACCCCCCGTGAGAATGAAAGGCAGTACAACCAAGACGGCGGCAGCAGCTACCATAGAGACGGAAGTCGCAAGCGCGAGTGGCGGAGACGCCCACTGACTGAAGAAGAAGAGTTAGAGCAACCTTGCAAGCATCACATGTTCAGGGACCCAGAAACAGGCAAGTGGGGATCCCGCCACCTATTGAAGGATTGCAGAAAGGCGCGTAAGATATACAGGGCGTTTGCGCGAATAGTCCCTCAGAACGGACAGCGTGATAATCAAGCGGCACCCGTGGCACAGCCAGCCGCACAACTGGCCCTCCAGGCGCCACCTCCTCCTCCAGTCGCCAACCCAGCGCAAGCAGCGCTGGCCTTCTACCCGCAACAGCAACAACAACCACAGCCACAGCCGCAGGATCCTGCTAACGTGTTCCCGGCAGCACGTGGGCAGATCAACATGATACAGAAGGGACGTCCTTCCAACAGGACCCAGAAAATCATCACCCGCCAGGTCTACCAAGCACTCACCAATCCACCTGCAGTACCCGATTACCTGAGAGGCTCAGAAACAGCGATCACTTTCTCCAGAGCGGATCACCCGCCGGCGATACCACGACCCGGGCACGCTGCTCTGGTAGTCGAAGCTCAGATCGGGAGTACACCTTGAAGAAGGTATTCATGGATGGAGGCAGCGGTATAAATATCATCTTCGCCGACACCCTAAGAAGGATGAACAGGTCAACATCCAACCTAACGCCATCAGCAAATACCTTCCACGGTATTGTACCAGGGCAAGCAGTCACGCCCATGGGAACAGTTACACTCGACGTCATATTCGGCACACCCGAAAACTTCCAGCGAGAGGCGATCGACTTCGAGGTAGTCGACTGGAAGTCACAATATCATGCCATACTGGGTCGTCCGGCCTTCGCCAGATTCATGGCAGTGCCCCATTACGCCTACCTCCTGCTCAAGATGCCGGGACCAAAGGGTGTCATCACGGTGAAAGGCGACTTCGACCGGTCTGACAGTTGCGACCGCGAGTTCAGCAGGATTTCTGAGTTCTTTGGGATGGACGAGCACCTGGAGATGATGGCAGTCGACAACGACAGGACTCTGTTTCCACCACGGAAGAAATCATCCAAGGAATCTGCGTTCAACGCAAGCGACGACACAAGGGCCCATCAGGTACACCCGACGGACGCCGACAAGACGGTCAGGGTGTCATCAAGCCTGACTAGCGCATAGGAAAGCGCGCTCGTCGAGTTCCTGCGCGAGAACTGGAAGATATTCGCCTGGCAACCTTCTGACATGCCAGGTATACCAAGGGAACTCGCCGAGCACTCCTTACGCGTCCGTAAAGACGCTAGACCAGTCAAGCAGACCTTGAGACGCTTCGCGGGTCCTAAGAGAGATGCTATCAGCAAGGAGATCGACCGGCTGCTTCACGCCGGATTTATTCGGGAAATAAAGGATTCAGAGTGGGTAGCAAACCCAGTACTGGTGGAAAAGAAGAAGACGAAGAAACTCCGCATGTGCGTCGACTTCACCGCCATCAACAAATGCTGCCCCAAGGATCACTTTCCGCTCCCGCGGATTGATCAGATCGTCGATTCGACTGCAGGCTGTGCACGCCTATCCTTCCTGGATGCCTACTCTGGGTACCAGCAGATCAGGATGAAAGTCGAGGACCAGGAGAAGACAGCGTTCATCACACCACACGGTGTATTCTGTTACCAGATGATGCCCTTCGGGTTGAAGAACGCTGGAGCCACATACCAACGCACGATGCAGGCCTGCTTGAAGGAGCTCATAGGACAGATCGTCCAGGTCTACGTCGATGACATAGTCGTCACCACCCGCACAGAGGACAGCCTCATCGACGACCTCCGCAAGGTCTTCGATGCGCTTAACGAGTACCAGATCAAGTTAAACCCAGAAAAGTGCGTCTTCGGCGTCCCAGCCGGAGAACTACTGGGGTACCTTGTCTCTGCGAGAGGAATCGAAGCCAACCCTGAGAAGGTGCAGAACATACTCGACATGCCTGCACCGACCAAACTTCATGAAGTACAACGCCTAGCCGGCAGAGTCGCAGCACTCAGTCGGTTTATTAGTAAGTTGGGAGAAAAGGCCCTGCCCTTCTACCAACTGATGAAAAAGGCAGACAAGTTCGAGTGGACAGAGGAGGCACAAGATGCATTCGACAAACTGAAGCAGACCCTCACAACCCCTCCAGTGCTGGTGGCACCACATGAGAACGAGCCACTGTACCTATATGTGGCAGCCACGAACAGGGTGGTCAGTACCGTACTCGTAGTCGAGCGGGAGGAAGAAGGAAAGAGTCACCCTATTCAGCGACCTGTGTATTACCTCAGCGAGGTGCTAACTGATTCCAAGCAGCGATACCCGCACTACCAGAAGCTGGCATACGGAGTCTTCATGACGTCCAGGAAGGTGGTCCACTATTTCTCCGAGCACCCGATCACGGTGGTAAGCTCCTCTGCCCTATCCGACATCCTCACTAACCCAGCCGCGACAGGAAGAGTCGCCAAGTGGGTTGTCGAGTTAGGGCCATGGGGGCTGAAGTACGCACACCCGAAGGCAATCAAGGCCCAGGTCCTCCCAGAGTTCACCACAGAGTGGATAGAAGCACAACTGCCCGACGAGCCCGACTTGTCCAATGCATGGACAATGTATTTTGATGGATCCAAGAAATTCAACTCAGCCGGAGCAGGAGTCGTGCTCATTTCACCTAAAGGCGACAAGCTGAAGTACGTGCTGCAGATGAAGTTCCCAACTCCTTCCAACAACGAAGCAGAGTACGAAGCCCTGATCCACGGCATGCGGATGGCCCAGAACTGCGGCGCCACTCGCCTCATGATCTACGGCGACTCCTATCTGGTGTGCAGCAAACCATGAAGCAGTGTGATGCCATCGCTGACAACATGATAGCCTACAGGGAGCTGTACAATCAACTGGAAGGCCTCTTCGACGGCTGTGAACTGCGGCACATCGGCCGCGAAAGCAACGAAGAAGCTGACGTCCTGGCCAACCTAGGATCGGATCGAGCTCCGGTGCCACCCGGAGTCTTCCTCGAGTGCATCACACAGCGCTCAATCAAGGTCCGGCCCCCGCCAGGACCCTCTACATCGACAACAAGCACCGCCAACCCGCCAAGCACGGAGAAGGAGGTCATGGAGATAATGCTAGTCGAGCCCACGTGGACAAGCCCGTATCTGGCCTACATGCTGCACCAGCGGCTGCCGGAGAACCCAGTCGAAGCCAAGCGCATCGTCCGCCGTTCCAAAGGCTTCACCATCATCAACGGCGAGCTCTACAAGAGAAGCATCTCAGGAGTCCTCCAAAGGTGCATCGATCCAGCCGACGGCCAAGCAATCTTACTCGACATCCACGCCGGCATATGCGGGCACCACGCAAGCAGTCGAGCACTGGTGGCCAAGGCCTTGCGAGCAGGGTTCTACTGGCCCACCGCAATGCAAGACGCAGAAGAACTGGTCAGAAAGTGCGTTGGCTGTCAGGAGTTCGCCAACAAGCCGCATGCACCAGCGTCGGCACTGAAGACAATACCACTCGCGTGGCCCTTCGCGCAATGGGGACTCGACATGGTAGGTCCCTTCAAGAAATCCTCCCCAGGCGGGCACACTCACCTCCTGGTGGCAGTCGACAAGTTCACGAAGTGGATCGAGGCGGTCCCAATCACAAGCTCAACCGCAACCTCAGCGGTCAACTTCATCAGGTCAATCATCTTCAGGTTCGGTGTGCCACACGGCATCATCACCGACAACGGGACGAACTTCACAGCCGAAGAATTCAGGGATTTCTGCTCTGAACAAGGTGTCAAGCTCAGCTATGCATCCGTCTCGCACCCGCAGTCCAATGGGCAAGTCGAGAAAGCCAACGGCCTAGTCAGCAAAGGCATCAAGAAGCGCCTGCGAGTACCATTGAAGCGAGCCGCAGGAGCCTGGGTGGAGGAGTTACCAAGCGTGCTGTGGAGCCTACGCACCACGCCAAACAGATCTACCCAGTATACACCATTCTTCATGGTGTACGGCGCCGAAGCAGTCCTGCCCTGCGACATCAAATTTGACGCTCCACGAGTGGTGGCATACGACGAGTCTGATGCTGAAGAAGCACTTGAAGATGATGTGGATGTCCTGGATGAAGCACGCGACATCGCCCTCAGCCGCACAGCCGTGTACCAACAAGACCTGCGCAACTACCACGGTCGGCGACTGCGGCCTAGAGCATTCGTCCCAGGGGACCTGGTTCTCCGGCTCAAGCAGAAGAAGGTGCACAAACTCGCCTCCCCATGGGAGGGGCCATACATTGTGACAGAGGCAATCGGCAACGGAGCTTACCGCCTGAAGGACTCGAAGACAGGGACAGTCTGCAGCAATCCGTGGAACGTGGCACAGTTACGCCGCTTCTACGCCTGATCAACCCCAGCTTGTAAGCTTCACCTTGTTAAGTAGCAGCAGGTTTCTTACGCACTCTTTCCCTCGCCAGGGTACCTAAGGGGACTGGAAGGGTTTTAACGAGGCGGCCTGTTTGCGAGAATCAATAAAGATATTTGAAGGAAAAGACTTGTCATTTCTTCCTTTGCGAGCAATCAACCTAAATCCTAGGCCGCCACTCGAACCACTCGAGGGCTCGCGCCATACAGGTCTAAGTCTAGCCTAGGCCGCCACTCGAATCACTCGGGGGCTGCGCCACACAGGCATAACTCGAAAATCCTAGGCCGCCACTCGAACCACTCGGGGGCTCGCGCCATACAGGTCTAAGTCCAGCCTAGGCCGCCACTCGAATCACTCGGGGGCTGCGCCACACAGGCATAACTCGAAAATCCTAGGCCGCCACTCGAACCACTCGGGGGCTCGCGCCATACAGGTCTAAGTCTAGCCTAGGCCGCCACTCGAATCACTCGGGGGCTGCGCCACACAGGCATAACTCGAAAATCCTAGGCCGCCACTCGAACCACTCGGGGGCTCGCGCCATACAGGTCTAAGTCTAGCCTAGGCCGCCACTCGAATCACTCGGGGGCTGCGCCACACAGGCATAACTCGAAAATCCTAGGCCGCCACTCGAACCACTCGGGGGCTCGCGCCATACAGGTCTAAGTCTAGCCTAGGCCGCCACTCGAATCACTCGGGGGCTGCGCCACACAGGCATAACTCGAAAATCCTAGGCCGCCACTCGAACCACTCGGGGGCTCGCGCCATACAGGTCTAAGTCTAGCCTAGGCCGCCACTCGAATCACTCGGGGGCTGCGCCACACAGGCATAACTCGAAAATCCTAGGCCGCCACTCGAACCACTCGGGGGCTCGCGCCATACAGGTCCAAGTCTAGCCTAGGCCGCCACTCGAATCACTCGGGGGCTGCGCCACACAGGCATAACTCGAAAATCCTAGGCCGCCACTCGAACCACTCGGGGGCTCGCGCCATACAGGTCTAAGTCTAGCCTAGGCCGCCACTCGAATCACTCGGGGGCTGCGCCACACAGGCATAACTCGAAAATCCTAGGCCGCCACTCGAACCACTCGGGGGCTTGCGCCATACAGGTCAAAGTACAGCCTTGGCCGCCACTCGAATCACTCGGGGGCTGCGCCGCACAGGCATAACTCAAAAACCCTGGTCCGCCACTCGATTCACTCGGGGGCTCGCGCCATACAGGTCTACGAGTGCAAAATCACACATCATACATCACATAGGCATACATACATGCATATTGAGGTTACAAGCTAATATCATACAACAAACTGCTATTCTTAGTCGACAGGCTCTTCCTTTGGCGCATCCAGTGGCCCTACACGTCGCTCTGTATGATTCAGGACCTGTTGCATCACCTGACGTGCGGCCTCAAGGGATTCAGCATAATCAACATCCCTAGGCAAGCCATCAAGTATTCTGTCCAAGGGAACATGAGGTCGATGCAGTCGAACATAGGCAAACGCCGTGTTGGCCCCGGCAACAAGCTGACCGAAGACGACCCCCTTCAACGCCCTGCTACTGCGGAACCTCTCCAACAGCGCGGGCAACCCTTCCGGCTGCTCATCAAGGGGGAAGAACACTTTGTTGATTTGCCAGAGTGCTTTCCTGCAACCTTCAAGAATCAACGCAGCCCGCCAGGTGCGATCCAGCATCCGCGCGAGTACACGGCCCTCTTCCTTATGTACCCAGAATTGACGAGCTTCGACCGAGCTACCGGTGGCTTCCACCTCCACGCGCTCGTTCACTCGAGTGTTTTCGGCTTGCCAGTCGGGGTTAACAACTGCAATTCACGGGTCAAGATGCAGAACAACACAAGCATGAAGAAATCAAAGCGAAGCAGCTAGAGTCCAACCTTGCAGCTGTCGACATATCAGATCAATTTGGTCAAGAAGGAACCGTTCGCGCTGATTGAACGGCCCAGCGGAACGCACCTTGAGGCGTTCAAGCTCCACTTCAGCTATCCGCAGCTTCGACTCAAGTTCAACGATCTTGTTCCTCATATAGTTAAACACCCGCTGGTCGTTCACGCTTCGTGTGGAAGTTGGACCAGCTGGGTGCCGTTGGCGAGCGAGCACAGCAGAAGAGGCACCCTCACCCTCATTCACACAGGCGGCCTCGGCGACTTCAGGAGCAGCATTCTCATCCGGCTGCCAAGTCATGCGGTGTCAAACAGAAGCCATATTCATTATAGCAAAAGACTCGACGAGGTACATTCACATGAAGGAATCAGAAAATGCATTGATAAAAAGACTTCATCAAGTTCACTACAAAAGGCGAATCAAAAGGGAACCCTACTACACAGACTACACTGCAGACTCCGACTGCGAGCGGCTCTTCTTGGAAGCTAACTCTGCAGCCCTGGCAAGTTTTCTTCTCAAAGGTATCAATTAGCTTAACAGCTAACTGACTCGCTTTCGCCTTGACGCTGTTTAGCGACTTGGTCTTGCCATCGGGCTTTCGAGGAAAGTCGCTGACAACTGCCTCGAAGTCGCCTGCAACCTCATGACCAAGCAAAAGCCGGAAAGTGAACTCTGAGCCGCGTACCGTCTGAGCACGCGTGTAGTCCGCTAAGGTGGTCGCCTCGCCTTCAAATGGGGCCGCAAGTCCATCAACATCGGCCGGCAACGCCTGGTTGGGGAAGATGCCCCGATGCACACTCGCCAGGGCATCTTTCGACTTCTGCAGCGCCGCTGAAGATTGCTGCAGTGCAGTCGAAGCATACGCATGGGCGCGGTCAACAAAGCCAACAGCCGTCTCCAGGTCGACACTCTCACTGGAAGTATCCTCTGGAGGAGCGCCTCCGCACGGCTCTGAACAACGAAGATGACCACACTTGTGACACATCCGAAGTCAACACAAGACAAAGTAGGCAGTGAGCCGAGATACTTACCTCCGATTGCATGGGCGAGTCCAAGCAAGCGTTCAACCTGGGTCTTCTCTAGTTCACCCCGGGTTTGCTCACGCTCTTGAGCTGCACCCAGGGACTTCTCCAGCTCGGCGACCCGCCTCGCCAGACTCTCCCTTTCGCCTGTGAATCACAGGATCAAAGTCAAAAACAAAGATAGTCGACACAACTCCTGAATGCACGGGTTGGTACTCACTGTTGGCTCGCTCCAGAGCAATGCGGAGTTGACCCTCCTCCTTCTCCATGCGCATGAAGGACTTGGCTCCCTCCAGCAGCTGGCGACAAAAAGGCTGTGCAAAGGAGCAAAAGCGTCAATCTGTGCCCGACTATCCTAGTCACGCACATCTTCGGGGGCTACTCCCATCGGGAGCGCTGTTCGCGCACCCGACACAAGAATCTGCAAGGTCAAGACAGAGTATACTTACGTGCCCAAGCAGCTCAGCATCCACTGCAGTTGTATCAGCAGCTTTTTCTGGCCCCTTGGAGGTTGACGTCTTCAACGTCAAGGGATTATTGGCCTCAGGCGCCTCTTCGGGTGCCCAGTGGTTCGCTCCGGGACAGCCGCGGATTGATGTTCCTCTTCTCGAGGCGAAGAGCCATCTCCACCAGTGTGATGGCTGTGTAAAGAAGCAAAACTTCAGAAAAGCGTCCGAGGAGTCGAAAGAAGAACAAAGACAAAAAGGCGTACTCGCAGAGGCTTACCTGTTGACATCTTCATCCTCGCTGCTCATGGGAGGAGATGCCATCCCCCCAAACCCAGCAGGCGGCGCTGAATTCAGTGGAGACACGAACAGCGGATCTACCGGCTCACTCGCATCGGAGGATGAGTCGCGGGCTTCCTTGTCCTCCGCAACCACTTCCTTCAAAGGAGACGACCCCGAGGTGGAGTCGACATTCCTTCGTCTTAGCCGCTTCCGCAGCGGCTCTTCGTCTTCATCATCCTCTTCCACTTCCTCATTCGGCGAGTGAGCAGAAGGGAGTTCATCTTCATCGTCGTCCTGCTCGACGACTGTGGCCTCGTCGTGAGGTCCATTCTCCATCAGCGGAGGAAGGCTCACATAAGCCCTTCGATCCTGACGAGCAGCGAGGAGAAAAGCGAGTCAAGAAAAATAGTCGACTAAAGCAAAGCAAAGATAATTCAAGGTGCTTACCTCAGGCACGGGATTGTTTGGCCCATATGGTTCGACCGGGCAGCTAACGTTGCACGGATCGGCGGCCCGAAGGCTGGTGATGTTCTTCACCTTAGTCGCGATCTGTGCGTCATCAAGCGAGGGTGTCGACTGCAAGCTCCCACATTGGCTCGCGTCGACTCAGCGGCTGCACCTTCAGCTTGTGGAAAGTTGCGATAAGGTGAATGCCACCTGTCTCGCGTCCGAGCGTCGTCAGTAACCCGCGGAGCAGCGCCAGCAGTGGCTTGGTCGACTCCTTGTCCTCCTTTGACATAGGGTGCGACCAGGCCTTGGTCCTTCGCAGAGGTCGATCAGCGGCGAACTCGGGAAGGCCTTCTTGGTCCCACTTGATGTAGAACCATTTCTTCCGCCAGTTCTGGACGGAGTCGGATTTCTTCAGCTGGAAGAAGCACTGTGTCGCCGCGCAGCTGGATTCCAAAGCCGCCCACGGGGAACGTCTGCTTCGACCGCCCCACCATCCGTCGCACCATGAAGAGCGACTTCCACAGGTTCCAGTTGGGTGCGATCCCCAAAAAGCACTCGCATAACACAATAAAACTCGCGATGTTCAATACGCTGTTGGGATTCAGATCATGGATCTGAATCCCATAGGCGTAAAGAAGACCACGAACAAAATCGTGGATGGGGAACCCGAAGCCCCGTGGAAGGAACTCCACGAAGCACACGCGCTCCCCATCGCGAGGAGAGGGGATCACATCCTTACCGGGGGCGCGCATCGTTGCCGTGCTCGTCGGCGGCAGCAATCCTTGTTCGCGAAGGGTGTCCAGCTCCGCCGCCTTCACGGACGATTTCCCCCAGTCGCCCTCCAACTTCTTCATGCCGGCGTCGTCGCCGGCGGCGGAGCCTTCCGCTCCCTTCACCCTCTTCTGGCCCATGGTGCTAGCGGGGGAGGAGAGAGTTTCTGGTGAACTGGGCGCAAGGGCAGCAATGGAGGAACAGCACTGGAGGAGATGGCGGCGAAATGAGAAAGGCGTGAACTATTCCCCACCGCGGTGAAAATTATGTACCACGGGGTCAGTTCATCCTGGCCGTCCTCCACGACGCGGCAAATTCGAGGCAACATCCGGCCGTCCACGTGTCGCGCGGAGATAGCAACCGTCGCCGGCCACGCCGCCCACTACGCGCGGGAATCGAGGCGCCATCATCATACCACGAAAATTTCGCGCCCAACGGTCAGAACAGTCAATACTGACACCGGGACCACTCTGTTACGTCCCATCGGATGCAGAGCACGCCGAAAACGTCAGCCCTGACGTCATCAGCGGAGGCGTGTCAAGTAAGCTAGCGGGCTGATGGAGCACCCGGACAGTTTTTTCGAGTGCAACAAGGAACAGTAAGCTCTGAGAGCTGAGTCGACTCGATAATCCATTCGAGTGAGACAAGTACATAGTAAGCTTTACAAAGCTGATGACACCCGAGTTCATCATTCGAGTGGACTCCAACCAGTAAGCTTTCAGAGCTGAGTTTAAGTCGATTCCGTAGGCCATCAAGGCTGAGTACAAAGTAAGTCGAAAAAGGCCAGTCTTGACTTGGGCATTTCGAGTCATCTTTTACTCCCATCGGGAGCAGGCTTTTCGACTGAAGAAAAATTGAGTTTAACCTCAATTGCAAGCAATTCAGCTTAATCTCGGGGGCTACTCCCATCGGGAGCGCTGTTCGCGCACCCGATGACTAAGGACAACGACAGTCGAAAGCTGGCGAGTCAAGAAGATCATGAAGCGCACTCGATTATCCAAGACAGTAGCAGCCGAAGATTGGCTCGTGAAGGAGTCAGGTGGCGTGCCCGGAGGAAGGAGTCCTTTACTCGACTCTGCGATTCGACTAAGCACTCGGGGGCTACTGTCGTGGGGCTACCTTTCGGGTACCCCACGGTGGTAGTACCTGGGTCACGCCAAAGGAGGCCCATGAAGTGTACCATGTGGCCCAAGTAGCCGGGGAAGCCGGTGATGATCTTCCTTATTTTGTAACGTGCAATCCGCACCGTCCACCCGAGACCTGGCCTGTGATATAAAGGCCAGGAGGGTGCGTCGTCTAGGTCAAGCAAGCAGCACACAAACCCTAGCGAGATTGCATCTCGCCATTGTAGCCACCTTGATAATTCCATACAAGCAGGAGTAGGTCTTTACCTCACCTCGAGGGGCCGAACCTGGGTAAACTCGCCCCCTGTTAGCCGTCTTAGCCACCAACGTTCATACTCTCTCCCCCTCAATCAACCCGGGGTACACAACCTTGGGATTTGCCGAGTCCACTACTCGTTAATAGAATCATAACCTTTTCAGCACCCACAGCCCCATCATCCCCCTCAGCCACATCATGATCAGGCACATAAGTTTCATCAAAGACAACATGGCGCTTCCTGCGAGTATTCATAGGTGATGCAGAACCACTGGCTGAGGGACTCTTAGATGGGCACGCAAAAAAACGAGGGTTGCGCCATGAGATCGAGGCAGGTGAGTCATTCTTCCCTGGTCTGCAGGCATCCTTCCTTTTAGCAACAGCTACCCTCTCTTTAGTGCATTTTTGATGAGCTGAATCCTCATCTTCACGATGATCAACTGAGGGGCCTAAACCTTCAACATTTGCATCCTTCCTCCTTTTTGGATACTTTCTACGGTAACTCTTAACTAATTCTTCATGTTGAGCAACCCTGGCTCCATGTTCCCTATTGTACTTCTCAATTTGGGCCTCTGCCATGGATCCTGGCTGGGTGACCTCAACAGGACCATATTCACTTTGAGATGGTGTGTCCTCCCACTGAGGAGTATGCTCAGATGAAGCAGGATTATGTAAAGCATCACTGCCCTGCTGCATTGGAGTGCGGTCATACACAGGAGCAACAGTTTCCCCACCACTGCCATCAGCTAAATCATCCAAGCCACGTGCCGGAGTTTTATCAAACAATGGGCCACCAGTAACACATTCTGATGGTTTATTAATTGAATGCAGCACAGGGCTATTTTCACCAGACTTGGTACCAAACTCATCATTGACCATATGAAGGGACTGTTTGATAACATCATCAGCTACACAGAAAAAAGGAAAAGTTAAATAAGAAACAACAAAAATGAGAGATGCAAAATCTAAAAAATCAGAAGTATTAATTACAGAACTCAAAAAAGTTCATATACAATTCATTTTAAGGTTCACTTGTAAAAAACATTTTGAATGTTCACCACTTAAACTGATCTAAAAAAAGAGTCCAAAAGGTTCATTTTAAGGTTCACTCCCACTTCCTTTTTGAAAAAGGTTCAGAAATCATATAAAACATGAATAATTCTAGTTTAAGGTGAATAGATAAAAGTAAACTAAATATGAACTGCTACAATTACAAAATTCACATCAAGAACTTGGCATGGTTAACTTATTACAGACAATCACCTCTGGTCCCACAACAAATATAACACTAAAATAAATAAAAAAAGGTTCACTAATGTAATCAAACAAAGTTCACACTAGAAACTTACTAAAACTCAAAAAGTACCAGGATAAGAAGAAATAAGTACAGACACAACAATACGAATATATGTAATGTGGAGCATATTTCGAACAAAAAAACAAAAAGGTGCAGAAGCATAAACCCTAGGTACTGCAGTAACAGGCAAAAATAAAAAAAATAGCTAAATTCAAAAAATAGATAGGCGCTGGATACCTTCCATTGCATCCCGGCATGGAGAATCCATTCAATTCGGTGAGGATGCCCGTACGCCACCAGTACAAGGCGGACGAACAAAGAGCTCGGGCGCAAGCGAAATCACCGGGGCGCGACACAACTCCACCGACGACGATCGAACGCAACGCCACCGCACAGAAAAAAACTCAATTCGACGCGCAACAGATGAACACCATGGTGGATTTGACCGCAAAACCACGTCGGGGTAGATCTGCAACCGCGGTCCCTCGATAAGGCTACAGGGCTGGGGGTGGGACGCAGGGTGCGGGGCGCGGGGGTGGGCAAGGAAGTGGTGCGGGGTGCGGGGCGCGGGGTGGGCAGCGGTTTCCCTACGGCGGCAATTGCCGGAGAGGAGTGCGGACGGGGATGGAGCAGAGCAGACGAGGGGGGAGCACGGAAAGGAGAAAGACGGGGCGAAGGAAGTGGACAAAATCACACCTGGTAACAGACGAATATTGAATGGGCTTCAGACATACACATATTAATGAGAGCTAAAAAGAAAACTGGGCCTATTTGTTAAATCATCTTAAGTTAGTAAAAATATAAATATTAGAATAGTGAAGTATGGGGGGGGAGCCCCCCCAACCCCCCCCCCCTTCCAACCCCAGACCTAACTATTCAATCAATATGTTGACAAAAAACAGTCAGGAAAAAGTTCAGTACGATCTGAAACAAAGTTCACTCATTACAAGAATAAAGGTTCACTTTCTGTTAAAAAAAAGGTTCACTCGTTCAGGAAAAAAAAGTTTAGGAAATTTTTTTTTTGACGAAAAAGGTTCATTTCATATCTCGTCTGAAGGTTCACTTGGTTTATCTGGGAAGGTTCACTTAGCATATCCGAGAAGGTTGAGAAAGTTCATGTTTAGCTTAAACAGGAATATGTTCCTTTTTAGCTGAGTTATATATATATATATATAGTTATATATATATATATATATATATATATAACTCAGCTATTGTACAACCCATTGTAGAATAACTATTCTACAACACTTTTGAACTTCCCGCGTCACAACTGTGAACTCCATATGCTGTAAATGTGAACTTCCTGACGGAACACACTGATTCTCCACCTTCGCCGGAAAATTTTCTAGTACGGTTTTGATCCGCTTATCGGAATGATGCATGTGATATACCGTTGGATAGCTATCGAAATTACGAAACTTTTTCATGTTCACAGGTTTTCGAAATTAGTTACGGTTTTTAAAGAATTTCATATATATGAACACTTTTTTTCGCGACCGTACAGTATTGTGGTCGCCATTTGCAAACCGTTAATCGGATTGACGCAAATGATACACCGTTGGAAAGCTATAAAAAATCCGCAACTTTGTTATCTCACGAATTTTTTCGCAATTCCTTACGGTTTAAGATCAGTTTTAAATATACATAATTCTGTTGTTTTAGAATTCTCGTATTTTCTGAACTTCCCACTTCACAACACTGAACTTCTTCCGAACACATAAGTAAACTTCTTCACGGTGCACGGAAATGTTAACTTCTTTCGAGCGTATGAAATGAACCCTTCTTTTTTAGAAATTCGAAGTAAATTTCTGAAAAACAACAATAGTGGACTTCTAAAAAATTTTTGAGTGAACTTTCCAACTTTCTTTAAATGAGTTCTTTCTATATGGTGAACTTCATATTTTTTTGAAGTGAACTTCTAGCATGCAGAAAGTGAACTTAAATTTTCAATGCATCTCAAGGTAAACTCACGTGTTCAGGTTGAACTTCTGCGTGATATAGAGTGAACTTTTTTTAACTTACAAAACGAGGGCGGCGTTTTGGTGCCCGGGAGCATATGCTCCCGGTATTTTTGACAAAATTTAAAAAATCAAAAACTGTTCAAATAATTACGGAAAAAATCATGCACGTACCTGAGCATGGTGAGCATCATCGTGAAAAATTTCGCATCGAAATGTTATCTTATGCGCCCTGGACAAAAATGACAAAATTCTGACAGCAAATGAGATCCGAAAATTTAAATTTGCTGTCAGAATTTTGTCATTTTTTTCCAGTGCGCATACGGTGTCGTTTCGGTACGAAATTTGTCACGATGATGCTCACCATGCTCAGGTACGTGCGTGATTTTTTTGGGAATTTTTTGAACAGTTTTTGATTTTTTATATTTTTTTTGAAAATACCGGGAGCATATGCTCCCGGGCACCGAAGCGGATTTCCCTTACAAAACGCTGAAAATGGTATATTGTGTTGAATATACTTCAGTTTTTCTAGTATAATTGTTTGTTTAATAAGTGAATTTCTTTGTTTACAAGAGTTAAAAAAGTTTTCATTTTTCAAAAAATAACGTGAACTTACCTCGTGAAAGAGGTGAACCTCGAGACGTAAACAAGTGAATTTTTCCCGTCATAAAAAGTGTAGTTCGCCAATAGCAAATTGACTGAGCTTTTCTTTTTTACTTTTTGACGGACCTACCATATGAACTTCAGACGTATGTCTCTTTAGTCTACGAACTCCCGTACAATACAATGTGAACTTTTTTGGACGTATGAGTGAACTCCCTAATATTAAATAGCAATGTTTAGTTAAAAAAAGAAGAATGAACTGCCGACAAAAATAAAAACACAGAACTCGTACAGCCATATCCAAGTGAACTTCCAATTTTTCACGTAGGTGAAATAATAATGAACTTTCGTATGGTCAAAACGAACTCGATATTGTGTTGAGCAGACTTCAGTTTCCTAATAAATAAGTTGTTTATTTAATAAGTGGGCTTCTTTTTCCACAATAGATAAAAGTGATTATTTTTTCAGACAAATAAAGTGAACCTACCTCGTGAATGAGGTGAACTTCGGGATATAAACAAGTGAACTTTTCCCTGTTAGACTGTATAGCCTCTATACCTGTACGTATGTACGTGTCTTGTAAACATATACTCTTATAAATATATATGATAGGCCACCCCTAGAGGGTTGTGCCGGTTCCCAAATAAAATATTATTTGCTTTACATGGTATCAGCCCTAGCGATTCCTAACCCTATACTTCCGCCGCCGCCAGCAGCGATCGATCAGCACGATCGTTCGTTCGCCTAGACCAGCTAGCTTGCTACCAGCAGCGATCGATTTCGCCTAGACCAGCTAGCTTGCTCGCGTCCATGACGAGCGCTGCTGGATCGTCTTCCTCTTCCGCCGGCTATCTCCCGGCCAGCCTTGCTGCCCTCCTCTCGGTCCCGGTTGACAGTGCTGCCATGGCGGCGCGTCCGATCGGCACCCTGAGCGTTGGGTCGTTGTTCTCCAACCCGCCGGCGGTCTCTCCGTCGGCCTCGTCCGGGCTGCAGCTCACGCTGTCCAGCGCGACACTCCCGGTCGTCGCAGCTGCGTCTGCGCCGTCCGCACCTGCAGCGTCCGCTGCGCCGCCTTCGGCGGCCGCGCTCGCCGCCTTCGTCACCCCCTCCGTGACGCCACCGCCCGCCTATGTGCCGGCGCCCCCTGCACCGCTGGCCCCCGCGCCGACGGATGCTGCCCTTGCGACCTACGCGCCTCCAGCGGTCTTCACGCACGGCACGCTGCCGGCGCCGTTCCACTTCGGCAACCTCATCACCGTCAAGCTAACGCCGGATAATTATATTTTCTGGCGTGCGCAGGTTCTTCCGCTCCTTGGGAGTCATTACCTGCTTGGCTACATCGACGGCACTCTTCCTTGCCCTCCCGCGCTGGTGGACAGCGTGAACGGCCCGGTCTACAACCCGGCGCACCGTGTTTGGACGGGGCAGGACCAGGCCAACCTCTCGGCCATCCAGGGGTCGCTCACCCCGGAGGTTGCCGGGATGATCGTCTTCGCCAAGACCTCTCACGAGGCCTGGACCATCCTAGAGCGCTCCTTCGCGTCGCAGTCGCAGGCCCGCTCCAGCACCCTTCGTCGTCAACTTGGCGAGTGCGAGAAGCTCGATGCGTCGGCAACAGCATACTACAACAAGGTCAAGTCCATAGCAGACACGCTGGCCTCTATTGGACAGCCCCTCACCGACGCCGAGTTCACCTCCTACATCCTCAACGGCCTCGACGAGGAGTACGATGGCCTAGTGGAGGTCGTCAACGAGCGCAAGATACCGATGATGGCGCACGAGCTCTACTCGCGTCTCCTCCTCACCGAGCAGCGTGTGGAGGCGCGCCGTGCTCTGCGCGGCCATGCTGACCCCTCGGCGCACGCCACCTACAGGGGTGGACGCGCCCTCTCCGGTGCCTCGCCTCCTGGCTCGGGCAAAGCTCCCATCGCCACGCCCAAGCAGCAGCCGACTCCTCCCCCGCCACCGAGTTCCTCCGGGGGCGGCCGTCCCGCTCGCGTGTGTCAGCTCTGCGGGCGCGAAGGCCACCTGGCCTCCAAGTGCCATCGCCGCTTCCAGAGGAGCTTCCTCGGCCTCGGCAATGACGGCAAGGACACCAGGAACAATGAGCGCCAAGCCGCCATGGCTGACCGTCCGGCGCAGCAGGGCCAGCAGGGACATACTCAGTCCTACTCCGTCGACCCCCACTGGTATATGGATACTGGGGCTACGGATCACCTGACGAGCGAGATGGGCAAGCTTCACACCCGTGAGGCCTATCATGGTTCCGACAAGGTTCACACCGCCAATGGAGCAGGTATGCACATCTCTCATATTGGTCAAGCATCTCTTCTCACTAGACATGCCGCTAGGAGTCTTCAGCTAAACAATGTACTTAGAGTCCCATCTGTGACACGTAATCTTCTATCAGTTCCTAAGCTCACTTATGATAATAATGTCTTTTGCGAATTTCACCCATTTGATCTTTTTATTAAGGATCGGGCCACGAGGGACGTGCTTCTTAGCGGGCGCCTTTGCCATGGTCTCTACCGCTTGGAGTCGCCTGGAGTTTCTCGGGTTTTCAGTGGAGTTCGCGTCTCGTCGTCACAGTGGCATGCTCGTCTTGGTCATCCAGCCACTCCTATCGTCCGTCATGTTTTACGTCGTCATGAGCTTCCTAGCATGCCTAGTAATAAAGATGTAGCAGTGTGTGATGCTTGTCAGCAGGGGAAGAGTCATCAACTTCCTTTTTCAGAGTCTAGTCGTGAAGTTAAACACCCTCTAGAACTTGTGTTTTCCGATGTATGGGGTCCTGCTCAGACTTCCGTCAGTGGCCATAATTATTATGTCAGTTTCATTGATGCTTATAGTCGCTTTACTTGGCTTTATCTTCTTAAGCGCAAATCTGATGTGTTTAATATTTTTGTTCACTTTCAAAAACATGTTGAACGCCTTCTCAAGCATAAAATTGTACATGTTCAGTCGGATTGGGGTGGCGAGTATCGCAACCTCAACGCCTTCTTCCAGCAGCTTGGGATTGCGCATCGTTTAGCATGTCCACATACACATCAGCAGAATGGCTCGGCTGAACGTAAGCATCGTCACATTGTTGAAACTGGTCTCACTCTTTTGGCTCATGCATCTGTTCCTTTTAGATTCTGGAGTGATGCCTTCACCACTGCGTGTTTTCTCATCAATCGTACCCCCACTCGTGTTCTAGACATGAAGACTCCCATTGAACTTCTCCTTAATGAATTGCCTGATTATACTTTCTTTAAAGTGTTTGGGTGTGCTTGTTGGCCGCATTTACGCCCCTACAACAAACGTAAGCTGGAATTTAGGTCCAAAAAGTGTGTCTTCCTAGGCTATAGTTCCCTTCATAAAGGTTATAAATGTCTTCATGTCCCAACTAATCGTGTCTACATATCCCGGGATGTCGTGTTTGATGAGCATGTTTTCCCTTTCGCCAACCTACCTGTGTCCAACACTGAGTCACCTCTTATGTATTCATCCTCTATTGCCTCTGACCAATTTGATGATGCTGCATATTCCCCTCTATTATTGTCTAACCATGGTGCAGGTGTTGGTCGTGGCGCGAGTCTTGAGCTACTAGACGCTACAGCCGAACAGTCGGTCAAACCGGCCTCCCGCCCGGTTGAACCGGCCGTGCAGCCGGCCGAACCAGCCCGCCCCAGCGCCTCTCTGGATTTGCCGGTCCAACCGGTGCCTGACGCGTCGCTCCGTGCAGCGTCGCCCCTCGCTCCGTCCTCGTCCCGGCCCAGCACACATGTGCGGCCCTTGTCGCCCACGGCCGCGTCTCCGACACCCGAGCGCTCACCTGGGCTCTCGTCGCCCGCGCGCTCGCCTGCACCGCTATCATATGTGCGGCAGCCAGCTTCGCCGTCGCCCAGCCCCTCGCCGGCTGGGCCTTCTCCGTCGTCGTCGCCCAACCCAACTTCGGCTGCTCCTTCGACCTCGACGGCCCCTGCTGCACCGCGTCCACATACACGCAGTCGCAGCGGCATCTTTCGCCCTCGAGAGCGCACCGACGGTACCGTTGCCTGGTACGCTGCATGTATGACAGCTGCCCTTGCGGATCCGTTCTCTGAGCCGCGCACGTACCAAGCTGCTATGAGTATTCCTCATTGGCGAGAGGCTATGGAGCAGGAGTATCACGCTCTTATTCGCAATGAGACGTGGACTCTTGTTCCTCCATCACCTCGGGTCAATGTTATTGATTCTAAATGGGTGTTCAAAGTGAAGAAGCATTCTGATGGGTCTATTGAGCGCTACAAAGCACGTCTTGTTGCGAGAGGTTTTCGGCAGCGCTATGGCCTTGACTATGAAGACACTTTCAGTCCAGTGGTCAAGCCTACAACTATCAGACTTCTTCTTTCTCTTGCAGTTACTCGAGGTTGGTCTCTTCGTCAGCTTGATGTGCAGAATGCTTTCCTTCATGGCTTATTGGAGGAGGAGGTTTATATGCGGCAGCCTCCTGGTTTTGCTGATCCTGATCGTCCAGATTATATATGTCGTCTTACCAAAGCACTTTATGGTCTGAAGCAAGCTCCTCGTGCCTGGCATGCTCGTCTTGCAACAGCCCTCCGTGCTCACGGTTTTGTGCCGTCCACTGCTGATTCATCATTGTTTCTTCTACAGAAGCCCGAGGTTACTATGTACTTGCTAGTCTATGTAGATGATATTATCCTTGTCAGTTCGTCTCAGTCAGCTGCAGATGCTCTTGTTCGTGCTCTTGGTGCTGATTTTGCTATCAAAGACCTTGGTAAACTCCACTTCTTTCTGGGTTTGGAGGTTGCTCATCGTGATAATGGTCTGGTCATGACACAGAAGAAGTACTCATTGGATCTGCTGCAGCGTGCTGGGATGCTTAAGTGTAAGACGACTACCACGCCTATGTCCACCACTGACAAGTTCACTGCTGTTGATGGTGAGCTTCTGTCCTCTGAGGATGCTACAGAATACAGGAGTATTGTTGGTGGCCTTCAGTATCTGACGATCACGCGACCGGATATTTCTTTTGCTGTCAACAGAGTTTGTCAGTATCTTCACGCGCCTCGCGACACTCATTGGTCTGCTGTCAAGCGCATCCTGCGCTATGTACGACTCACAGTGTCCCACGGGCTGCACCTTCGGCCGAGCCCCAACGGGGTCCTCTCGGCGTACTCTGATGCGGACTGGGCAGGCAGTCCAGATGACAGGCGATCCACGGGGGGCTATGCTGTGTTCTTTTCCCGTCATAAATAATACAACTCGCCGACAGCAAATTGAGTGAGCCATTCTCTCTTGACTTCACATTCACAAATGGTGAATCTCAGTAAGAGGGAAACAAATCGAAGGAATTATATATCTAGTCGTCGGAAGTGAACGTTGATAGCAAAAGTTCTCTGAACTTTTTTTGGACTTCTCTCGATACGATAAGTGAACTTTCTCTTATTTATTATATACTTTTTCAATTTTTTAACATCGAACTTCAAAGTGGGATGTTGTGAACTTCAATTTTTTTACAAACGGACCTCCGCACTGCCCTCCGAATCGCTCCCACGGTGGGGACTCCTATGGCGTTTTGTTGTGCCGTCGATCTGCCGGTGAAGTTAAGAGAGAGGAATGGTTTGACGCCGTTGGATCCGTCGGTCCAGCGAAGTTCGATCCACAAACTTATGTTGCGTTTAAAATAAACTTCTCACACATGATTAAATGGACTTCTGTGTTGTGTACGCAGTGCAGTTCAATTCGCGTCAACAAACTAGTTCACATGAGCAGTGCACTCATGTTCGTATAACCACATTAGTTCATTACAATCTGTATAGAAACAAATAAAGCACAATGGCGGTTCCAATTTACGGACAAAGGAAATAAACTTTCATGGGATTTACGGACAAAGAAAAGTGAACTTATGTTTCCAATTTTTTATACATAATTGATGAACTCCGTGAAAATAAAAAAAGAACCTTGCTAGAGAACAAACTGAATTTCTACACGCACCAAATAAACTTACTGTGCGCGACCATTTTTTAATAAATAATGATTTTCCGTATTGTCAAGTGAACTCGGACAAAAACATAACTTCTAAAGGTTAAGGAGCGAACTCCGACAGAAAGAAAACTTCCGTATGAGTTGAACTCTCAACTTCACAATTGAAAAAGTGAACTTCATTCTAGGAAACTGTGAACTTTTTACCAGCATATAAATCAGATTTTTGTCAATAAAAAGGTACTGAGTTTTTTCGTGTAGAATATTTTTATTGGAATTTCCAATTTTACTTGCAGTATAAAATACACTATAGTACGGATTTTTGTCTATGAACTCCCTTACAACACATAATGAACATTTTCGGACGTAAGAATGAACTCCTCCATGAAATTAAATAGTAATGTTTTGTTAGAAGAAAAATTCGGTGAAAAAATGAGCTCCTGACCAAAAGAAAAACAGAACAACGCGGAATGAATTGTCCAAAGTTTTTGTTAAACTTCCCAGAAAAAGTATAGTGAACAAATAAATCCCAAAAGAAAAAATGGACTACGTTCTATGTCGATGTGAGCTGAACTGTTCTGATGTACGCGCAGTGCTGTCGACCTGTCGTAGTGCCGTGCATTTCGAAGATTGCAGTTAGTATCACAACATGTTTACGACTCAAACAGCTAGCAGCAAAGCAAGGGCCTCACCTTACAGCACTGAATCAACCAATGGAGCGATGGCTTGGACGAAGATCTTAAGATTAAGCACAAGCAGATTCAGCCTATATATACTCAGAAGAATACATGCAACAGCAGCTAGGAGAAAGACACGAAGGAGTTCACATCTTCAAAAGATGCCTCACACAATTTCAGTAGCAGCCGTTCACACGATTTTCTTGCAGTCAACACTAAACGATTTTCTTCCTGGGTGCGCGATGTGGACCGCCGACGGATGCCCGATCTAAACTTTATTGTTCTATATTTTCTGAACTTTTACTCTCTCTGAACCTCAAACTTTCAACCTGTGAACTGCACTACGGGCTAGAGGAGCAGCAGTAGATCGCCAAATTTGGCACCGAGGAAAAGGATTGGGATCGTCCAAACTATTCATCATTTGCGTGTGCGGACACCGCCAATCTTCCAGTCGCCATCCTTGAATTGGACTCTCCTGGCAGTGGCCAGTGAACTCATGTAGCCGGGCAGAGCAGGCTGGAGGTGGATGACGGGAGACCTGCGGCGCTCATGGAGGTCGGGTCGGTGAGCACCAAGCGCAGGGTGGACTTACCAGGCCGAGCGCTGTATAATTCCACGGACGCTCATGGTGGACTCCCGGCGGTGGTGTTGCGGGGATCAGGTGGGGCGCAGGGCCGTCGATCGCCCATGCTGGAGAGGAGCAGCCGGCAGCGCGCCGGTGGAGGAGCAGGGACGCCGCGCCCGGGGAGGTGCGGGAGGAGCAAAGGCATCACGCCTGCTGGGGAGATCCATGTCGGAGCCGCATCGGGCGCCGGACCGCAGGAGGTGGCGCTGGTTGGCTGTCGCCGGTAGTGAGGGCAGGGTGCGCCGGTGTGGTTGCGGGCGATTTGGATCGAGCAGAGCTGGTGGGCCGGGTGGGTGCGGCCGTGCGGGGGAAGAAGGTGTTTAGGATGGGTCGTGTTCGGGATTAGAAGGTCATTATGTTAGGGGTTGTAGAATAGCTATTCTACAACTCTTAAGAGGGGTTGTAGAATAGTCCTACCCTATATTCTACCATGGTGCCCATGCACCAGGGAGCACCAGTTAATTTACCTATATATATATATATATATATATATATATATATATATATATATATATATATATATATATATATATATAGGACTCCTATTATATACTCCTAGGTGTACATACTCCCATATCTTAATGGGTCCAATAGCTAACCAACTAACCGGAAAAAAACTAAACTTCCGCATGCAACAATTTCCTCTCACGTCTCATGCATTCATGCAGATACCTGTGAGCCTATAATAAAGAGATTACATCGCGGCATTCAACTTTTGAACGAACAATTTTTTTAGACGGTACACCACATACCTTATCTACACACATTCAGTTCTGCAAGTACGTATGCATCTTTAACTACAATATAGGTAGTCTGTGTGCGTGTGGTGTGACCTGATTTTTTTAACTTTCACGTGTTGGTTTCTTAGGAGTATATACTGATTTCAAAAGAGTATATACTGATTTTTTTAAAGAGTATATACTGATTTTTTTTAAAGGAGCATATACTGTGTGCGTGTTGATTTTTCTGAAGGAGTACATGCATACTGATTTCAAAGGAGTATATACTGATTTTTTTCAAAGGAGTATATATACTGATTTTTTCTAGTGTGTATACCACTTTTGAAGGAGTATATGCTGAAATTTTTGTGGAGTATATACCGGATTTTTTTAAGAAGGCGTATATATGCATTAGGGAAAAAAAGGAGGTACATGGCATAACAATCTATTCATCATAAGATAAGAGTACATATATGTATCAGGTATATTCATGCATAATCCATCGATAGGGCCTTTGAGTAGATTCATGTGTTCTTCAACCCAGTGGGAATTTCTTGATGCTCCGCGGTATGTGCCAGACCAGGAGAGCGCACCCGTCGCAGGGCGATTAGGCCTCGGGAAACTGGAACACTCCGCCATGGACGAACGCTTCACCGTGGCTGCCTCGCCGCACGTACGTTGCCGCCGTCGTCTTCTCGCTGCAGCTAGGCCATCACGTAGCTGCATGTATATAGAGATTAGTTAGCAGGGAATGGCATTGATGCGTCACATGTATTGAAAAATCACTTGGATGCATGTGTAGTACTAGATCTATGCGTACATTGACTCCACGAGTGATCGATCTAACTAATCAATGCAGCATGTAACAAGAGTTGCAAGAGATTAGTGCGTCAATTTAACAAGGCCAATATTATTACCTAGTAAACTTGGTCGATCGATCCTCCTCAAACAGTCTGCGATCGCGATGGAAGTCGATTGTCGTCCTATCGACTTTGCTGACGACGTTGTACAAGGCGGGAGCAGACTGTGTTGTCGTTGCGGCCGTATGATTACGGTGTCACACCGGGTGGAGCTGCGGGGATGGATCGAGGAGATGCTCAGCAGAAATTGGGATGTAGTTGTCGTGTCGTCGCCGGCGGCGCCGCGACGGCACGGTATGGCAAATAGTGTCGAGGGTTTTTTCTCAGCATATATAGTATAGATCACCGGCTGCGTGCCTAGAAACATGGAGATCGGTACAATAAATTTTCAAAAGCTGCGTGATTATCCACATGTACGTTAAATAATTTTTAGTTGGAATCTAAACGGGTTTGTGGTGGCTAGAACCCGGTATATACTCCTAGGATAGAGCTAGGGAGTACGTACTCCTAGGGGTACCATCTCATTTATATATATATATATATATATATATATATATATATATATATACTCCTAGACACCCTATTCAGCACCCAGGGTGTATAATACTTATTTTGCACCCTAATTTTTTTTACATTCTTTTATTTAGAATTTATGTTTGATATACAAATAATTATATTCATATTGACCCACAACGAAAAATTGACATAAAAATGTAATTTTATGAGTCATAATAGGGTAAAAACCATAGAAAATGCATATTTTACGCCATATTTTTTTACGTCACGTAAAAAAAGTTTTACGTTATGTCGATATTTCTTACGTTCTCCTTGACTTACGAGGTAATACAAAATTTACGTGACGTAAATATTATTTACGGTTTAGAAGATATGGGGTGGGTGTAGAATAACTTATTCTACTCCCTGAGTGTCAAATAGCGCCTCCTATATATATACTATATATATATAGAAGTATTAAGTGTGTAGATTCACTCTTTTTTATCCGTATAGTTTGCGTAGAAATACCTAAAACATCATATTTTATGATACAGAAGGAGTATATAACTTACTGTGTTGAGTTAATCATAGTTACGAAGATGCAGGAGCTAGTGAGTATCTTAACAGATAGAGTGAGAAGCGCAGTCAAGAGTGCTGAAAGGCGTGTGGTGGACGATCGTCGTAGAAGGTTGCAGGAGCTAGTTAGTACCTTGACAGATGGGAGGCTCGACCGAATTAACCTCGCCAGCCTGTGGTAATGTGGCGTGTGTTCGTTAGTCTGCATGGATTCGGGAGATAGGCCCACCGCGACCAGACAAGCCACGTTGCACTGCATCCGTGTACAAACGTGCGTTTGGTGTTTGGTTGTTTGGATCAAGATCGGCTCACGTAGATGACATATATCTCGACGCATTTTAATTAATGGGTAGCTTCGCTCATTCCGGTCCGTATCTAGTCAATTATAAAATACTCAAAACATCTTATAATTCGAAATGGAGTGAGTTTTTTTTTTAAAGGATCATCCCAGACTCTGCATCAAACTGATGCATACGGCCATTTATTGCAAAAGAAACCACATAGCCTTACAAGAAAATACATCAATCAACCGGAAGCCACCATCTAGGCGAAAAGTCGTTACACCTACAAGCTTGATGAAGGGGGTGGACCGATCAGAGCCACCGCTCTGACCTCACTCATCAACGCACATCATCTAAATCCGGTGGCCTCATCAAGCCGCCCAACAGCGCGCTGGGAGCACCAACCGGTCTAGCCAACACTCAACGCACACCACTGCACACATTGAGAAGTTGCTGCCGCCGTCTTCCACCAACCCATCTTCAGGAGAGATCGATGCAGTAGCCTTGTATGACCCGCCGTCGGCGCCGCCACGACGCCAAACAACACCACCTTCCTGCGCACGTCCATCATCACGCTGCCATCACCGAGTCTCCGCTGCACCATGCCGCCGAGACCCGTCGTTGTCGATGCGGTAGATGAACCGCCGCTCCACCTCAAAATCCCTCCAGCCAACATCTGCTCCAAAATGATGCCCTCAGGAAGGGAACGACACCAAAAGGCGCTGCCATCATCCGATCCGGGATCAAACCCAGATCTAGGGTTTCCCCCGGAGCAGACTGGGCTAGGTGACACGGACTGCAATGACGATGTCCCGAGAAGAAAACGACGTCAAAGACGCCGCCATCGCCCGCCATGGCCGGAGCCGGCGCGGATTTCACCGGCAATCGCATCACCCGACCCCGCATCTGACTGGATCGCGTGAAGCTGCGCCAAGAGGCACATGCTACCGCTGGGACACCGGCAGAGGACCTCCAGCCGCCCCTCGCCGGCCCCTCCAGAAGCCGCCGGCGGTCAACGACCGCACCGCGAGAGATATGAACGGGGGTCAGATCTCTGGCTGCCGCCACCACATCGCCTGAGAACAAAAGCCCTCCTGCCATGGAGATAACCGCCGCCGCCTCCTGGCCAGGGAGCACCGCCCTGGCCGCCGCCACCACCCGACGTCATGCGAAGCAGCACCCTGGCGCAGAGGCGCAAGATCGCCGCCTCGCCGTGGCCCTCGTGGCCGAGCCCCGCCCAAACCTTAGGTCACCGCCCGTGCAGGTTCTCCAGGCGCGGGACGACTCGATCCCGCCGCCGCCGGCGCGGCCAAGCTTTGCCCAGCCACGCCCTTTTGGCGGCGGCGAGAGAGGACGAGAGGAGGGAGGGGGCGAGGGCGACGCAGTTTAGGGTTTCCCCCTCCGCCGCCACACGGGGGCGACGAGAGGAGGACAGGGCCGGGCGATGCCTGTGGTGTCTCGAAATGGAGTGAGTAGATTGTTATATACGGATATCTCTTACAGAAATGAGGTATTTACCTCTCTTTTCTCGATGCAACTGCATGAACTTCTATAGCTCAAACTAGGAAATCTACAACATATAAGTTGTGTGAAACATCGATAGAAAGTTAAGATTGATATATAGTTAAGACAAATACACTGAGCATATTTGCGGTGAACACTGTATGTATGTATAGTTATCTCTCATGATTCATGAAGCATACAATTGGCCCGGCTGGCCCACTGGATGCTGGCGATTTTGTGGTACAAATCGCGCACGCAACACCGAACAGTTTCCTTTCACTGGGCTGCTGGTGCTCCTCCAGCTATGTACGTTGGGCCCGATTTCTCGAATTGTTCTGTGGACCATACCAGCTGTTCCAGTTGGGCCTATATGGCCCATCCATGCCGGCATGGCCCATGTTCTGATGTTCACATGCTTGATCCTATGTGCCGGCTGCCACGTCCGTCGGCTCATCCTCGGAGCTTCTCGGCTCTATCCCCGTCTGTCGCGGCGAATGCAGCGGCGACTTTGCGGCGAGCTGGAGACCAGCGGAATCCCGCCATAAAATCACGCACGCCCGAGCCAGCGCGGATGCCGACCTCCTAAATAGCCGGATCGATGCCGCTGGCCACACGTGCATCCTCGATCCTGTCCTCAAAGCTTGGCGGCCAAAACGACAGCACTAGAGAAAACCTAACTTGGGATCGATTAAGCTTTCCATGGGCCTAGGGCAGGCGAAGTGAAGCTAGTTAGCCTTGAGCAGATCCACTCCTGAGTGATTCAAAACTCCTCAATCCTCCCGATGTATAAGTAGCGTATGGTGCCCGGCCTCCAAGAAAGCTACAAGAGAAACCTAGCACAAGCTTCACCTAGCGAGGAGTACATACGGGCGACATAGTATATTCGCCTATTCGGTATTGTTAATACGGTGGTCGTTGCTCCTCGGCCGCCCTCGTTTCTGCTCGCTGCCGTTCTCGTCTTCTTCTTCCTCCTCGTGTCGTCCCCGTCTCCGCTGGAGGCCCGCGCCTCAGCAGGTACGTGCGTTTCGATACAGCAGTAGGACTCAACTAGTTATTACTACTTGCTAAAACTCGGTGTGTCGTTGTTGTATCGCTTTGCAGGAGAGGGAGCCGTGCCGGCGGCGAGACTAGGCGGCCTCGTTTGCCGTCAGTACAGACTGCAGACCGACGCCCGGACACTTTTGCAGGGCAACGTCGAGTTTTTGCGGCCAGCACCACCGCCTCCGGCTCCAGTGTCTGGGCCACCAAATAGGTCCTTAACCATGTACGGAGGCACTAATTTGACAGCGTGCGGATCTGGCAGCTTGAGATAGGAATGCAGCCAGGGAAATCCCCTTTTTGGAAAGAAAAAAGCAACTTCATATTAGGAGCATGTGTAGAATCCATTTGAACTACCATGAAATTCATGTGGATTTTATTTTTTGCATTTTAATGGAAGGCCATCCAGATATGACCAAACTTTCGTAAGTGCCTCTGTAAGGGCCTCTTTGATTCGCCGGATTCTGAAAACGTAGGACTAGAAACCGTGATTGTCACAACGCGTGGCACTACAACGTGAGCATTTGAATCAAGCACTAAGTGTCAGGGGCTTTGCCGAGTGTTTTTTCGCGGGTGCTCGGCAAAGACGATCTTTGCCAAGTGTCTAAAAAAACACGCTCGACAAAGAAATACACTCGGCAAAGAAATAGAAAAACACTTGGCAAAGAATCACGCTTGGTAAAGAAATAGAAAAACACTCGTCAAAGAAATACGCTCGGTAAAAAATTATAAAACACTCGGCAAAGAATACACTCGGCAAAGAACTGTAGCGGTCGTCCTACACCGCACGACTTCGACAGAACTGTAACGGTCGTCTTCTTTGCCGAGTGTTGAATGTAAATACACTCGGCAAAGATATTTTTTACCGTCAATGTAATAATTTCCCCACAATATTTATTTATTTGCTAATTTTAATTCTTTGCCGAGAATATTACTCAAGGGCACTCAGCAAAGAATTTTGATTTATTTTTGCAATATTTTCCCAGCTTTAACTTTATATTTAAAGCCAATTTATTTCTTTCCCGAGTGTATTACTCGAGGGCACTCGGCAAAGAATTTCGATTTTTCTTTTTGCAATATTTTCCCAGCTTTAACTTTGTATTTTCAGCCAATTTATTTCTTTGCCGAGCATATTACTCGAGGGCACTCGGCAACGTCATATTTACACTTGGCAAAGATTTACGCTTGGCAAAGATTTTTTTTCAGTTTTACTTTATCTATTTGTAATAAAGATATGAGCATTCCCGTGGCATAGTTTGTGATAATGTGCCCATATTTGGCACATAGTTGTATCTTGGTATGGAAAAAATTGTTACCGAACTGAGTTTTTTCAAATTATTATAATAAATATCATTTTTTATTTTTGAAGTGTCAAAAATGACTTTTTTTTGTTAAGCAAGTACAAAAAATATGGTGCAAAATGGAACCCATCTAGTTTTCTCAGAAATTAGTCCATATTTGATGTATAATACAAAAATATGAGGAATTTTATCAATTCCTACCTAATTTCGCATGTTTAAATTACTTTATGCCGATTTTCCGAAAGTAATTCTAATTTGAACTACAAGTGTGTGATTGTTTACTCTGAATTGTTTAGAAAAATCATTTTAAGATACACACATAGTGATTATTTCACATAAATATCGATGGTTTTGAAAAAATCGACCTCTTTCAACGAATAGCCACGCTCTCCATTTTGACATTTTTTTGAAAAAAAACTCAAAGAAAATGAAGAAAACATCAAAAAAAAAATCCTTTCGCATGGAGTCCTCTTATGTGTACTAGTTGCTAGGAAAAATGGTAAACTTGATTTCTGGCAAACTTTTCAAAACAATCCTTCACAAAAAGCTCTATCATCTGTAAACATGTATAGCTTTCAAGCCAAACGACCAACATGTGACCATTTCCGTGGCATAGTTTGTGATAATGAGCCCATATTTGGCACATAGGTGTATCTTGGTATGGTAAACAACGCTACCGAACTGAGTTTTTTCAAATTATTTTTATAAATAACATTTTTCCTTTTTTAAATGCCAAAAATGACTTTTTTGTGAAGTAAGTACAAAAAATATGGTGCAAAATCGAACCCATCTAATTTTCACAGAAATTAGTCCATATTTGATGGATAACCCAAAAATATGAGGAATTTTCTCAATTCCCACCTAATTTCGCACGTTTAAATTACTTTATGCCAATTTTCTGAAAGTAATTCTAATTTGAACTACAAGTGTGTGATTGTTTACTCTGAATTGTTTAGAAAAATCATTTTAAGATACACAAGTAGTGATTATTTCACATAAACGTCGATGGTTTTGAAAAAATCGACTCTTTCAACGAATAGCCATGCTCTCCATTTTGACATGTTTTTGAAAAAACTCAAAGAAAATGAATAAAACATCAAAAAAAGAAATCCTTCGGCATGGAGTCCTCTAATGTGTACTAGTTCCTAGGAAAAATGGTAAACTTGATTTCTGGCAAACTTTTCAAAACAATCCTTCACAAAAAGCTCTATCATCTATAAACATGTATAGCTTTCAAGCCAAACGACCAACATGTGACTATTCCCGTGGCATAGTTTGTGATAATGAGCCCATATTTTGCACATAGGTGTATCTTGGTATGGTAAACAATGTTACCGAACTGAGTTTTTTCAAATTATTTTTATAAATATCATTTTTCCTTTTTAAATGTCAAAAATGACTTTTTTGTGAAGTAAGTACAAAAAATATGGTGCAAAATGGAACCCATCTATTTTTCACAGAAATTAGTCCATATTTGACGGATAATACAAAAATATGAGGAATTTTCTCAATTTCTACCTAATTTCGCACGTTTAAATTACTTTATGCCAATTTTCCGAAAGTAATTCTAATTTAAACTACAAGTGTGTGATTGTTTACTTTGAATTGTTTAGAAAAATCATTTTAAGATACACAAGTAGTGATTATTTTACAGAAACGTTGATGGTTTGAAAAAATCGACCTCTTCCAACGAATAACCATGCTCTCCATTTTGACATGTTTTTGAAAAAACTCAAAGAAAATGAAGAAAACATCAAAAAAATAAATCCTTCAGCATGGAGTCCTCTTATGTGTACTAGTTCCTAGGAAAAATGGTAAACTTGATTTCTGGCAAACTTTTCAAAACAATCCTTCACAAAAAGCTCTATCATCTATAAACATGTATAACTTTCAAGCCAAACGACCAACATGTGACCATTCCCGTGGCATAGTTTGTGATAATGAGCCCATATTTGGAACATAGGTGTATCTTGGTATGGTAAACAATGTTACCGAACTGAGTTTTTTCAAATTATTTTTATAAATATCATTTTTTCCTTTTTTAAATGCCAAAAATGACTTTTTTGTTAAGTAAGTACAAAAGATATGGTGCAAAATGGCACCCATCAAATTTTCACAGAAATTAGTCCATATTTTATGGATAATACAAAAATATGAGGAACTTTCTCTCTTTTTACCTAATTTCGCAAATTTAAATGACTTTATGCCGATTTTCCGAAAGTAATTCAGTTTGAACTACAAGTGTGAGATAATTTTCTCTGAAATTTTGAGAAAATCATTTTAAGATACACAAGTAGTGATTATTTCACAGAAACGTCGATATTTTTGAAAAAATCGACTCCTTTCAACGAATAGGCAGATTATCCATTTTGACTTTTTTTTGAAAAACTCAAAGAAAATAAAGAAAACATAAAAAAAGAAATCCTTCGGCATGTAGTCATATTATGCTCTACATGGTCTCCATTCTAAGTAGGTGAAATATAATGACATAATGCGAAGAGTTTATATTGTTTTGATTTGTTTAGAATTTCTTAAGGTGTTTTTAAAATGTGGTCAAAATCGACCAATGAGATGTGAAGAAGCCTCCTCTCACGGATCGTTGACCTGGACTCGATCTGAACCGTCTGTTTGCCAAGGATCCAACGGATCGCAGCGAGCGCACCACGACACCACCGACACCAAACCCTAAACCCACTCCCATCGACACCTCCTCGCTCGATCCCCTCTGCTCCCCATCTCCCTGGACTCTCTTCTCCTCCGCCCGCACCAGATCCAGATCCAGCGCCACCGCACCTGCTCCTTCACCATTTGGCTCCCCACCTCCTCCGGCTCCCTTCCACACGCTCTCCCAGCCTCTCCCCTTCCACACGCTTCCGTGATTGGCGGGAGGAATGGATCTGGTGGAGGTCCAGCACTAGCAGGCGGCGGACCACGGGTAAAGATCTAGGGTTCTCTCGCGCCACTCGACGGAGGTTAGCCTGCGGCGACCACGGAGGCCACCTCGCCACTCGTCGTTTCATCTGCTAGTCCAGTCGCGTGGAGCTTCCGGGGTAGGCGGCGGCGGCCTCCTCGGCGACCATGGAGGAGGGGAGCCGCGCCGGGTGGCCGAGCAGCAGCCGTTGGCGGCGACATCCTCCCGCTTCTTCTCCATCTCGCAGGCCGTCCAAACTCGCCGTCCCCGACCACGAGCACGGCGGCTTCCTCTGTCTGCAGGTACCATCTGTTCAGCATGTACGCTGCCTCACCCCTCGTGTATTAACATGCTCACAACCTCACATGCTTTCTTTCCTATTAGTGATCATCATGGTAAACAACTATTATCATCTAATTATTCCCATGATTACTGTGCCTTTTGATTTTCGTTCTGGTGAAAGTATATGCTAGCAGCAAATATTCCTTTTGATTTTCGTTCCGGTGAAAGTATATGCTAGCAGTGTTAGAGACAAAAAGAATAGTCCCAAGTTGATAAGATGAAAGCTTTTAGTTGATATTTGAACTCTGACTTTAAGCGCTTCAGACTATCTGCAGTCAGGTGCTTGGTTCTGCCTGTCGTGAGGTATGTATCTACGGAACTGTGGCTTGGCTTGCTTAGGATCACATGTTGTTGCATCACCTATTGTGATTGCTAGGTCAGAAAGATTAAGGAGCAGTATTCTGATCTTACTTGCTATTTTTCGTACAAAAGATAATGGAATCCAGTTCAGAGTTAGCCTGCTGCATGTCTACCTCTTGTTATCTACGGGATGACGACATCATGTTATAAATGATTTCACATAAGTGCTATTGTGGTTGTCTAGTAGATCATGATGTTGACTGGTTTTTTGTAATATTGAAATTGAATAGTGCGCTACTGCACTTGCTGGTAATATAGTAGCTACTATGGACTTAATATTATTCCTTATACTGAAATTGAACTTGGATCTGCAGCAACTCTGAATGATCATGCTATTGTTTTGCATATGCTCAAACTTCAATGCCCGAATTAGTAGAATGATACAGTTGCTAGTGTTAGTAGTGCCGGCCTAACCACGTAGCAAAAGGCGGTGTGTTCTGTCGAGCACTTCCGTGAGCTGATTCTGCCGGCGACGTCCCTAACCTGGTACTACCGGCGACGTCCATAACCTTGTACTACCGGCCACAACTACGACCTCACGACCGACCTGCTGTTGCCTTGTGTTCATCAAGGGCACAAGGATGTCTTGTATAATCTGTAGCAGATTTTTTTTAATTGTAAACGTATAATCTATGCTTGTAAATTTGACATGTGGTTGTAAATATATAACATGTCTTTATATTCTGATTTATTACATAATTTGAATTGATCCATTCTGTATGAAATGAAAATTAATAATGTATAGCTGGAATATTATATTTTTTTTGCTCTGTTTACAAGGTTTGCCGAGTGTTTTATTTTAACACTCGGAAAAGCCTTTGTCGAGAGTGGCTTGTTTACACTTGGCAAAGAATGTGGCTTTGCCGAGAGCGACGCTCGGCAAAGAACTGTGCCACGTGGTGTCCCCGTTAACGTTGGGTTAACGTCTGCTGCTTTTGTTTGCCGAGCGCTTCATTTTAACACTCGGCAAAGGCTTTGCCGAGCGCCCCGACGGAATGAACTCGGCAAAGAGCTCTTTGCCGGTAGCTCCTCTGCCGACACTGTTTGCCGACGGTGTGCACTCGGCAAAGGCTTTGCCGAGCGTTTTACGGCCTTCGCCAAGTGTTCTGTCCGCTTGGTAAAGCCTGTTTTTCCCGTAGTGAAGGGACAATTAGAATCTAGTCATAAATTCACTTGCCATGTGTACGCGCCTATGGTCAAAGCCCGAGCAAGCACGAATCTCGAGACTGGCAGGCTGCACATGCATACTCGCTTGCTCGGCAAAACCTCGTCGGGAACAAAACAAATTGGTGGATCCTCGCCACGTATGGTAACGAAGCATCGACTTTCGAGTGTCTCAATATCCATTGATCTATAGGACTGCAAGTACGCTACGGAATCAAACCGTGTATGAATACGTATCTTTGTAGGAATCTAGCTATCAGCTTCAGCTTCCTACTTCACATGCATGAATGCATATCAATCACAACGATGGCATGAAACCTATGGCAAAACAAGCCGTGGATAAGTTTGTAGAAGTTGGGGTTTTCACCAGGCTTCGCACTGCAGTGAAGCCTCCAAGATATAGGCTATATCACGGTCGATTGTGATGATTCCCTGCTTCGTCTTTGCCGCAATTGATTTTTGTAGTCGTCCACTCTTCCAAGCTTGAGCGATCATGAGAAATTAATGGCAGGTGTTTTCAATCATGTGTCATATTCTGGGGGCCAGTTTCAACTCCTTTTCGAGAAAACAGAATGGTCAAGCGCCGCATGAGTCACGGCGAGGGCGAGCCCAGGGGAATCTAGACTCCAAGAATCACTTGCCGACGACGCTACGCTGTCCGAAGACCGAGCGATCGAGTGCAGATCTCGAGATCGGCCGGCCACACCCACATGGATGCAGGCAGGGCGAAACCTGGGGCGCATGCCTGCCATCAATGAAGCATCAAACCCTCGAGTCACTCAAAAATTTCCCGCCTATATATATGAAATTACGGCCTCCAAACACCCCGGAATCAAACTCATAATCCTAGTATCCTACTGTCTTCCTAGGCTTCTAGCTCCAGCTACGACCTAGTGAGATCGTGCTCAGAATTTCAGATCGACATTAATTGCTGACTAATGGAGGTGCTAGCTCGTGGGCGCCGTCGTCGCATCTGCTCGCGTCCCTACTACTGCTCTTCGTCCTCCTCATGTCGTCCGCGTATCACCTTCAGGCCCGAGCCATACGAGGTAAGTACACGAGTACTGCGTCTTTTCCTGGAATGAGCGATACGTACAGCAGGAAGACTGGTCGACTGCACTGGTTAATGTGCTGCTTGTTGATGCTGCATGCTCAAGTTTCTAACTGACGTGAGCGTATGTATGCGTGCGTGCGTACGTACGTGCAGGAAACGGAGCAGCGCCGGCGGCGAGTCTTGTCGACGCCGGCGGTCGTGAGCTGCGGGACGGCGGTGGAAGCAGGAGGCTCCTGCAGAGGCCAGCGCCGCCGCCTCCGGCTCCGGTGTCCGGGCCTCCGATAGGCACTGCTATCCCGTACGGCTCGCCGCCACCGCCAAAGTGATGTGCTGTGCGAGCTCTAGCATGAGCAGCTTCAGGTCGGCCTCTAGCCGCAAGCTACCGTCGCGGCTACTGATCTTGGGCCTGGGCCTGGGCCTGGTATTCTATGTCCCGATTGATTAGTGTGCTCCGGAAGGCCTCAGTACAATAATTTTCATGGAATTCTTCTGTTTCAAACTTCCTTGCTACTCCCTCAAAAAAAATAAACTTCCTTGCTACTTTTTTTTTTTTCGAGCGTGCTAGGTAGAAGCACACACCACATTCGAACCATAACACTTGCCCGTGTCTCCTGCAGGCTGCAGTCCTAGGTATGGTAGGATTTTTCTGCGCTACTGAAAACTCATATGTATACTCTTATTGAACACGTACGAAACATTGTCTTAATTCTATGTTCGATGAGAGCAAATAACCACGTTCTCACCCCCACATCACAGGCCCATATGCAAGCTTCTATTCCAGAGTCATGTTAGGGAGCTTCTTGACGTCGCCTTAAGGCGACAGGTCGTACAAACGTCGCCTACTAGAAGACCTTCTTGGGCTCGGTCCATTCGCTCGCTCGCGTTCGACTGTTTCTTCGCACCAGGCTGATCGTGAACTTTGACTGCGTGCTCGACTGGTTCCCTTTAGTTTCTACGCGGTTGTTTCTGCTTTAGACGTACTACTGTAGGTGTTCTCTTACAGTAGATAATTAAAGTTTTAGAGTCAGAAAAATAAAAAATATATCATTTCACAGAAAACATGAATTTCAAAACAGGAAGATTTTGAAAGTTAAGTGCACATGATTTTCACGGATGGAAACTTGAAAAAGTGAGGTACACAAGATATTTTAGAGAGAAATAGTGTAAGTACTAGGGATGGCAATGGGTACCCGATACCTGATAACCCGACGGGTACCCGCACTAAATGGGGAGGGTTTGGTGGCGAACTGCACCCGCGAGGCTGCTTAGCGGTAAAGATCCAGACCCGTCGGATCTAGTGGAGGCGGGTATGGGGGTGTCAAACCCGGACCCACGAACCCGCAGACCCGACTAAGACACATGTCATTGACTCATATCACACCACACCACATCACGCACGCACACAGCACACACCGCGCACGCACGCAGACACCACGCATGCACGCATCCACGCAGGCACACTGCACACACCATCACGCACGCACGCACGCACCACCCAACACGCACCACACAGGCACACAGCACACACCATCACGCACGCATCCACACATCCACGCATGCATCTTCTGCCCATCCCACCGCTCCCCACCGGCGGATCTGGCATTCTGGCGCAGCGGCGGCGGGACGGCCCGACCTCTTGCGCTTCCGCGTGCGCCTGCACCGCCGTGGCCCACCGCCGCGTGCGCCTGCGCCGCCGTGGGCCACCGCCGTTGCTCGGATCCGCGCCGCCCCGCCCATGCCTGTGCCGCCGTGCGCCACCACCGTTGCTCCTCGGCTCCGCGTAGCCCCGCCCACCGCGTGCGCCTGCGCCTGCTCGGCCGTGCGCCGCGTGCGTCGTGTGCGCCTGCGCCGCTCCTCGGCTCCTTCCGTCCTGCACTGCCGCCGCCCGGCGGGTACCCGTCGGGTCCGGGAAACCCGGCGGGTCGCGGGTCTGGTGGCGTTGTGGACCCGACGGCGGGTACGGGGGCGGGTCGCGGGGGCGGGGAGCAGGGTCGGGTGCGGGTATGGGGGGACCAAACCCGGCCCCGAACCCGGCGGGTGCCATCCGTAGTAAGTACACATGAATTTCTCATGGAAAGTGTAAGGCCTTTGCACTGATTTTTTTTTTTTGAAAGACCTTTGCACTGATCGACTGATCGTACTCCTTAGGTGTGTAGTACTAGTTTAGTTTATGCTCAAGATCGTATAGATTGTGGTAGTAAAATGTTTATCCAGAACCGTTTCTTATTTTTCAAATCCGAACAATTTTCGCATATGAACAATTTTCAAAAAAGAACATTTTTAAGTTTGAAATTTAAAAAAAATATTTAAATTTATATCTAAAAAGAAACTGTAAAAAAGAAGACAAAAGAACAGCCGAAAAAAGGAATATGAACAATTTTAAAAAATGAACATAAAATGGCGGTGAACGGAAACTACTTTTGACGATTTTAAAAGTGAACAGAAAAGGTCGGTGAAAGAAGACTATTTTGAACAATTTTAAAAATATGAAGTGAAACGACGGTGAACGGAACTATTTTTGAACGATTTTAAAAGTGAATAGAAAAGGCCGGTGAATGAAATTTATTTTTGAACAATTTTATAAAGTGAACAGAAAAAAGTCTATTATAGAAATTATTTTTGAACGATTTTTAAAAAACTGAAATTAGTTTTGAATGATTTTTTAAATATGAACAATTTTCAAATCTGAACAATTTTCACATCTAAACAAAAAAGTATTTTTGAACAGATTTATAAAGTGAATAGAAAAAAGGTTATGAAACGAAAGTTATTTTGAACGATATTAAAAGTGACGAAAATTATTTTTGAATGATTTTAAAAATTGAACAGTAATTATTTTTTAACAGATTTAAAAAGTGAACGGAAAAAAATTTATGAACGAAAGTTATTTTGACGATTTAAAAAGTGAACAAAAAAGGTCGGTGAACAAAACTTATTTTCAACAGATTTCAAAAGTGAACAGAAAAAAGTTTTATGAACAAAAGTTATTTTTGAACGATTTTAAAAGTGAACGATATTTTTTTTGAATTATTTTAAAAAATTGAACAGAAAAAGTTCGGTGAACAATAATTATTTTTTAACAGATTTAAAAAGTGAACGGAATTTTTTTATTAACGAAAGTTTTTCTTCAACGATTTAAAAGGGAACGAATTGATTTTTGAACGATTTTAAAAAGTGAACAAGAAAAGGTCGGTGAACAAAAATTATTTTTGAACGATTTAAAAAATGAACATGAAAATGTTTATGAACGGAAACTAACTTTGAACGATTTTTAAAAGTGAACGAAAATTAATTTTGAACAATTTTAAAAAGTGAACAGAAAAATGTCGGTGATTTTTTAATTTTTGAACAGATTTAAAAAGTGAGAAGAAAAATGTTATGAACGAAAGTTATTTTTGAACGATTTTAAAAGTGAACAAAAACTATTTTTGAACGATTTTAAAAGTGAACAGAAAATGCCAGTAAACGGAAAATATTTTTGAACGATTTTAAAAAATGAACAGAAATGGGGTGAACGGAAACTATCTTTGAACGATTTTAAAAGTGAACAGAAAAAGCGGTGGAACAGAACTTTTTTTGAACGTTTTTAAAAGTGAACAGAAAGTGGGGTTGACCGGAAACTATTTTTGCACGAATTGTAAAAACAGAAAATGGGGGTGAAAAAAAAGAAAAAGAAAAGAAAACATAAAAGAAAACAGAAAGTAAAAAGTGAAAAACGAGAAAAGAAAAGAAATACCAAAATAAAACTAAAAATAACGAAAAAAATAAAAACGAAAATGGAAAGAAAACGTAAAAGAAAAAGAATAGAGAACGAAAAAACAAAAAACAAAATAAAAAGTGAAAAACGAGAAATAAATAGGAAAAGGAAAAATTAAAAGAACGAAAAGAAAAAATAAAAAATAAAATGAATACAGAAAAGAAAACAAAACTAAAAAGAAAACGTAAAAGGAAAAGAAAACATAAAAGAAAAAGAAAAACGAAACTAGAAAAATAAAACGAAAACAGGAAAAAGTAAAATAAATAAAGATAGAAAAGTTAAAAGAACAAAAATAAATAAAAGGAAAAAGAAAAGAATACGAAAACGAAAAAAGAGAGGAAAAACGACAAATGAAAATAAAAAGTAAAAAGGAGAAAAAGATAAGAAATAGGAAAAGAAAATTTAAAAGAGCGAAAAATAAATAATAGTAAAGAAAACAGAAAAGAAAACGTAAAAAACGAAAAAAGGAAAAAGAGAAACGAAAAACAGGAAAAAAAAACGAAAAAAGGAAAAAAGTCACATGATGGGCCGGCCCATCTCACCGACGCGCACCTCCCCCTTCTGGCGATGGGTCTGCGACCCATCGCCAGCGGGCGATATATAGGAATTGCGGTCATGTTAGAGCAAACAGAAACTTGATTTTGGGTTGGACGATACCAAAATGTAAGCCTTAAAAATCTTAAAAGAAAAAACATCGTAACCATAGGGTCCCTGGCCCATAAGGCCCACTTTAAATAGGCTAGTGCCTGCAAGGCCTGATGTGAAGTAGGTGGCTACACACGGCCCAGAAGGTCAAGTGCCTGCAAAATTCTCAACGGAAAAAAAGAGTGCTCCGACCCCTTATTCTTTTCTTGCCGCAGGGAAGAGAAAGAGTATACGAAAGCACAGAGTTCATGCATGCATCTTTTGCATGTATGTACAACCGGCCGTCGTGAACTCTGTATTATCTACGCTTGAATACTCCAGAGAGTGCGTATGCATTGCGACATGTCCGAATATTGCTGTAGGTATTTAGGTTTCCCTTTCTCGAAATCCCTAGCTAGCTGCTTTGACACCCGAGTACTTTATCTCGCACTATAGGAGTGAAGTGACAAGGCTTAACCATATGCCACCACCAGTCAAAGAAACTGTTAGCGCCTTTTTCCGGCTTTGCTATCCATACGAATACGACGATGCGACAAAGCAAAGCCCCCTGTTAATTTGGGCCGATGCTTGCTTGCTTGCTAGCCAGTAGATCAGTAGCTAGGTCGTACTCTCTTGCATGAATCCTCTTTCACCTTTCCCTTCTTTTTATCGTGGATGTACTTACAATGATGGTAGTTTCGTGGTCAAACTCCGAACAGCCTAAATGTATCGTGCCATGTCTCTACGTCTAGCATATGATTGATTCATCGAGGCCGTACATGTATATGTGTATGCATTGTGCTATGTGTATATATGTCAGTACGTGTACATGTACATGGAATAATGGAACTGAAGTACAAGATCGAGGGCCGGAGCTGGTGGTGAAGAAATCGCAATGTAGCTAGCAAGCTAGATTGATGGCAGGCAGCCATAGGTGGTGTCAAGAAAGGAGGGGAACAGTGGTAGTTGGGAGAACATCTCAAGGACGAGCGGTGCCGGTGCGGTTGCGATGAATGGCGGAGAGGCAACAGTGCCGGGCAGCCATGGATGGATGTGACCGCCCGCTACATACCCATGTGTGCATGTCCTAAAAGAAGAGAGCAGCTACCATTACCGTAGCATCATAGCATAGCATGTACCGCCCGCATGTGCACTGTGTAGCAGCTAGGGCCTACTCGCCACTCTCCAGTAGCCTCTGTAGCTTCAGACGCTTCGTCGACCAACCATCGGACCCAACGATTTTTTTTTTTTTGTACCTGTGCCGATAGGAAAAGCAAGAGTCAAGATGAGATGTTTTTATCCCTGTGGAAACCCACGATGTAGCCAACGTCGACGGTTAGATCAGACAGGATCGATTTACCGACTTGGAACGAGGAGAATTGCAAAATCTCATCCAATTTTTCGACATCATCGGTTTGCCTACCGGTAGATATTGGGACCCGGTGGCAGGATAACGGTAGATAATGGAGAAGTTGATTGTCGCCCATTTCCAAAGATGGTAGCTAGATATACTGATTTGTTCAGCATTACCGTCGTACAATATAATTATGAATACGTGCGTGCATATATATGAGGACGTAGAGGCCGGGACTACCATGAAGTAAACAAATGTGTCGAGCTCCGAGGGAAACCTCAGGTTTGGCTTGTCGAACCGGACTGTGGCGGCGTGTGGCATTGTCTACCTCCTTGGAGATACTGTTTTGGAACATTATTTTGATGCAGGGGCCGGGGGATTTCAGCCTCCATTTCGGAAAAAATCATTAAAGACATATTATTTGGATCTAAGTACGTAGTCTGACATTTTGGATCCATATTGTTTTTTTTTTCATCCAATGTGTGATCACCTTCCCTACTCCCTTCTCCTTGTATAGCGAATTTATTGCATTTTGTGTGCTCTAATTTTTGTTGTACATGACATGTTGTTTAAAAATTATTTTTATGCCATTTTTTATCTAAAAAGTGGCCCTCGAGCTGTACATATTTTGAAATTTCTAATTTTAGTTCAACATGTAATTTTACTATGACGATAGATTTATATGGATTCAACTTTTTCCCTCCGCAGTTCTGCTTGCTACTAAAAGTATGAAAGCATGTGAACCTTTTGAAAGAAAATGACCTTGTAAATGCCAAGAATGTTTTCTTCTTGCCTTTTTGAGGAGTTGGCTACATGTAATAAGAAAATTCATGCTAGACACTTACAAATTTAGGAGCCCGTAGCATTTGAAAGAAAATGAAAAATCTTGTAAGAGATTAAATTAGATGGAGTGATGGTCTTCCAATTTTTTGAATAGATTAATAGGTGGCATGTCGGTAGAAGTTATTTTTATTTTGTATCTATGAGAATTTTTGTTATTTTTTATTAAATTTAAATGAATGAATTGTGATCATCTCTTTGCCCCTCGGGATGTACAAATATTGAAATTTTCAATTTAACCTAAACGACAATCGAGATACACGGGCTAGATTTTTTCCTTCCGCTTACCTTAAAAGTATGAAAACTTGTAAACCATGTAAGAAAGTGCTCTAGTAGATGACAGTTAATTTATATTTTTTTCCTTTCAGAAAACCTGGTTACATGTCGTAAGAAAATGCATCGTATAAACTTATAAATAGAAGAAACAAAACTGCTGAAGTCAACAAGATATCTACTACCTCCGATGCATAATAAGTGTCACAGTTTCGAACTAACCCAGGTTCGAAATGACGATATTTATTTAGATTGGTGGGAGTAATAAATTAGACAGCGGCATGATCTTCAGAAAAAAAATAAGTTAATATATAGGTGTGGTATGCAGTTAACAGCTATTTTCTGTTTTAAAATATGCAGTTAACAGTTATGCATGGTTCGAGCGTATGAGCTTCCACTACGCACACGTACGCGCATGCAGACTTGTCCATACCATAGTAGAGACAGGGCCAAGACTTTTCTGAAGAGATGAATGGATGGATGAGATTGCACGTCGCGAATGCGGCTAATAATTTGGCGCACGCGCACTGCACGCAGTCCCATCGCCGTCCACGTCGCGTGGCCTTGACCGCTCGATTTGACCGCCGTTATTATCATTCACACTAAGCTGGTTTTCGAATCACAAGATTTTTTTTTTAAGATCAAGCAGACAAACCTACATAAACCCAGAATTAAGATGCTTGCAAGTAGAGGAGAGCTGGGGTGGGTGGGCTTTTGGGCCGGGCCCGCCCTCCGTACGAGGTACAGCGATCCATAACACGCGACGTGACTGTGCTACGCGATGTGACGCCTCTCCGTTCGTCCTACAGTACTGTGGCCATCCGTCGACCGATTGGCTTTATTACATAGGAAAAAAACCAACTCATGTCACACGCTTCGCTAGGTCGAGTACGTCGAGCGAGCAAGACGTGCCATGTATGGACGTGTGCACAGTGTTCTTAGCTCTTCTTCCTAGCTAGCAGGCGTCGACAAATCCGACGGGTACGTACGTACGTCCGTTGGCACGACGCGATACGCCGACGGCCGACCCATGCTCGATGCTTCCAAGCGTACGATGCAATGCACTGTGCAAAACATAGATGTAGAAGTCCTCCAAATGGGAAGCCAAGAGCTTGCTTGGTCTAAAGAGATTTCATAAGACTTAATTTGCAGTATTTTATTCAAAATTTTCTTCTAGGGCTTGTTTCGTTCGTTGGATTCAAAGCTACATAACTAAAGGGGGAGGTGTTTTGCCTCCCCAGCTCACATGCTACTGTTATTTTAAGAAAAAAATAGAAATTATTTTAGAAAAAAATGGAAAAATTGGAGTTAAACATATAAAAAATGTCAACATTCGTGCACAGTTTCGGGACGAAATGACATTTTGTGTAAAAAATATAAAATCAATGCATTTAAAATTGTATTTTTAAATATCATTTTGGCCATTGATTTTGTCTGTTTTGCATAGACCACAAAAATGTCACCTAGTTCTGAAACTTTGCACGAATTTGTGAGCTCACGAGCCAATGTGAAAATTTGTATATGTTTGTCGTCGTCCCCAATTTTTTTATATGTTTCTAATTTTTTTACTATTTTTATTTTTTAAATAACAGGAGCATGTGAGCTCACGAGCCAATGTGAATTTTCGCATAACGTTTTCTTACTGTCTAGGTTGTATGCCACTACATAGGAAAAAAAAATCTTTTATATCCAACCTAATGAAAATTTTCCATTGTTTCTAAAGGATTAGGACCAACACGCAATTGTTTAGAATTTTTTATAATTTCCCGGCAACGCAACTAGATGGCTGTGTATTATAAATTTGCGTGTTCAAACTTCCTATAGCATTCAACGTGTCATGACATCATATTCCTACGTTTTTCTATTTTTGTGTTTCAAGACTCTTCTAAACATAAACTAAATAATTAACCAGCTTACCTCACGACCATGTCGGACCATGCTTCAATGGCGAAATTGGCACATATATAACTGCCAGGGGCGGAGGTAACATAGAAACAATGGGGTCTGGCCAAGCTAATATTAAGATATGGGGCGGCCAACCTAGGGGGGGGGGGGGGGGTCGTTGTGCTGATATTGCACCACCCGGGCTACAGGTAACCCTTGATTGAAAATTTTGAAATGTTCAAACTTGAAGCTTTGATAAAATTCAAATAAAATATCATGATGTAGTCAATAATTTGTTCTATATATGTTTGTAAAATTTTCAATACGAAATAGCATGTATTCTAAAATCAGCAAAAATAAAAAAATCACGGACCAGGGGCAAGAATAGTGCTCATTTCAAATCACCTACAATTTGTTGGATTCACCTACAATTTGTTGGATTTATCTTTTTTGCTGAGCCTAAAATACGAGGTATTTCACGTTGAAAATTTGCATGGTCGTGGTGTATAGAATTGGCTACATCCAAGTATTTTTCAAATTTTTGAAATGTTTTAAAAAATCAAAATGGGCTACCTGTAGCCTGGGTGCCAGTACGACTATTCAGGGTGGGGAGGATGGTCCTTTGCTGTATCCCCAGCTCCGTCGGTGTATAATGTATTGCATGTTCCCGACCATTTTATACATGGCAAACAACATGCTCACCGGTGAGGTTCTAGTGTCATTCTCTAGTCGGAACCTCACCCTCCTTGATTTGTGCGGTATTTCCTCTCCGAACAAGTCGCCTTCCTCGCAAATCTTTTCGGAATGTCAAGAGCTTCGGCTTGATCGGAAAGGATTCACTCGCATGTTGCCTAGCATCGCTAGCCTAGGATGTATTAACGTGGTCAATATTCTGCACACTCGTTTCATTGTTGTTGTGTTAATGTCACTAGTCCAACTTGGAGGGATTACATTCTTGTTAGTGAAGGACAATTTATTGCAGTGTCTTTTTTTTAAGTTCACTGGATGAGAGAGATGTGATCGAAGAGGTCTGTTATAGCTTCTTCTGAATATATCCCGATACATGTGACGTAATTTTTTTGTGTGAAAAGAACATTGGCATAAAAAGAAACATCTAACAATACAAAACACCTCAACAAAAACAAAGATTACAACGGGATCCTTGAGATGTCCTTCGTCTTCAACCTCCGTACCGTACCGACGGTGCACCGCCGCTGCAGCTCCTCCAAGAGCCGGCTTGACATTGCTGGTTGCAGACGGGAAGTCGCCGAACGGGTCAAGAAGACCACATCCGCCCCGAAGCCGAAGATGAAGGATGAACCGCCGATGAAACTCCATGTCGATCCGAAGAACACCACCGCCAGAAGAAGTTCTTGAGAACCGCACCACTCCCACAAACTTCTCGATGTCGCTGCCGAGATGGACTGAAGTAAGGGAGACTTTATTAGAGAAGACCCCGCCGCCAACACCTGTGCGCCGCCCCACCAAACCTTTAACCCTAAAACTAGGGGAACGGAGCTCTCCCACCGACGGGGGCCGAGATCCACCCCGCCTCCATGGCTTGTCTAGTCATTCATCACGATTCTCCGGGAGTTTTGCTAATTGGAGGCTCTTGCAACAAACTCGAAGGGGAATCACCCATCAGATGGGTGGATCGACGTCCACTCTGAAAAGAGTAGCGCAATCACTAGCGTGTACCTTTTCCGCCTCCGTATCAATGACACAATCAACCTCAGTTTCAATAATTTAAGTCTCTTGTGATGTTATTTTCTTGCTGGTAACCAAATCATTGGTAGAGATGTAAAAGGAACAAATATTTCCGTTCAGAATTCGTATCTGATTTTGAGTATATCTTAGGTTATTGTACGAGATATGCTAGAGGATGTGGTATCGAAAAAACTAGTTTATGTGGATTATGCCGGGGGGACAAATTAGGATAATTTGATTTTACTAAAAATAGTTAGTTGCTAGTTAATATAGGTAGCCCAGTGACCCCAACAAACAACAGTTACTTATATCCCTACAATGCATGTCTCACAGAACAAGTTCTCTCCCATAGAACATATAGGTAAACAAAATCAGTCCTTTTGCACAGAGCACGATCGTGCTTTCAAACCATAGTATTTTTTGAATTTTTCCATATTATTTCATAACCTCTAATATTTGATTATATCTAATTTAAGTTTCAGCATTTAGGATGTATGAAGTTTATTATTAACTGGAGTACAAGTTTGGAGTACTTTGCATGTTATTCTTGTGGAAATAAAATCCACTATTTAGTCACATATTTATCTGAAATTCTTATCCATTTCGGACCCAGATCCGCTATGTATCTGATTTAACCCATATTTTGATATAATCCGTATTAGAACCCACATCCGGTTATTATCCATTACTTCCTGAATCTAGCTAAATAATATGGTAAATGATATGCAATGGGTAAATCCATTTACATCCCAAATCATCAGCAATGTACCACCCATAATCGTGGGATTGCCATCTCCAACATCCTGGACGACTTCATCAACTCTTCGGAGGGTACTATGCCGAGATTTTACAACATAGTGATTGGCTCAAGGCAATCTGAACCTCAAGTAAGATTTAAATGTTATCACTCATATATAATGAATAATTATACATTTTCATAACTTGTATATTTAGTATAAGATGGCAACGTGTCCAATGAAAACTGGAAGCCGATGAAAATTTGAAAAACATTCCATTCTCGTGCATCTGATCACCTCTTCACGACCATGATACATGTGGAGGAGCCGTGCATTACTTGTTGCAAATTTTGCCCATAACTCTTGGTATTTTGTTGCAACTTCTTTTATTTAGTTGGAGTTCCAAATAAAGTTATGAAGGGACAAGGGAGGACCCCTACATAAAGTAGATAGGTTGTTTCAAAGAGCAACTGTGACAGTGGGTATTGTTTGCATCACTTCATGACTTTGACTGTTCCAGTCATTCTAGTAGAAAGAGATATTGTTGCTCCACCCCAAAATCAAATCTATCTATACTTCTTATAAAACAATACCTCACTAATATGCATTAATGTTTTTGTATCACAACATGCAAGCTATCCGCCTCTTTCATTCTCTCAGCCAATCAATTATGCATGTCATCTTCCCTAATATTTAGTAATCTCTACATGCAAACAGATAATCCATTTTTTTCAACCATCAAATTTTTAAAATTAATAGTTTGCAATACAACTCATTTCATGTCTTAGTATATCGACTATGACTAATTAAATTTTGCATATTCGTATATACAACATAATACATCATACCTATTATACCATTTTATTTACACGATGTAATTTCTAAAGGGATCCCCGCTGCAACACGCGGGGTATCATTCTAGTTGATATAATTGGAGAGGACAAAGATGCAATAATCACTATAACACATCAAGAGACACGTGAATTGAAAAATAGGTATGTTTTGACCGACCATCTACTTAAGAATCTTCTCTACAACTCCCATGGTAAGCCACATGTTACATGTCCGGCGATGCAAGATCAATCAAAAGTGTGTTTAAACACTAATTATGTTGTTTGTCGGTCAGGAAAAACTCTGATGCCACTAAAATGCTTGACTTGGTAACTATTGAAATTCTCAAATTTGTAATAATTTTCAAAACCTTCACTTTAATGTATTACTTGATAAATTTGCATAGATAATGTTTTTATTACTCCAGTTGTTGCTGCCAATATATGTCTGAGATAGTTTTCTATCAACACTTTCCGTAAATTAAGCAGCGGTGTCGGCTAAAATAGGCATAGCTTTATCGGGATGTAATATAATAGCCTATTATAGGGTGTCCATTGGGCCGTTATTTATGGTGTCAAAGCTGGGCCATGATTATATCATATGGGTCATAATGTGTAGTCCGCTAAGATTATCATCATCAACAGGCTCAACATTTCGTCTTTAAATGAGACATACATGTGTATTCTTTTCGGAATAGTATTAGGCTTTTAATGTCGGAATCCATTTCGGGTCATAGGTGCATCTGCACCCATGACCCAAAATAACCATTTTTCAAATGTCAAAAAATTCCAAAAATAAATATGGAGATAGTTCAACATATTTCATCGTAGCACAAAAAAATCCGCGGTGAAAAGACATTTTGTGCGATCTGTGCAAAAAAAGACAAATCCGAATTGCTACAAAAGACTTTTATACAAGACATGGTTTTGTCTTTTTTGCACAGGTCACAAAAAATGTCTTTTCACAGCGAAATTTTTTGTGCTAGCATTAAAAATGTTGATGCATATCCGAATTTTTTTTTCGGAATTTTTTGACACATTGAAAAAAAATAAAAATGTTTTACCTAACGGGTGTAGATGCACCTACGACCCATTGATCCTAGTCTACTTTTGTTGCACTTAGGGACAAAATGGGTCAAAGTATAAAGTTGATTGAATAGTATCTGAAAGTGTATCGGGCCTCAACCGAACCGTGCCTAAATATGGCATGATTCTTCCCGGGCCTCTTACAGTTCGGCAAAGTAACTGGCTGAAACAGTAACGGCAAAGTAACTGGCTGAAACAGTAACTACCTAAATATGGCATAATCTTGTTTTGGTCCCACTTAACTTGAATGGGCCTTATGTGGGCCTCGTATCTTACACAAATCATAACTGTGGAAGAATAGATGATGACCTGATGGTTAAATTAATGATGTTGGCCACATTGCAATAGAGTGTCATGCCAACTATTTTGTGTCATGCGTCAAGCTATATCCACCACGGAACTATTTCCATGGTATATAAAAAGTTGCATCTACCATGAAAGTAATTTCGATCCATGGTAGATGTATGCACATCTACAACTATTTTGGTGAAATGTGGTAGATTAATCTATGACGCTCGTTCAACCACGGCAACTTTTCGACGTTATAGTCGTTCGACAATGAAAAAGACCTTCTACTAGGTTGTTGTGTTGTGTTTAGTGTCAAGATTCACCATCCATACCAGTAAGTGTGGAGGATTGTGCACCCGTGATCGGTCTTTGCACGGTCACTTCTTCAAGGAGTTTGTCTCCTCACCGATGTTCGTCCCATATCACGCATTATAGTTTCAAAACTTTCGAGAGAGTGGATAACATGGTAGCCCATAAATTAGTTAGATTGTCTTGCTAGGAGGACGTCTACTCATTGCGAGGCAATCTTTTGCCCCTCCTACATCTATGAACTTCTCTTGGGCGATCTAAAGATGTAATAATTATTTGAAAATGCTTGGATTAGGGCTACCGATTGCGCACAAGCGATTGTTTGCCTTGCCCACTGGCTGCAGCCTAGTGCGTCGCTTGGCCTGCCACCAACCAGCCTGCCATTGCCATTGTTATCCACCACATGTGAAGTTCCTCCGCCGCCCTACCACTACCCTGCCCTCCCGCCTCCAAGGTAGACACATGTCAAGCACAACCATGGCCATGGTGGAGCTCTAAATCCGAGATCTCCAACCTTGTCAAGCCCACATGAAGATGATGGACAAATGGTAAGGTCGTCTTCGTTAGTGTCGACCAGGGCTCCAGCAAGCCGGATTTGCGGCTAGCTGTGCCAAATTGACGAGATCAAGGCCGTCATGGACGATATATATGTAAGTTATTTCACGGATTTTTATGTTGCATATGTGCGTTAACATTTTAACATACGCGTTGTGAAAACACATGCGAGATGCTGCAAGGATTTTTCTCAGATTGCTCAATGTTGTAAACAAGTTTCTATAATTAATGTTAGTTTCGCTATAGCACAAATGTTGATTGCGTAGATGTTTTAGTTACAGATGACGACACAAACAAATAGGGATTTAGCATATGTTATTGTTTACTGCTACAAGAGCGTGCTCGAAACGTTGCAACTTTTGTCACAAGTTTTACAGATTCACGAAAAAATTGTTGCAAAAAAATGTTGCATTCTGAAAAAAACATTGCATAAAGTTCATGAGCTTAACATCTTTCTGGAAAAAAAAAATTGGGACAATTGTTACAATAGAATGCCTTATGCTACGCAAGGTAAGAATATAGGGGGATTTGATGATAACCCCCGGGTCACTTAAACCCCACATATCAGTGATAGCGAAAAGGGGACTGTGAGCAAAGTTTTGCCACGTGGGGGGTTATCATCAATTATCCCCTACACGAGAATAATTCTGGTAGTACTAACAATCCCCTTATTCATCTATACATGAGCAGTATGAAAAACAGTTGGCCCATACTATTCAGTTGACCCATAGAGACCCGACATTCCTACAACTACAAGCAAGGCCGGTCATGTATACATACGCATCTCTCCTGTGACATACGGGAGCCGTTTTCCCCCTGCCCAAATTAAATTCCAAATACTGTAGATCTGTACAGGACACATATGCTGTGGGTAAACACCAAACATATTTGCATTCAGAATTTCAGATCGTACTGACTAATCCAGTTCAATCAATGCAGAGGTCGGGATACCCCATTTCGAAAACAAAACTGACTAATCTAGTGGGTGCGTATAACTATATATGCATATGCATGATTTGGTTAGGCAGCTCGATCGTTGGGAGCCACTCAATGGATGGTGAGGCCGGACAGGAGGAAAACACAGGCGCGTGCGCGTGTCGTCTAGCTAATTAGCTTCCTTCCGCTCTCCGTCGCTCGTTCCTCGGTCGGTCGTGCGTGATCGGTCATGTCAAGTCCCAGCAACAGATACATACCGCACACGCTCGTGCTTCAACAACACAACAAGGCACGTCAGCATGCGTTCTAGCTTCCTCGCAAAAAAAAAAAAAAGCATGCGTTCTAGCTACGCGGAGTATTAATTAATTGACAGTGTTTTCCAACCTTGTGTGGCTAGTCTTCATAACATGTTATGGAAGGTATTGGTTTAATCTCAAATTTCGTTTTTCATATGCAAGTGAACAGAATATTAGAAATAATTTATAGTTCATAGATTGGAGGATTGACCGGTCAAAATCAAGAGAGTGCTATCCGCCCTCGCCTCGGTAAAAAATCAAGAATGTTCGATTCCCCTTTCTTTTTCGAGGGACACGACCTACGCATCAATCGACACACACCGCAAACCTATTCTAAAAAAAATCAAGTAGCTAATCTATCATCGAAACAAATGGCTAGCTAATCCCATAGAAAAAAATAGCAGCTAACACGCTAGGTGTAAACTCAGACTTCACAACATGTCATGATTTTATTATATGATTTTGCATGTATACTAGTTATACTCATGCCAAGAAACTAAAGACGGACCGGCCGGCATGGCCCGCAAGGGAGATCAGAGGAGGTCATTTGTTCTTTTTTTTTTATAGTTGTAGTGTTTTTTCGGGATGGTGAAGCGACAACGATATGCTGAAGTCAGAAAAAGATGCTTCCCGCCATATCCCCACTCAAGGGATGCGCCTAACACCGACGGAGAGGGCGTGGAGTTATGTGTCCTGCGAATTTTCTAGGATCCGGTTAGTTTTCATGTTCGTTGGTGTGGCTCCAGATAGTTCTCATCATTGGTAATGGTTGGTGCTCTGGTCCGATGATCCTTTTGGGACTTAGCATGATGACTTTCCATCTATCTACTAAAACAACTTCTACTATGATAAATTTTACCCGGCTCCGGTGATAGCGGGGCAAGAACGGCCGTGCGGCTTCGACTCGTTCAAATGCTCATATCCGTCGCTAGGTATTCAAGAACCTATTTACATTATTTGTTACTTTTGGAGTTCTTTTGTACTGTTATTGATATTTTCGTATCAGCAGGAGTACATCGATCCCGAAGCTTGCTATACACATGTCCATATTGTAGTACTTGCTTCTGTGCAGGAACATGGATACTCGAATACGTACGAGGAAGCGAGACATGTTTAATCCCGTGTGCAGTGCATCCGTACGTGCAATGTGCATGATTGGAATTTAATGCATGACGTGCCCTCGATCGCACGAAAATAAAGGTGTGCGTGGTGTCGACTAAAAATATATGGGATTGTGAGATTAATTTTCTGATAAAACTAAGGAAAAGCACGACATCTAAATTCTCAGTAACTTGCATCTCCTAATGCAGCAAAGTTTCTGCACATTTTTTTGCAACTTTGTAAAAACACATAAGGAGCAATAATTGTACAACCTAGTATTTGCCTTAATAGGGAGCTTCTACACTACACATTATCTAAAAATTACTCCCTCCGTTCCATAATATAAGATGTTTTAACATTTCTCTTTCCATCCATATCTAGACATGTTTTAGTGCAAGATTTATTTGAACCTTACATTAAAATATGTATAAATACGGATGGAAAGAAAAATGCTAAAACATCTTATATTTAGGAACGGAGGGAGTACTTCTTTTTTATCTATATAAGACTTACCACTCTCCATCATCCGAACAGTCCTTGTAGAGTGGGTCCCTTCAATCATGATCTCATAGAAGATTTGTCACACACACACGGAGCTCTATATACTAATGTTTTATCTGTCTAATCAGTTTGCAAAGCAACTGTCGCGATCCAGGAAATGAAAAGAGAGATAATCATTCAAGGTTGGGATTTAAGCACTTCGTAATTGGTGAACCGGAGAGAGTCCAGCAGGCATGAAGAAATATATATCCCTACGTAAGATCGATCGTATATAGCCACAATAACCCACAAGGTGCTGCCATACTGCTATATAATTTCCATAAGGTCAATGTTCAACTGAAATGTGCGTGCATGTGAGATTCACAATCCATGTTTCGCATATTATGATGGAAAATATAAGCAGACCATTTTTTAACTACCAAAATAAGCACACCAACTCTTACAAGAATGCGTTCTTTTTTAGGTGCTACACGGTTGATTTGTGTATACAAGTTTGATATAGGGCATACCTATTCTCATCTTATGAAAAAATTCAAATTCCACATGCATACTTATGGAGAAGTGAAAACATAGTGTAGTTAGCATCCAAACAAATTAGTCCAATAAAATAAACTCATTGCGGAATAGTGTTCAACTTGGCCTTCGAAGAATGTGCATACATATTTCTTGAGTAGGGCAATTTTGTACACTAATACATACAACTATTTATACACTGCGATAGCTAAGCTCCAAATTAAATTTCAAATGCGAAGAGTTTAGAATATATGAATTTCGCTTGACACAGCTATGATCTATAATAACCTGGTCAATTTCTTTCATTCAAAAGGTCTCGAAAATAAAAAAGATAAACTTTAAGGTAAGAATGGTAGATTTCCCCCACATGTCTAGAAGTTGCCCTTGGCTCAAAGAGGCTTTGTGTTTGGGAAGCGAATGTTACATTTAAAATCCTATTGCAATTCCTAGAAGTCCAATGAATTAAATAGGGAACAAAAGCATGTAAAAGATTGATGATTTAAAAACATGCCTCAAAATCCGATATATATCTACGATGATGTTTCTCTCGAATCAAATACACCTTGGGATACAAAAACTAGCTTCAATCAGTCGTATACACATGGTATTAATTTTTTAGCATTTAGTTCGATTTCCCTTGTGAAGGGCCATTTCTACATTTTAATTTCCATGTTTTGCTTGTACAAAAGACCTTTTTTGTAATTATATGAACCCGGAGCCTCTTCTGTTAAGCTTCCATTTAGAAAATGCGGAGGAGGATCATCATCATAAAAAACTAAAGAAATTTTAGCATGGATACCAACAGAAATAATTAAAATTCTAATTTGTGAAGGAACCAACAAATTCACCACCAAAAGATCACAAGACCTGAGCCAAGAGCAACACGTAAGCATGAAAAATAGCAAAGCAAATGTCCATCGTTTAACAAAACCTCAATTGGTCCCAAAGAAACAGAAGTCTAGATGATCGAATAACATGTACAATGCACACAACAGTGAGATCCATAAAAAGATCTGGGACCTATAAGAATAGTGCTGGGAATACTGCTTTTTCTCACGCCTTTACAGTTTACTAACATGGAAGGGAAGAATGTCCGCAAAACAAATGGTGTGATGCCCTCCATAAAACAAAACTGTTTTAATCTTCCTCCCTTACTAGTATTAAGCATCTCAAGATGATATATCTGGAGCATATATGCAAGCATAGGCCACTGGTGCCTATGACATATGATATCGGATGCAGATCGTGTAGCCTTTAATTAGTCCCAATTAACCCACACATTAGCTTAGGACTCCTCATGAGTCCTGATGCATGCAAGCATGATCTTTTCACAAATCTATGTGCTGGGTGCATAGTTTATATGGCCGCCTAAAGGTGGTTCTTTTCTGATGAGAGAGCATGCTGCGCGTACTAATGACTGATTGACTGATGCATGGATCCTGCGAAACCGATCGATTAATCATGAAAAGAGAAGAAAGATCAAGCTAGATCTCGATTCGATTACATATAGTATTCCAAAGTCGACCCAAAGTATGGTTTGCACAACATGCAAAAAGGAACACGGACACATATATAATTCATGTTGGCTATATATAGAGATAGATTCATAGATAGATTGCTTCTTAGCTCTTAATTAACCTGAGAATGAGCTAGCTCGATCCCATGCATCAATCTCCTCGAAGCTTCCTTCCTTCAAGATTAAGGCCAAAGCCCATATCATTCTCTCCACATCTTAAGTATAGGATTAATCCACATATGCACTGCACAAGACAAGAATATATGAAGGAGAGGTAACGCATGAAGCATATAGGATGACTGGACTGCAATGCAACATTAAGGCCAATGGCCAAACCACTTACTGTTGGTTGGGCGAGTCGGCTCACATGCTGCTGTCTCCTCCTTCCTTGTGATCCATCCCGATGCTCTCTGATCCTGAGGTGGTGATGGTGGCGCTAATGGCGTTCACGGCCCAATTGGCCATGGAAGCGTAGGGGATCTGCACGGGCGACACGTCAGCGCCGATGCTGCCACCGACGTTGTTGTTGGTGTTCCGCATACCATAGTAGCAACCGGGGGCAGGAGGCGGCTGTGATACCATAGCGTCGACCAGCCCGAGCCTCCGGAGGCCACCGCCGCCGTACATGCCGGCAGCGAGCTGGCCGGGGCACGGCATTGAGGCAGCGGTTACGAGCCTGCTGCCGCCGGTGGGAGCGCCAGCGGAGACGTTGACGGGCAGCGCGGTGGGGATGGCGCCGAGCTCGCCGCAGGCGTAGCGGAGGAGCTCGGTGTGCGCGGCGTCCAGCTCCTTCTGGAGGCGGTGGACCTGGCGCTGGAGCACGGAGATGGCGCCGACGCAGCCGTAGACGGGGTCCTTGACACGGGCCTCCGCCTCGTAGGCCAGCGAGCTCACGGCGTCCTCCCGCTGGTGCGGCGGCAGCTCGTTGAGCAGCTTGGTCACGTTGCTGGCGCCGAACACCTTGTGCACGTTGGCGAACTTCTGCGGCTCCTCCGGCGGGAAGTAGGGCGCGAACACGCAGCCAGGGAGGCACTTCCGCCGCAGGAACTTGCACGCCGCGCACGGCGCACCCGCCCCCGGTGTCGTCGCTGCCGCGACCACCAAGGAGACGGCGGAGTTGCCGGTGCTGGACGGGGATGCCATTGCCTTGCCGGCGACCTATATATTTGCGAATTGAAGAGAGCTGTCAAATGGTTAGTCATTTTCCCAAGAAAAACATGCATTTCTTACGATAGTACTAGTAGCTACTTCTAGGGTTAGGGTTTTCTTGGAGTGAGTGAGGATCGATCATTCTGGGAAGGCAGGAGGAGTAGGAGATTAGGGTTTGGAGCTATTAAGGCGTTCTGATCTGATCTTGTCCAAGCTTTGGATGCAATAAATGGGGAAAATAGTTTGTATTTTCTTTTTTCAACTTCAGACCAAAGAGGCACATAAAAACTGTAGATTCGTAGCAGTGGGAATTGATTTGACATATGACTGGTACAAAATCAAAATGCATGGAGAGGCTGATCCGCTCTATGAATGCGTATGCGTGCATGTATGATGATATGGCACAAGAAGCACAGATTTCCAAGTTAAAACAGCATGATGTTTTGCTCAAATCTCAAGAAGCATGGACAATATATTAGTAGCAGGAAAAGGAACAGACTGCAAAGACTTCCTTTCTTCTCAAATTTCTCTCAGGTGCATCTAGCGAGCTAGCAAAAGACCCTGCTCATCCTTACCTCTTTGGGGTCACCTAGCAGAGAGGAGGATATAGATCTGAAGAAGAAGGGTCGGTGAAGAAAATATTCGGGAGGAATTTTCTCCCCTCTGTTGCCGCTTGCTTTCTTCCAACAAGATCCACTGCTATTCAACAAGCTAGCTACACAATATGGAGGAGGAGAGAAAAAAATATGGATGGAGAAACAAGCAAGCAAACAAAGATGAGTAGTTCTTGTCTCTTTGGCAGTGGATCAAAGAATTGTAGGAGGAGATAGCTAGCACATGATCGGGCACAGGGCAGCCTAACTATTGTCTCTGGTGGTAGTGATCTGTGGGAGAGAAAGATATAGAGAACAGCTTCTGCTCCTACTATACAACTGCAGCAAGGGAAAGGTGAGGTTTGTGTAGACAAGAAAATATGAAAAAGCAAGCCAGTATTGAGCAAGGAAGCGAGATAGTTGAAAGAATAATATGGAGGCGCTGCACAAATGAGAGAGAGAGAGAAAGAGACTGAGAGGAGAGAGAGAGGGCAAACAGATAAATAAGGACAAATTGGGATTAATGGCAGTACAAGCAAAAGTGTGAGGGTGACATTGCCACTACTCGTAAGAATATCTACAACAGTGCCTCCCCACCTCATCACCATTCTCAAATAGTTGCTACGTACTGGGGACGACTAGCTCAAGAGTTAGCATAAAGTATATAGACACTTCAATTCTACGTAGATGCATGTATATATCTACGTACGCGTACGGACTTGCAAAATATAAAGCAAATTATTGCTGCATATTTAATAATCCTGTGTATGCATGATGCTTCTTACCAGGCAACTTGTATGCGTGTACGTACGTACTCGATCGATCCCTCTAGCGGCATGTGATCATGCAAAGTACAAAGCACATGGTGATCCAGCAATATGGATTCGTGTTGCCTTGTAACTATGGCAGATAAAATGTTGTCAAAAACAAGAAATATCATATACTAGGTAAAATCAAGAAAATACGCATTATCATCAACAGGGGGGCGACCGATAAAACCACTCCTCCCGTGACGTCGCCCCCGCTCGGACTGCACCGTAAGGCCCAAGCCTCCAACCCCCACCCCACCTATCTCTATCCACTTGCCTTCGTCAGAGGACGTGGCCGGGCAAAGCTCACGCCACACCAGTGACGGAGAAGGGTTTCTATCATGGGGCGCATCCCCTCGTCATGAGGAATATCGGCCTAGGCGGCGGCGTCGAGACGTGTGGTGGCAGCGCAGGGAGGACGCGTGGTGGGGGCACACTAGTAGAAACAAGGGCTTTTGTCCCGGGTCGGGAGGACCTCTAGTCCCGGCCTGGCACCCGGGACTACGGAATCAGGACTAGAGGCCCCACCTCTAGTCCCGGTTCAGTTATGACCCGGGACAAAAGAGTTCCCCACGTGGCCCCTGCCTGAGCGCTTGGTTGAGTACCTTTAGTCCCGTTCGTAATACGACCCGGGACTAGAGAAGTTCCCACGTGGCAGCCTTTGGCTCTGGCTTTTTTGTATTCCCGCCTTATTGAATATTTAAAACTATGATCAATCTTGCAAAATATATGGTTAATTAATTACAAATCAGAAAAATGCATATAGCATATCAAAATGTTCATAAAAGAAATATCTATCTAATAAAAATATACTTTATTCTTTATGAGAAATCAATCATTTAATTAATTACATGGAGATCACAACCGGGACTAGAGCTAGCCCGTCTATTCGATTACATGGAGATCATAACCGGGACTAGAGCCCGTCTATTCGATTACATGGAGATCATAACCGGGACTAGAGCCCGTCTATCCAGTGCAATAGTATTTTCCCTTTGGGTTTATGACATGGTCCATCAAAAAGCCCAAAATTTCCTCTTTAAGAGCTACAAAGCGCTCCTTTGGTTGCAGATTCCTCCGCAGTTCATCCAACTATAGAAGGAGATCAATATGATATCAATCATCATAACAAATATTATGAATGACACTCAACACAATTGATGGTAATAAAATAAAATTGTGAATATATTTGTTCACGTACTTCTAAAAATGTCGATGCGTTCCGCTCACTGACCTCCCCGTGAATCCACTCGCAAACGAAGTATCCACACAAATGGCTCCCTTGTGGCTGCCTCTCGCACTTTACGAGAATAGAATTCAATCAAATAATAATCAAGCATGATATAATGGTATTGAAATTAGAATTAAAGAGATGCGTGGACCTAGCTCTTACTACTTACCTTGACATGATGTGTCGCAACAGTGGGACACGGGGTTCCCCTGATGCGGTCAAAGTGGGTCCACCAATAGTGGGCCCACCAAGGAGGCGAACAAGGCATGGATTCAAGACCGGCATATGGGCCTCCCCATATGCCCCACGGCAACCGGACAAGGACGGCATCGACAATCACGACTAAGGACCGGGTAGCCTTCTGGGGTCACCCTCAACCCGGCAGACGACGCGGAGGTCCCGGGGACCCGGACGCCCAGCAGGAGGCCAGGCTCACCCCCGGGCTCCAACCTCCGTACAGGCGAAGAGGATAAGCTTGCCAGCTCCTGCTGGAAGCTCCTAGAAGACTTGGGCGTCAAGAAGATGGAGGCACCGCGCGGGGACACGGTCGGTAAAGGTGTCAGCCTTTATCCGCCCGCCCTCAAAAAGGTGGGCGACCGCACCTAACCCCCCGGAGAAGAATACTTGGACAAGAAAAGGCCACGTTGCCCCATAAGAAGAACCCGGAGAGGTTTCCCACCTAAAACCCCTCCGCCCCCAAAGGTGCCCTTGTGGGATCCCCTTAGCCTATAAAAGGAGGACCGAGGCACCGGAGGGAAGGGGCGGAATTCCAGAGAGTCGGAGGCTAAGCTAGGTAGCGCACCATTCAGGACTAGCTTAGGCGAGAGGTGATCTCCTCCGGGAAAGGATCTGCTCGTCTTCAACCTCTAGCCAACACCTCCCGGTTCTCACCCGCCACCACTTCTGTAAGCCACACCATGATGATCTACTCAATCCAGACATGCAGGAGTAGGGCTTTTAGCCTCCGGGCGGCCTGAACCTGGGTAAACTCCTTGTGTCTCTGTGTTGCTTGCTAGTACGTAGATCGGAGATCTCGGTGAGGTTCTCCCGGAAGTTGGCCTCTCCCAGCCTCCTTCGCGCCACGTGCCGAACCTAAAAAGGGGGTATCCTTTACATCTGGCGCGCCAGGTAGGGGGCGGAAGCGCTAGATTCGTCTTCATTAACTTCGAGATCTTCGCCGAGATCCACCTCAAGTTCTTCGCCGACCATGCCGCCGAAGAAGAAGGCCGACGCCGCGACCTCCAGGCCAGTCTCCCCCAAGCGCACTCAGGCTTCTGGCGAGCGCCGCGCTGATGCGAGGAACCAGAACGTTCCTCTACCTCCACCGCCTCCGGAGAAGGTGGTGCCGGATGGAGCAGGCGGCAACATCCAGAGCGGCGAGGGCGTGGCTGCGCAAGGGAACTCCACCAGGCCTCACCCCTCGCGCTCAGGAGGGGGAGAAGAGCGTTGGCGGCAACATCGGCAAGGACCCCACTGCCGGGGAGAAGAGCGACGGCGCCCGCACCGGCAAGGGTCCGCAAGGCGCCAGAAGCAAGTCCTGTGCGCCCCTCTTCGCAGACGCGCAAGCTCGTCACGACGCCCTCATCACTGCCAAGGCCCTGATGCAGTTTCCCCCGAGCATCGGCGATCCCAAGGTCTACCAGGAGTGGAGGGCCCGCGTGGAGGGGCTCCTCGACTTCGCCGACGGCGGTCCCGGGTGCGAACCCGCTCGCGCCACCACCGTCAACGGCCCCGGAGCAGGAGGAAACAAGACGCGTGAGCCGCGGGGCCAGCCCCGTGGCGAGCGCCAGGACGAGACCGCCCTCCCGCGCACAGGTCCCCTAGCAGCCGATCGGTTGGACCGCAATCGCGGGAAAACCATCTCCATCGGCTCATCCACCACACGCAACCGAGATCTGCGCAATGACCTCAACAACCGCCAGCACGAGGACATGCACACCCGCATCGAGCACCGCCGAGAATGCCATCGTCGGGAGGATCGGGACGACGACATCGCCGAGGGCTGCCTCGCCCTCTCTCCCGAGTTTCGCCAGACCGCCTGGCCCAAGAAATTCAAGATCGACGTCCTCCGCTACGACGGCACCACCAACCCCCGGGACTTCCTGCAGCTCTACTCGCTCGCTGCGGTGGTCGCCGGGGCCGACGAGATCATGATGGCCAACTGGTTCCCGTTGGCCCTAAAGGGAGATGCCCAGTCGTGGCTTCTCAACCTTCCCAAGTGCTCCATCCGGTCCTGGCGGGCACTGAAGGAGCAGTTTCTGGGGGCTTTCCAAGGCGGGTACCAACGCCCGGGAGTTCCCAGCGACCTCCACGACTTCAAGCAGCTTCCGGGTGAGACTCTCCGCAAGTTCATCCAACATTTCACCCAGAAGATGAACACAATCCCCTGCATCAAAGAAAAACTAGTGATCTCCTTCCACGCCAACGTCCGGCACACCCGGATGCGTGAGAAGTTGAGCACACATCGCATCGAGACCACCCACGAGCTCTGGGAGCTTGCGGACCGCTGTGCCCGTGTAGAGGAAGGGGTCAGGTTCCCCGGGGAAGACAAACCCGAGGACAAGGTCACCCCCGCCAAGAACAAGAAACGGGACCCTGGACCCAACAAGCGCGTCTTCGTCACCGAGCCTCTCCCGAAGAAAGCCAAGCCGGCCTCAACCTCCGAGGGGGAAGAAGATCCATGGTGCCACATCCACCCTGACGACAACCACCTGCTCAAGGACTGCCGCCAAGTGAAGGGCCTCGCCGTGCGTGCATAATGTCAGGTTGACGGGGTCGGCCCAGGCGCCTGCTACAGCTGCGGACTCACCGGGCACTACTCTCGAGACGGCCCCACGGGTCGCCAAGGCGGTGGCGGCCGGGGGTGGGGACGTGGCGGAGGCCGCGGAGGCCGTGGAGGAGGGCGCGGAGGACAAGGCGGATGCGGACCGAACAACCCAGAGTTCACCCACGACAACAATGGGGATGCTCCGGCTCCTCAGGGCGGCGCCAACGGACAATTCCAAGAGATCAACGGAGTTGTCGGGTGCATCCACGGAGGAGCCCCCCTGCCTCCTTCCAATGGCGCGTGCAAGAGACTTGTTTGGGAGCTAAACGCAGTCGCTTCGGCCCCGCCAAAGCCTCTAGAATGGTCTAATCAGGCCATCACCTTCGACCCGGAAAGATCACCCTGACAACGTCGCCGGGGTAGGGACCCTGCCTCTGATCGTGTCGCCCATCATCCACAACTACAAGGTCACCAAGATGCTGGTCAATGGAGGCTCTAACCTCAACCTGCTGACGGTAAATGTCTTGGACACCCGGCAAATCCCCCTTTCCCGTTTGCAAGACACCGGCGTGTTCCAAGGTGTAAACGGGAACGTCACATGGCCTCTGGAGAAGGTCACTCTTCCGGTCACTTTCGGTGACCCCAAGAACTTCCGCACCGAGGAAATCGTCTTCGACATCGCCGACACGCCGCTCTCGTACAACGGCATCCTCGGCCGACCCGCGCTGGACAAGTTCATGGCCGTCTACCACTTCGCCTACAACATGATGAAGATCCCGGCAGCATGGGGCATGATCAAGGTCAAGGCCGACATCGACGACGCCATCTACTGCGTCCAAAATCTGAACCAAACGGTGGCGACGACGGCGGACACCCGTCAAGATGTGCAGGAGGTTTGTGCCGTGCATCTCTGGGGATGGAGGGTACCCCGGGGGCTCGGCATCCACGTCCTCCAAGAAGGCCATTCCACGGCGACCCGAAGATGACCAAGAAGCTGGCACTAACGAGCGACGGTTCCCGCACCATCACCATCGGTCCCACCTCACTGACAAATAGGAAAAGCGCGCTCGTCGCCTTCCTTCGGGAGAACTCTGACGTCTTCGCTTGGGAGGTGTCAGGTTCTACCCGGCGTACCAAGGGAGGTGATCGAGCACAAACTGGCGGTAAGCGCGGATGCCCGCCCCGTGAAACAAGTTCTACGGAAGCAAAGCAAGGAGAAACTGGGTTTCATCGTCACCGAGGTTGACAAGCTGATAGAAGCCGGCATTATCTCGGCGGTTCCTCATCCGACTTGGGTGGCCAACCCCGTCGTGGTACATAAGCCCATGACCTCCAAGTTGCAGCTCTGCATCGACTTCACTGACCTGAACAAGGCCTGCCCCAAGGACCCATTCCCTCTGCCACGCATCGACCAGATTGTAGATTCCACGGCTGGCTGCGAGTTGCTGTGCTTCCTGGATGCCTTCTCCGGGTATCACCAGATCATGATGGCGGTCGAGGACCAGGAGAAGACGGCCTTCATCACCCCCAAGGGCTGCTAGTGCTACACCCGGATGCCATTCGGACTCCGGAACGCTGGCGCTACCTTCCAGTGCATGATGCAGGCGTGCCTCGGGCCTCAGCTGGGCCGCAACGTTGAAGCGTACATCGACGACATCGTGGTCAAGACCCGGTACAAGGATTCCCTTGTCCAGGACCTACACGAGACCTTCAGCAACCTCCGCCGGGTCAACTTCAAATTCAACCCAGACAAGTGCGTGTTTGGTGTCCCATCAGGCAAGCTGGTGGGTTTCCTAATCTCCCATCGGGGATTGAGGCGAACCCGAAAAGATCAAGGCCAGCGAGGGAATGGAGGCGCCCCGGCGGGTCAAGGACGTGAAGGGCCTCAACGGGTGCATCACTGCACTCGGGCGCTTCATCTCAAGGCTTGGAGAGCGGGCCTTATCGTTCTTCAAGTACTCAAGAAATCGGCCCCGTGGAGTGGACACCCGAGGCCAAGGAAGCACTCCAGTCCCTCAAGCGCTACCTCGCCTCACCGCCAGTCCTCGTGGCCCCAATAGAGAAGGAGCCTTTGCTTCTGTACATCGCAGCCACCAACCATGTAGTTAGCGCTGTGCTAGTAGCAGAACGCGACGCACCTCTGAGGAAGTCGAGCAAGGGCAAGCGTCCCGGGGATCCGTTCCCGGGGCAATCAAGAAAGAAGAGGCGGCCGGGCGACCAGAGGTTCGAAGATCCCAGCACCCCGACCCCTCCCGTCAACATCGAACCCGACATCACGGGAGACGAAGGGATCCACTCCGAGGCAGCTCTGCCGGGGGCTACTTCAACAACACCCCGGGGCGCCAAGGACGTGGAGGACGCTGAGCCCGCAAAAGACTCAGCGACCCGCAAGGTGCAGCATCCGGTCTACTTCATCAGCTCGGTGTTGCGCGATGTCAGGGAGCGATATCCCATGATGCAGAAGCTTTTGCTAGCAATCCTCATTGCTTCCCGCAAGATGAGGCCGTACTTCGAGGGGCACCCGATCACGGTGGTGTCCAAGTACAATCTAAGAAGCCTCTTGGAGAACCCGCTGGCCACTGGACGCATCTCAGCGTGGGCCATGGAACTGCAAGGCTTCGGTCTCAAATTCGAGCACACGGATAACATCAAGAGCCAAGCACTGGCTGACTTCACAGCCGAGTGGACCGAGACGGTGTTCGATGACCCGGAAGAGGAAACAAGCCTCCCCGGGAACGAGGATCCCAACGCCTGTACCATGCACTTCGTCGGCTCCTACACCAAGGGGCAAGGAGGCGCTGGAGTTGTCCTAACCTCGCCAACCGACGACTGCCTGAAGTACGTCGTCCAGATGCATTACCAAGTAAACATCTCAAACAACACGACGGATACGAAGGCCTGCTCACGGGACTTCGTGCTGCCATTGCTCTCGGCATCGTCAAGCTCGTCGCCAAGGGTGAGTCTAAGCTTCATCAAGCAAGTCAACAAGGAGTACACTTGCCCTCAGATGGCGCCATACGTCGAGGAAGTGTGGAAACTCAGCGGCACTTCAGCAGCTTCAGAGTTGTTTACGTCCCGCGGAGGAGAACACGTCCGCGGATGAGCTGTCACAAACTGGCGTCAAGCGAGAGCCAGTACCTCTCGGGATCTACATCGAGGTGCTCCGGCAGCCTTCAATCTCTCCCGAGAGGCTCAAGTCAAGGTCTGCATCGACTCCACGGGTAGCCATCCCAGAAGCTCAAGACCCGGCAGCGCCCGTGGCAGAAGAAGCTGTGCTTCCTCCTGCCCAAGTGGTGCTGCTGGTGGAACGAACCCACCCAACCTGGGCCCAAGGCATTGTTAAGTACATGGTGGAGCACGTCCTCCTGGAAGACGGAGACGAGGCTGAGCGGGTGGCTGGCCAAGCTAAGCTCTACGTCTTAATTGACGGCAAGCTCTACCAGCGACGCGACAACGGAGTCAAGCTGCAATGTATACCATAAGAACAAGGCCAAGAACTGCTGAAGGATATACACGAAGGCACGTGCTCGAGTCACGTGGCATCAAGGTCACTGGCGGGGAAGGTCTTCCGCCAAGGGTTCTACTGGCTAACAGTACTTCACGACGCGAAGCAGCTAGTCAAGACCTGCGAAGCCTGTCAGTACTATGCGAAGAACACACACCAGCCGGCTCAAGCGTTGCAGCCAATAGCAATCTACTGGCCGTTCGCGGTCTGGGGGCTGGACATCATCGGCAAGGTGCCAAAGTCTGTCGGAGGACATGAATACCTATTCGTGGCCATCGACAAGTTCACAAAATGGGTAGAGGTGATGCCAGTACCACGCCAGATGGCTCAGGCCGCCATCAAGTTCATCGAAGGAATCGTCTACCGCTTCGGAGTTCCAAATAGAATCATCACGGACAACGGCACTCAGTTCACCAGTCGATCCTTCCTCAACGTCTGCGAAGAAATGGGCATCAAGGTGTGTTTCGCCTCGGTGTCCTATCCAAGAATCAACGGACAAGTAGAGCGAGCCAACGCAGAGGTACTCAAGGGGTTGAAGACCAAAGCCTTTAACAAGCTAGAGGATAAAGGGAAAAATTGGATTGATCACCTGCCGAGCGTACTGTGGTCCCTCTAAACAACACCAAGCAGAGCCACAGGAGAAACACCCTTCTTCCTTGTCTATGGAGCTGCAGCTGTCCTGCCAACGGAGCTAAAGCATGGATCCCCTCGGGGTGCTCGCCTATGACGAAGACACGCAAGTTGAGCGAAGGATCGATGACATAAACCTGCTGGAAGAGAGTACGTGTCGAGCTTCCTTACGGTCAGCTCGGTACTAGCAAGGACTCCGTCGGTACCACAGTCGTCATGTCCGCTCGCGGGAGCTGCAACCCGGAGACCTGGTACTCCGCAAAAAGCAAAAATGGAAGGCACGAACAGATGTCAACCAAGTGGGAAGGGCCCTACCGGGTCACTCATACCCTGAAACCCGGAGCGGTATACCTGGAGGACGAGAAAGGCAGGCCGGAAGGCAACGCCTGGAACATCGAGAATCTTCGCAAATTCTACCCCTAATTACGAACATGAATCGCCCAACGCCGAATCCGTTAAAGCATGCCATGGGGGCTAGTGTTCTGTAATAAGGTGTAAGAATCGTCGCCAAGTGTATAAAAGATAAGTAATTTCAATTCCGTGAGCCTCAATTCTTGCATGCAAGCGTTTATCCATAGCAACCCGTAAGCAGGGAGGTGATATGTGCGGTGGCTGACGGGTGAGCGCGAGTGGCCTTGTGGATAGGCACTGCCGCCCGATCATGCCGTACTGCCGCGGAAAGGAGGAATCGGGCAGTGTTGTGGTAAGACTTAACTCATCACAGAAATGCACAATCAACTGTGCTTGCGGATTGCTTCGGATAACACGCTAACATGGTTGAAAAGAGGGTCCATTCTTTTCCTACTGAAAGTTTGTTGTGTGTAGCTCCTTCCCGGGACAGAAGCTGGCGGCAGAAAACGGCTAAGGAGTTGGATACCCGGAAAGGATAGGGCGGATCGAGGACGCGGCCGAAAATCAGCTAAGTCCTTGCATCTGCATCCTGCACTTAGGCATAATATCTCACTCGGAGTCAATATACTATCGACCTGCGCATGCTTGACAGTTGATGAGAGTCTTTGCGGTACTATGCGTCCACTCCAGCGAACGGTTTGTTTCCCTCTGGCCTAGTACCCGAGGACAGTGGAGAAGGCTCCCGGGGAAGGTATAGTCTTCCTTAGGGGTACGTCTACCGCGTTGGCATCTTAGCAACACATTTGGATGCGCGCAGGTAGAGTGCTTGGCTACCTAAGAGGCCTCCTCTGAAATTTTGACGACACGTTAGTGCAAAGGAAGATTTGGGAAATGACCCCGGGAGTTGAGGCTAGGGTTGCATTCATCCGAATTTACATTCTAAATTACAATTCTGGATTTACATTTGGTCCTACAACTGCTTAAGCCTATGCTGCTAAGGCCAGCTCGGAGCTAAATCTCCCAGCTGTGCGTTCTTGTTTTCTTCATGCCTGACGGGAGAACTCTCGATTCCCGGGGACGCCTGGGGAAAGAGAGGGAACCCGGCAGGACTTTTTAGGCGCCTCGTGGCCTCCCCACGCGCCCAAGCACCAAGCAGCGAGACAGGAAGAGCATCTCAACCGCCACCTCGCTCATGGTGTTGTCGTCCACCTGTGGGAAGGAACGAACTTGGTCAAGATCTAGACCGGCGCCCAAGGATGCAAAGGGGCAAAGGAGCCGTGGCGCTTACCTGCTCGACGGCTTCGAGCTCAGACCAGAGCGCGGATGCCCCCGGGGATCCCCGCGGTCTTCTCCTTCAAGGCCGTCAGAAGCTGAGCCCTCCGAAGGGCGCGCACCTAGGCCTCCTCCTGAGCCGCGGGACTAGAGATGGCCGCCAGGCGCGAAATTCCCTTGGCGAGGGCGGAGCGAGACGCCACCTCTTCTTCCTCTCCAGCGGCATGGGCCCCCGCTTCCCTGGGCGCCTCCGCCACGCCCGGACACATGGACACCGCCGTCGACGTCCCAGAAAAGGACATATCTGCCTTGCTTTGCGATCTATGGAGGGTCGGAGAGAGTGAGAAGCAAGGAAGTGAAAGGAGTCATAAAGTGCTTTCACTCCCCACCTACCCCTCGGCGGTACGACTGGTGCAGTAATTGGGGCGCGTTTTGCAAAAACCTGTTCTCATTCACACCAATTCAACCCGAAGGCCAAGCGACATCAAGGATACAAGTTCTCCGTCATTTCAAGAGCTACAAAGGGACCTACTTTTTACAGAAAAGGTTGGCTCCTAAGCGAGTAGGGAGCACCGTCACATAATGGAAGGCGCTACTTCTAGAAGTACGTCGACGAGGCTGCCAAGAAGGAGGTCGAGGACATCTTCGGGGCCGCTGACTCGGAGCCGCCCCACGCGTCCTCAGGGAGGCGAGCTCTCCTCGGCCTTGATGCGGAAGGAGCTTTCTTCATCTTCATCCTCGTCCTCGTCGCCAAAACAACTGCTACAGCTGCCGCAGTCACTCTCCGCGCAGCAGTCCACGCGTCCTCCCTC